>CM076577.1:1212210679-1212667937 GCA_034641835.2 Pinus albicaulis
ATATTGGTCATAGTATGATCAAGGAAATCAACAGATACTATTGGGTACTGGTGTCCAACAATGGCCCTGCTACTAAAGTTCTTTACCAAGATATTTCTTCCCATTTCAATTCCTTTGTCATTGTTTCTTATCCTTGTAGTGAGTTCAACCACCCAACTGAGCATTTTCATCCTCTCTTCTATCATGCATGTAACTTCGATTAGATTCAAAATAAATTGAAATAAATTCATGCCATACCTCATTGGTGGCCGGTCAATAAGGTACACTTGAAATTCCGTTCATTTCTTGTCACAACAAGTCAAACTAGTTGTCTGATGAAATCATCATGTATAAACATATCACATATTAGTTAGCTTAAAATGAAATCATCATAGTTAACATCTAACCATCATATATCAAAATAATGAATCACATGTAATCATCATAAACCATGATCATAGATCACATGTAATAATCATATGTTAGAACCATATACCACATACATAATTAAAACTTAAATAAAATACTGATAGTTATCCTTTAATCGGTCCTTAGCTTCTACCTTTATACTTTTTCCTTCTGTACACACACCGGATAGGTTTCCACACCCATCAAACACCGAGTGCCTTTTTGTTTTCCTCAATCACGTACACATACACAATGTACATCACAAAATAGACATCCACACACAAATTATGACACCATACAATATACACACCTACACCTGATATACACACATCACAACACTTACACCTACACCTGATCTACAATACATAAACTATACATAAACTTGCAATCGGTTTACAACATGACACATACACCTATGCCTCGTGTACAACACAACATAATACATATACCTACACCTAGTGTACAACACAAAATATTACATATACGTACATAGAGTAAAACACAATCAATACACATGTCACAACACCATGAGTACATAATTCACATATAAAGTACCACATGTACATGAGAAAACATGTACAACATGCACATAACACCACATGTACACAAGTACCATATCTACAACATTTACACAGTACCACCTACACAAAGTTTTCACAACATCATATATACACGGAACCACCTGCACAATGTGTAAAAAATGCCACATGTAAACCGCAACACCTGTATAATGTGTAAAAAATACCACATGTCCACATAAACACAAGCATGGCATGTACATGACAACAGATGTACACAACACTACATGCATGACATGTACACAACACCACCTACACCCAACACCACATGTACAACATGTACACAATACCATATGCACACAACACCATATGTATATAGCACCACATGTACAACATGCACACAACACCATATGGAGATAGCAC
This sequence comes from Pinus albicaulis, assembly GCA_034641835.2. Lineage (NCBI taxonomy): Eukaryota > Viridiplantae > Streptophyta > Pinopsida > Pinales > Pinaceae > Pinus > Pinus albicaulis. The sequence goes on from CM076577.1 coordinate 1,212,212,008, forward strand.
TTCATATAAAAAATGTACATAGCACCATATGTACACAACATCAGTTATCCAACATGCATACAACACCTCAAATCCATTAAATTTACCTTTCCTAGTTACCTTCCTCATGTTTGTACTGTCACCATCCATTTATCTCAATGGACCCCACTAGTCCAACCAATTTTCATACTCTTTCCTTAAACTTCCATTACTGATGTGGCAAGCTTCATTCGAGTCTTACATTACTTGTGAGGTATCACACAACTCTACCTCAGCTCCATTAACTTCCTCCTTCCCAATCAATTCCCAATACCCTTAAAACATAACAGAAAGAACAAGAAACAAACAAGAAGAAAACCTTGAAACACCAAAACAAACATGACACCACAAACAAAGTGGAAAGGCCTTGAACGAAACAAAATTAATGCTACAAATCAAGTATAAACAAATCAAAAAATACCAAATGCACAAGAGTAGAAATAAACATCAGGACTCAATCCCCATGGGTTCCTAATGCATCAAATGGAAATACCAACCTGAATCTTCTCCAAGATTTCATGGCAGTGTCTTTTCTATCTAGTTCATGAATCATGTTTCCATAACACATAGTTTTCAATTCATAAATAAACATAAAAATATATTTGTTACCTTACTTTGTTATGCCAAGGAAACTGCCCTACAAATGGACACACACATATATAATCTCACAAGGGACTCTAGTTCCTTGACGAATCCTACCATAACTGGAAACCAATTGTCATACTTGTCAAGTAAATATAACACATTTCCACATAATTTCATACCAAATCAAGGTTAAGAAGACTTCATGTCTGCAAATCACTCCTTCATTTGGAATTATGGTTTCCAAACATATTCAAATGAATTCTCACCCAATTTCTTTCATTTACCTTTTTCCTTGCTACAATTTAGTCCTACCATACGCTATCACATCACCCAGCTATTAAGTATATATATGAAAATCAAATGTTACCTTTTCACGCTAATGCCAAGCATGTTTCCTGTAATTGGTGACACATGTTAGCCACATATTCCAAAGATCAAGGCATCCTATCTATTAATTTGAAATTAACCTTTACCAATACTAACACAAATATCATAATAAATCATGGTCACTAGCCATAATGCTATGACTAACACCCACTTACACCCAAGTACATATCAACTATTCTTAGCACATATTGTGTTAGTGCGACCATCTCAAAACAAGATCATTCCTTCGTGCAATCTTATACATACAAATTCATATCAAGTAAATAATTTAACAATAAAACAACAAATAGATGATATAATAATCCAAGAACTCGAACACAAAGTAGATGACATAATCAAACATTCAAGCACCAATTATAAAACATAAGCAAATGCATACCTTAATGTATCTCAAGGGAGGTTATATTTTATGCACACTCAATATAAATTAGCACGGTATAAATTATCAACACCTTGGAGTAACATAAATAAGGTGATGATATCCATAGTAGTAACTAGATAACATGCTCATAGCATAATATCATAAACAATTTTCATTCATGGATAACAATCACATATGCACGATGAGTCTATATTAGTAAGACATAATATCATAGTATATTAACTCATACTTGAATGTCATAACCATGATCATCTGCATAGGTCAATCCAAAGTAGCACAAAACATAATAACATCGATACCTCAGCTGCAATGACCATAATCATCAGGTATATGAGCAAAATGCATACACCAACGAGTTACTATCATTCATGACTATATGACACGTGCATACGACTACACTAATCAACTAGAATATCTCATACATGTAACCATAATAAGAGAATGAAAATAATTGAAGTAACCCTAATTATTATAACAACCATTAACCACATACCTACATGCCAAATATACAAACCTATATGATAATCTACTCTTACCCCAAAGTCTAGTGTTGCAATCTCGATTTGGTGATATATATCTCCTGCTCTACCTTTTCCAACACATCGGCATCATAACAACCAATAGTATCGTGATGAAAAAAAATACATAAAATGACCTCACAAATCTTTTTTTACTTACCATACATGCCCAACTTTAACCATGACACTGCATGCATAACAATGTACAAACACTGAAATTCATAACAAATTCATATACAACTAACATGCATTCATGACTAATGCATCCCAACAATAACATAATCATCAAATCCTACACAGAAACACAACCATAACAATGACTACTAGAATGCATACATAAAAAGCACATATGTATCCTTCATGCATGAATGACAAAAAGAATCTGGCCATCCAGTCCAAGTGTTGAACCATGCTCCGATACAACTCTATAAGACCCTCCTCCCACATTTATCCAAGCTAATCGGTCCACCGGGGTAAACCAGTGATGAGAAGCTACTATGATATGATTGAACTCTCCGTGTATAGTTAAGGAAGTGGAACCAACAAAAAACAACCAAACTAACCTTCCAAACATGTTACAAAACCTAGAGTAGCCAACCAACCTTTCCAGGTGACGAAGCCCCGAGGAAACATAACTTTTCATTGAACTAACACCTAAATTTCTCCCTTCACAATCTATGCATGTGACTTTAGGCCTCAATTCCCTCCCTTGATAAGCTATAAATGTGACATTAGGCACAACAATGGAAAGACAACACCTATGGAATTTTTTATCTAGTTTTGTGCCAGTGACCCCAGATTTTATAGCATGTTTTTAGGGCCATGACTTAGGCCACTGCCCAGAACATCATGAAAAATTCAGGAATGATAATTAAAACTGAGATATATCTACTAATGCAAACAGTTGATCAATGAATGGAATGGACCCCTACTATCCATGACAAAAATTTTGTCAAACATGTCACAAATACACATTCTACAGGTCATAACAATAAATCTTAACATAGGGGTCTCATACTTATTTTGGAATCTCTAAGAAGCATTGTTTTATTATGACATTAGGTTCATTAAAATATATTAGGTAATATATTCCTTTTTCATCCATTTATAAATAAAAACATGATGAGATCCATACATCATGACTGCCACAAAACGTACTCATAACCAACATATAAACAATTGAAATAACACAGATATAATGATGATCAAATCCTCATATAAACTAGTACATTTTTACAAGAAATTCCAAGTAGAAGAAGAAATTATTAATGAATGAATAAGAAAACCAAGTTTGGGACTTCCACATACCACCTAATCATAGATTACCTGAACCGAATATTTCTTTCAGCCAATCACCCCCATGCCATATTCCAAGCATGAATGTTGGACTCATAACAAGAAATCAAAAACGGTTTCCCAAGTCTAAACCACACCTCCTTCATCAATATAACCAAACTTTACTACAATCCCAACTGGATCACTAGGCCCTAAACAACCATGGATGCCACCATATTTCTCCACCTATAACGTGAGGAATTTTCCTATCTCCTAGTCTCGAGGCTTTACCATATATCCTGCCATTCATCAGTTAAGGATTATTATGCCTATTTGAAACTCGACCCTCCATGATTTACCATATATCCTCCCATTCACTGGCCAAGTATTCCTATGCCCAATCGAGGTCACAAACCTATAAGGTTTACCATATATCCCGCTATTCACCAGTCGAGGATTCCTAGGCCTATCCAGGTACACAAAATTCAGATTTATTGAAATTCATAATCTGGTTCAGGGATCACTAGGCCATGTGTTATTTCTTTCAGACACCACCTCACTCATTTTCTAATCCATATCGAAATCCAACATAACAAAAACATCAGGACCCCATCACACCATGGTTATCCGAAAATGAGAAGTTTGGGTTGAAGAAAGCTATCACACCTGGAAAAACCCATGCCCATGTCATCAAGAAAACTAGCAACACACATGCATAACCATGCATAGAAAAAATAGCAAGGAAATCATACATACAACTTGATACTTTAAAATAATATCGGTGTAACCCCTTGATCCTTCCTCTTGCCTTCTTTTCTTTTCTTGATCCAATGCTAGATTGCTTGAAGAAATCTAAGTTTCCAAGGGTGTGAGAGAGTTGGAATAGAGAGAGAGCTCCTAAATTGAACTGACAAAAGGTCCAACTCACAAACGATACCAACTAATCCTCATAAGCCTTTTTATCAATGAGGCCTCTATTTTCTTCATTTTCCATTATTTTTCCTCCATTTTCCTCTACACATGCAACATGTGACATTTACCTTCCTTTTCTCCTATTTTCGATTGTTTTCATAAATACATTCCCAAAAATGTTATTTTTATTTTCCAAAGCCTTTGCAACCCTCTCTAGAGCGATAATCAGGACTAGACCATTACATAACGAAAAACACTCCCTCTATCAGCCTTGTCAGACTTGGGAATTCATCATTCTTGCACTATACACAGGGCTCTAAAAACACTTAGATAGTGTTAATCCCATCTATCCTGAGCTTTGATACTATAAATAGAACACTTGGGCAACTCTGAGGAAATGATAATTAGAACTTTGCACAATCCCAATAAATGGTTCTCATGCGCATGCATAGCCACACTACTCAATAGGATAAGTACAACGATAGCCACACACACACACACACAAATATATATATATATATACTAGTTATTTCCATAATTGGTGGATTATATCATATATATGGTTAGTACTATGAATGGCCTATGTCGTTGTGTTAACCTAAAATGAATTATGCCACCTACATATATAGTTGTGAGTGGTAGACTTTTCTTTTAAGTTTTTTTTCTACCCTAAATGCATTCTCCAATGAATCAAGTTCCTAAAGGTGAGCCTCATGTTGTATGTTATCCTTTAAATTCCCTATGAAAACATCAATCCTATTCTCATTTGGAATATCATTTACCATGATATTCAATTTTTGGAAGGCTTGAATGTTCTCCGCCATTGAACCCCTTTGTTTGAGATTTATTAATTACCTAAAGAGGGTGTTTCTCTTTGTACACTCATAATGTGCTATCATTTCCTCTGTAAAATTTGACAAAGTGAAAATTGGTTTACATAAAAAAATTCATCAATACCATACAAATTGATTTGGTTCTAAATATAAATATGCAATGTGTACCATTTATGTGTGTTTCACATCATGGGGATCAAAATATTTCTCCATTTGTAGTATGCATGTTACCAAATCCTTTCCATCGAACTTTCTCATATCGATATTTGAAATGTGGTTATTCTTAAACCCAACACTGGAGTCTCTTAAATAATAATTCACATTATTTTTGTGCTCATCATGATTTTCATGGATGACCTTGTCGCAACTTGCAAGGCTTTCTTATATCAACTTTTCCAAGCCTTCGTTCAACCCTTCTATCTTGAAATTCATCATTGCTTCCACGTCTTCGTTTAGACCATCATTCAAAACTTTCGTGTCCCTTTTTATACAAACTATCTTAACATTAATCATGGATTTGAATTTACTTTTTGTTACTTTTTGTGAGACAAATTTGTTGCACTTGGTATTGTAATTTTGATATATCATGTTGCATTTCTTCCTTTTCTTCATGTGCCATAGAAGATATTTTAGGTTTCATACTAGGTGTTTACATTTTTTTATTTGGAGGCATTTTGGAACCAAACAATGATATCTATGATTTACTATACCATTTGGATCACTTCAAATTTATTTTTCAAACCAAAGTTATCCAAAATTTTAAAAATTACACACATTTTTCTTGTTTTTTAGGATTTCAATATCGAAACTATTGTATGTTTTTAATTTTGAACCTTGAAGGTCTGAAATTTTTATGTGTGGTTTCCCTATGAAAATTAATTCCCACCATACTAGTCACAATGCAATTTGATGCTTCAAGAAAGAGTGATGCTTAATCTCCCATGATGACCCAATTATAGATTGGTTCAATAGAGCAAACTTGTACAAAATTCCATGTGTCACTTTTTAAACCATCGGCCTTGAAAATGATACAAGAAAAATTACAATCCATTCAATTTCAGTCACTTTTGATGTAATTCAAATCCAAGATATGGCATTTCTACAAGATCACGAAGATCTATACTCAATTTGGTCTAAATGTTAGCTTATGAAGTGCTGTAAAAAATGCTATAGTGAAAATTCCAAGGCAACTTGTTTAAACCATCGAAACACTCGAATATAAAGCTCTCATACAAAACGTTATGCACACAACTCACAATGCTGAAAATGCAACATGAAAGTATCAATTTTAAATTTTCCTTAATAAAATTGATAAAATTTGAAATTCCACATCATAAAACAACTTGGAGGAGTTAAGTGAGGTAACATGGCTCTCGTCACCGAATTAAGAATGTTGAATTCGAGTTAATGAGTTCAAGTTCAATTTAATTGGATTGATTCCTAAAAAATAAAAATCAACCTTGGTTATTCCTAAATTTTAGGAGCCTAGGTTGAGTTAATTTGAGTTGTAACAATTTATTTGAGTTAAATTGAGTTATGGTTAGTTAAAATAATTAAGGGAAATTTCAACAACTTTATGAAGTTAAGGGAGAAGGAAGGAATTAATTTGGTTAAATGGAAATGAGTATGTGGTGGTTTTTGTAGAAACATAACTATTTTTAAGTTATCAATGTACCACCTCCTCCAACCGACCAAACCCGTTGAGGTGCTAGAGAATATATGTTTAATTTTATTCGCGTACTTCTCTCCCTTAAGGGGCAAGGGAGTACCAGAGTCATGGAATCAATAATATTCTAATAATTGATTTACCTATATATAAATGGAACAATTAAACTTCTGACAAAACTAATCTAGACAAATAAATTATTACTCTTTTATCTTTCCTTTTCTTTTGGAATTTTTTTGACACTGTGATTTTTTTTCATCCAATAAAGACAAAGATGGATATGAAACCACTATCTTTCCATTTGGCCAACACCATAAAAATGTTCAAACTCATTAACAATTTATTCAACGTGTTTATCATAATTACTTGAATATATTCTTTGAATTAATTTTGAAATAAAGCTAATTTATTGCATATCATAAGCATGCATATTTCTATTAAATTTCAATTCCTCTAGAGGGTATGATATGAATTTGGAAATACCCATTTCTTAGTTTAAATGATTAAATTGCTATGGAAATCAACAAAAAAAATGCCACTACCTCCTTTTTAAATAGACATTATTATTGATGAAGCCCGAGTTAAGCCATTATTGGTATATTTGAAGTCCTTGGTTAACTTGACAAGTGAAAACTCTATTAATTTATATTCACAATATTGAATTATTTGATATACTAATAAAAAAATTATTTCAACACAACTTATCTTCTATAGATAGATAGACAAAAATATAGTGTCAGCATGAATCTAAAGGACATGTTGAGGCTATATGTGATGCATCAACAACTAAGGTGGGAGGATTGCCTTCCTTTAGTTCAATTTTCTTATAGTAATGGGTATTAGGAGTCTTTGAGGATGAGTGTGTATAATGCAACTTATGGAAGGATTTGTAATACTCTTATTACTTTGAGTGATCCACTTAATAGGGTAGTGATTGTACTAGACACATTGGTAGAAATGGAACAAGAAATGTAGGTAATCAAGAAGAATTTGAAAGCAACATAGGATACATAAAAAAATTATGCAGATCAAAACACATTGGTTAAGGAGTTTTAGGTTAGGGAACATCTGTACTTGCTCATCAAGCCCAAGAAGATTGCCTTGAGCATTGGATCATGTGCCAAGATAGCACCTCATTTTTGTGGACCTTTCAAGATTCTTGAAAGGATTGGATGAGTAGTGTATTGAATCACACAACATATGGCAATGAAAGTCCATGATTTTTTCCATGTGTCATTGCGTAAGAAGTATGTTAAATATTTTGATCAAGTGATTGACTGGTCTATATTGTATGTGGAACTAGAAGGAGAATTCCAGGTAGAACCTCAGTGAATTCTCTAGATAAATATGCTCATGCTTCGAAACTGAGCAATCAAGTAGGTAAAAGTGTCATGGAAGCACTTTGGGCCCTATGAAGCTACATGTGAAATGGTGGATCACATGTTGGCTATGTATACTTCTCTATTTGATGGTTGATAAAATGTTGTTGGTATACGTTTTTGTGTGGTATTTTGGTTTATGTACTTATGTATATGGATGTAAATATCACCATGAGTTGTGTTATAAAGCTCCAATAATAAGTATAGGTGTCATGTCGTTATGGTTGTTATGTTGTTATGTTTCTCATGGTGGTTTGCTTCTCAGGAGGTTGATCATTGTATATACTACAACGAGCTAAGTTATAAATCTTAATGGGAAGTATGTTTTTCTTTAAACATCAAGTTGGTTGTAGGTGTTATTGAACACTGAGGATAGTGTTCCCATAAGGGGGAGGGTTTTGCAACAACCCTAGCAAAAAATACATGTAATAAAGTTAATAAAGGTAAAATAAGACCATAGTCATGGGACAAATATTCCAAGTTGAATGTTGGAAAAAAACATAGTGATGGATATCACTTGTTATTAATTAATAACTCTAAAAATTGGCAAAGGAAATGGTTAAGAATTTGGAAAGGAGAAGCAAGAAATCACAACAGGATTTCAGGATCAACAACTACAATGAGATTTTCTAGCAGGTACCAAGTTGGATGTATGATGAATCAAATTCATTCTCAATTCATTTTTTTCTTTTTCAACTCTCACAAGTTTGTGTAATTATTCTTCAACTATATCTGTGTTTTTTCTCTCATTAGCATAAGGTTTTATCAAAAATGAAAAGAAAAATGAACTCATGGGATTATGAATGGCTAGATTTGTCTTTTTAAGAGTAACAATGCAAATTAAACTAAATGGCTATAAGAATCAAAAACCTAATTAAACAAATAGGGTTGAACCAGAAAGCAATCACATAAAAGCTTTTCAAAATTTATCTTTAAAAAATGGCTCCACGTGCTTTTTACATTATCAATATATTTGAAATCCTTGATTGCAACTTGGCAAAATGACAACTCTATTAATACAATAATACAACCATAATTAGAAAGAAGTCAACTTCCTACATTGTACCATTCTCTTCACCTTTGAAACACAAAAGTCACGAGTAAATTCAACAATACAACAATAATTAGAGAGAAGTCAACTTGCTACATTGTACCATTCTCTTCAACTTTGAAATTTAGAACCACAATATACATAACAACCTAATTTGTTGAGCTGATTATATACTTTATGTACTACCTAATAAGAAAATGGACGGCCGTAACAACTACAATTTTTTCACAATTAAAAAAAAAAAACCTTCAACACTCACTACGATCCCCGAAAATAAAATACAAATGAAATTGATACATTAAACTTTGGAAACTAACTATCGTAGGCGATGTGCTGGAGTTCTAGCGGAACTGCAAAACTGATGGTTTCACTCAAAAAATCAACGACGATAACGATAATATTCCCGACCTCGATCTTGACCGTACGTAAAGGATGACCTACTCCTCTCTCTGTCAAATTGCAACTTTAGCGAAGACGAATCTCTATCATTTTCATCGAACCTGTACCCTTGTAAATCTTTCATAGCAGTTGCGGCACACTTAGGGTTATCGAATTCCACAAAATACAGAACAACTACAGGACTCTCCGCTTTTCCTTCTCCATCTCCACGAGATTTTTTGGATTCCTTGGGCTTTTTAACAACCCTCACTTCTTTGAAACCGCGGAATGGGCGGAATATGTGAGCTGCTTCTCTACTAGTGCAATCGCTTGGCACACCCATGACAAACAATGTGTTCGAGGCATCTTTTGGTAGATAATCAATATCATCCACAGGCAGCCTCTTCCCAATTAATGGGTTTAGCCCATGCCTATCAGACCTCAAATTCAAACCCTCATCTACAGTCAGCCTATTTGAAGAAGGAAGCAGCCCACTCTGTGAAACAAATTGATGACCATCAAGAAAAGCAGGGGAAGGAGCACGAACATGATCATCCAATAAGCGAACCCCTACTCTGTCACCACCTCTCTCAGCAACCCTTAGGTCTTCCCTAGGGTTAACGTAAACATCAGACAACGAAGTATCACGAGTATAGTCATAATCATAATCATTGCCAGTCCGCCTCTTCCCAATTAATGGGTTTAGCCCATGGCTATCGGACCTGAAATTAAACCCCTCATCTTCTGTTAACCTATTTGAAGATGTAAGCGGCCGAAACTGGGAAACAAATTGATGATCATCAAGAAAAGGAGGAGCAGGTGCACGAACATGATCATCCAATAAGCGAACCCCTACTCTATCACCACCTCTCTCAGCAACCCTAACGACATCCCTACCGTTAACGTAAACATCAGACAACGAATTATCACGAGTATAGTCATTTTCAGAATCATTACGGGGCCGCTTGGCGAGTACGGAACTTTGCCAGTCCCTTTCTCTCTCATCGCCTGTTGCTCGGAATCTTGCGTAGTCCATGTTTCTCGCTCTTATTGCCGAACAGAATCAAAGACCGTTACGTTCTAATAGAGTGATAAAGAAGCCCGAAAATAGATCGAAACAAACCCTTTTATTGCCCTCTCGACGCTCCTCTTGAATTTACGTTGTAGATGTATTTTGATAGGGACTATGGAGAGCGAATATCCATATATATATTTTACCGTGTCCATGTATTTATGGTCGGCCTATTTTAATTGTTATATTGTCTTATTGGGGGCACGGTCACAAGCCGAACCCAATCATCCATCGATTGTCTTCTTCAAATGTTTAAATTTCAAAATTCGGGTTGTATTTCAAGGGTTTGGGAGTATTGTTGGTTACACGGGATAGTTGTGATAAATTTCGAGGAGTAGACTCCCTTATTATATAAAATGTTGGTTTTCATTAAGTTTTTAATATATTTGATTTAATCATGGTTTTGTAAGTTTACTAGGTTTTTATTATTTTTATCTATATAAAAAAAGGGGCATAGTAGATACAAAAATTAGACCTTAATCTGTCCGAAGGAAACTAGGTCTATTGGCCAGCTCAGTGTATTGTACGCCATCCAAAACATGTACTTACATAGATTCTTATAAAGAGTCTTTAGGTAACTAATATCAGACTTTACTAATACTAACATTTACATAATGCATGAAGAAAGCTAACTGCTAAAAAACTAAATTTGGCTATTCTAGTCATCATCTCACTCCACTGGGGCCGGATCTTTAACACTGGAACCTAGCATGTCAACTTGTTGCATGGCCTTAATGTCCTTCTCCATTCTGCTAAGACGAGCATACTGATGCAGTTGACGCAGGTTGATTTCCTGCATGCTTCTGTTAATCTCTGCCAGGGTGGAAACTGTCTTGGGCTCCCCTCCTACTTTCTGAATTGAAGTAATGGCCTTAAGTAGCAGGCATTTTACTAACCAGTAGGTTCTGATTGAGTGATGAAATAGTGATATTCTCCCTTGGGTATGCCTCGGGTCAATAATCACATGTTGTAGTTCTTCCGCTGCCAGATCATCCTCTTCTTAAATTTTGGTTCTAGCTTCTGTCTCCCATCCATGAATAAGATATTCTATAAAACAGAGTGTTTCTTCTGCGTAGACCTGAAATAAGGGCTCCATGAGCTCTCTGTTTGATTTCCTGCCTCTCATGGCTGGTGGGTTTGAGATTGTTTCCTTTCCTTTGTCCATATTGACCTTTCTGCCTCTGTTTTGCTTCACCATATTCGGATTTCGGACTGAGAGGAAGACGTCAACCCTTGAAGCAGCAACATGATAGAAAATACCGAGACAGTTAATGAAAAAGACATATAATTGACAATGGTTGAGGAAGGCAGCTAAGGGATAGCGGTCGTGAGACCCATGACACTTTAGCAGTTTATGAACATTCCGCCCACCCCCTTATCCTTCTTACCTAAATTGCTACCTACTCTAGTCCAGAGCGGAGGCAGATTAATAGGCAAATGTAACGAGGGGCCATAGAAAAACAAACAATTTCCAACTTTGCCAAAAACCCTATTACTGCAGGCACGCCATATACCTAAACCCCATAAATCAAAACAACTATCTACCCTATACAGTAACAAAGGATGATAAACAAACCCATTACCAGAGAGCGCGACATACAAGACTCTACCCTCTCAGACATTAACATCATTAACCTGCATGCAAGCAATTTCCCAAGCCAACCCGAAGTAAGGGTAGTTGACATTATCCTCATGGCTTCTACTACCGAGAGGGAGAGCTAGCGGAGGAATTGCATTCGTTAACTTATATACCCAAGCAAAACTATGCCCTTGCTGGTTCAAACCCATACTGCTTCTACTATTGGCTTTATAGACATTACAGACTTTACAGACTTTACAAACATTGGAAATACAATTGTAAATATAATACAAAAAAACTAAGATTTCCGTCTGCATGCTGCGGAACTTTGACACTTTCTTCATCTGAACATCATGGAGGAATTTGAATACGTACCAATACACGAGCGCAAGCCATGAGTGACGTCTTCGGTTTCTTTCAGATTGCGCGCAACAGAAGCAAGCTTCTTCACAGCAGAGAAATATTATGACAATGGTTTGCATGCCAAACTTCTTTACCTGACCCAAAACATTCCACCCACACTTATCCCAAGTAATCTCTAATAGCCAAGCTAGCCTTTCCAACTACTTCTCATGCAAAGTTATTGTCGTCATGATGATATAACTTGGGAAACATCCCCTCCATTACCTTGTCGACCAACATCTTCCACCCCTCGCATACAATGGCCACGTTGCAATCCTGCCTCACCATGTTGCCTTCTAATTTCACCACCCTATCCTATTCCCATCATAGTCCTTTCCATTTGGCACCCCAATCAGGGGTTGATTTAACCATGGTTAAATTAATTCACAATTATCAATTCATCTTGATTTTAAATAAATAAATTTTAAGGAGTAGACTTCTTCATTATAATTTGAGTGGGCTTAATGGTTGGGCCTAAATAGGTAAGAGGATGTGTTTCCTTTTAATAAGTCACATATTCGGAGAGGTAGAGTATGTATCGCTTCCCAAACTTAGCAATCAAATAGCTGCAGAGTGAGTGACCTTAAGATAAGGTAATAATAATTATGATATAATCCAAATATTTTAAGCTTGAGTGAGTGACCTTGAAATAAGATAATAATGATAATGATATAATCCAAATATTTTAAAATTTAAAATTACAAGATGTTATTCTTGTTAAACTTGTATTTCGAGCATCACAATCCTAAATATTAAGCTTCGCTTTTATTTGCAACATAACAATCCCATATATGGATGCAGATTTTGTTTACCAATATCTAGTTAAGTTCATGGATAACATTTCTTTTTCTCTTTGTCACATTAGTTTTTTTTTGGAAAAATACTCCCTATACTACCTTTTTATTTACATATGTAGTCCACAAATACTTTTGTCGAGGGAGGTAACTCTCTCCTTTTCTTGTAATTGTTTTATATTATACTTAGTATGGAAGAGATTTTATGTAATTAAGGGAAATATTTTATTCGTAAATTTAAATAAATCTAAATAACTTTAGTGCAAATATCAATAATTTATTTTATTTTATCTTTTACACTAATTTGTTTTCATTTTTATGATTAACATTGGATTTAACATATCATATTAAAAGTCATAATTTTAAGTTGAAAATTAGATTTAACATATCACATTAAAATTTATATTTTTAACTTCAAATTGTCTTTGTTTCATTGTACGTCATATTATTGTTACTTACTCTTTAACTAACAATCAACCTTACAAATAACATAGAATACTAAATGTGCTTTGCACGAGTTCATTAATATTGGATTTAACACATCATATCATATTAGATTTTATATTTTCAATTTCCACATATAAATTTTTTTATCCCATCCACTAGAACTACATCTAATTCATAATGAAAGATCTACAATTATACTCTACCTTTTTCTAGATTTAAACCTAGGACCTCTTATAAGGAAACATGTGTTCTTAACCATTAGGCCCACTCAAATTTTTTAATTATCATTTTTATTATATTGGTGATCATAAAAATAATAAAATGGCAATTAAAATTTATTTAAATATAAGTCTCATTTCATCTAGTATTGTCACAAATTCTTGTAGGCATGTTAATAACCATTTTTACACTTTTAACTATAAAGACAATGAAACAACAATTAAAATTTATTATCGATGACTTTATAACTATCCATTTTCACTAAGATGTATTACTTGAGAGAGTTTATTATTTAAATGAATTTATCCTTATGCATTTTGACTATAAATTAATAGTTGAGACAAGGAGTCATTATGGAAAGTTTATTTCCATCAATAAAAAGGAGTTTAATGGAATTAATTTAATTTTAATAATATAACAAGCATATAATTCCCACAATGTTTAAAGTACCTGGTTACACGGTGTTTTGTTAAGACACTCTATGGTAAAATAGTCACTAGTTTGAAACCCTATTGACACAAACCCAAAACATGAGTTGGTGTGGCCTACATCAAGTTTGATTCCTAGGTGATTTGGAAACTTAGATTTCCCTAAGTTGAAATCTATCAAACCATAAGTGTAATTTTCATAATGGAAACTAATATTAAATAAGAGAGACATGCACTAAGCCACAAAATAAGCAATTCACACAAGTATGAAGAAATTGTAAACCAAATAATATGAGTAGTAAATGTGAGTTGTTTTATTAATATCAATACTATACAAAAGAGTGGAATGATGGAACCTAGGCTTGTTTGTGCAAACCCATCCGAAATATGTAGATCCTCAAGGCTTCAAACAACTTAAACTAGTAACTCTTACTGCCAAAACATTGTGTTGTTATTGTTATTGCATGAGTTGAATTGGTATTTTTTTCCTCAATAGTGGTCCAAAAATTCTCAAAGACTAATTTTAGGCTCATCACACCAAACCCATAAAAGCCTATAAATGGTTTGGCTTTACTCCTAGCCAAGATCAAGACCACCAAGTGGATTTAATCACCTATTTTATCCACAAAACACAATGTTAAAGGAATGTTGATTTCTATCCCAAATAGTGTGTGAAACATTTTGCAATTTTAACTTCAAACTCCTCCCATAAAACCCATAGGAACTTAGAATTGTTTTTGCGTAGATTCTAGTTGATCGACAAAATGCTAATTTAGTGCAAAAGTCCTAGACTAGCCATTTTGGCATCCAACAAGAAATTACCTAAGAAAATGATCCAAATACACCTCAAGAAATAAATAAAAATATCCTACAAAATCTCCTCCAAAAATAAAACTAAAAATATCCTACAAAACCTCCTCGAGAAATAGATACATTCTGAGCCAAACTTCACTTAAATTCCAACCCCAAAACCTCTCCTGATATTCTCCCTAATAACCTCTGCCCACCACCAAAGATAGATAATTTTTGCCCATATATTCTTCAATCACTGTCATGTAAAATGGCAACAAACTCCTTTTATAGGCAAGGGGAAACTCTCTCCAAAAGCCCGAAATCTCTGACCCATACTTGTTGATCCAAAATATGTACCACACACTCCTTCTGCACCCACAAAATTCTTATATCTCATATAATCTCCTACAATAAGCTCAAGGGAAGCCCTGAATCACACTCTCAAACTTCCTCACTATGGAGACACTCTCAATTCTTTGAAATGAAGGTGTAATTTCCGTTTGGAATTCCTATGCCAAAAAACACTTTTCTTCTTATGCTAAACATTCCCAAGAGAAGAGTAAAGGTGAAATGTAATAGAAAAAATATTATCAACAAATGAATCCATCCTCCTCTTATAATTTATCCTCATGCTTCTATAATCCCTTTTTTAATTATTATTTTATTGGTGGGGGCCATTTTCCTCTAAGTCACATTTTCCTCCATTTTAATAAAATAATAATTTTCCACCAGTCTCCATTACAATAATATTTTTCCTTCCTTCCTTCAATAAAATATTATTTTGTCGTCATTCCATAAAAATAATATTTTTTCCTTTTCTAAAAAAATAATATTTTCCCCTCTTTTAATATTATAAAAATTTAGTAAATCCCTTAGTGATTTTAGCATGGACAAATTTGGGGACATGATAGTCCTCCCCACCAAATATTGCTTGTCCTCAAGAAATATCACTACATGTTGCTAATCCACATGTTGGTTTAGCTAATGTGAGGGTCCCAAATGTTCTACTTAACCAATCCTCGTTGTTGTGCCACCATCACATGAATAAATCCTATGTCATGAGGGTCCCAAACTAGCCTAACCTCCTCCTATGAAAAATATTTCCATACTCGTGTAGTCCTGTGTAACATCCCTGGCCAAAAATCAATGTAATAATGTTAATAAAGGTAAAATAACACCATGGTCATGGGATACATTTTCCGAGGTGAATTTTGGGAAAAAATATAGTGATAGGGATAACCTGTGATTAATTAATGGTTATGAAAATTGAAAAAGGAAATGGCTAAGGATTTTTAAAGAAATGAGGCATTGATTGGCATTTTATTTATTAAAATAGGAGAAAATGAAGGTGAAAGGTCACAGGTTTCATGTGAGGAGGAAAATGACGGAAACTAGTAGGAAATGATTAAAATAGAAGCCTCATTAATATATAAAAAGGCTTCTAAGGATCAGTTCATAACTTTTTTCAGTTCAGTCTTTGGCACTCTCTTTCTATTCTCTTTTTCTCATACTCTTGGACACTTAGAGTTTTCTTGGAGCACTCTTCGAGGAGTGTGGCATACTTGGTATTTGAAGAAATAAGGCAAAGGAGAAGTAGGAAAGTGAAATAGGATGTCGAGATCAACAACTACAACATGTTTTTCTTGCAGGTACCGAGTTGCATATATGATTTCATTTCTATTTTTTGCATGCATGACACATGCATGTGGTTTATTGGTCAGATATGTCACTGGCATGGATGATTTCCTCGATTGACAGTGTTTTTCCTAGCCTTTCCAATTCCTAGATAGGCATGGTATTTTCAGTGTCTTCTCTTTGTTTTTTAATTTTTCTCATTGATTCTCATGTTCCTTTGGGTGTGGGCCGAGTTATTAGTTCTTGGGACCTTGGTCGGAAAAATTATTTGGAGTCTTGTAATAGCTTCGGTTGAGTTACTAGTCCTCCAGCCATGGTTGGAAAAATGCTATAGAGCCTAGCAGAAACTGTGGTTTGAGTTGCTTGTCTTGGAATCCCTAGTTGGAAAAAACACTTTGGAGCCCCCAGATTATTGGTAGATATCGACCTAGTGATGGTTAGTGATATCCAACTCTGAGGTGGAATAATTGGTTGAGATTTGAGGTGGTTGGCCTCTAGAATACCTGGTTTGGTTCTACTTGATGTGCTTCATATGATCCAACATTCATGCTTGCAATATGGAATGGGGGTGACTCACTGAAAGAGAGATTTATTTCATCCTAGTCTATGATTGGGTGGTACATGGAAGCCCCATACCTGTTTGCATTTCACACATGATAATAATATCTTCTACCCTCTTGTATTTGATGAGTAATTACTTTCTATTATGTGTTTTATATGTTTGTTATATCCTTTCTATTGTTGTTGTTTATATGATGGTTATGAGTATGTTTTATGAAGATTATGATGTATGGCTCTCATCGTGTTGTGATTTTCAAGTGAATGAACAATGAGATGCCATATGCTCAGATTTTTTGTTAATATCTATAGATTCCATATTTTTGGCGTGTTTGATGAAATTCTTGACATGGATAGTATGGGTTGAGTGAAGTCATTGATCAAATTTTTTCATTAGTACCTTTTTTTTAGTGTTATGTATCATTTATGTAAGTCTCGTGGAGTTGAACAACACTTTGTAACTCTTCTAAACAACTAGAGAAACACTTCAATTGTCAAATTATCAAAAGGCCTCAAATGTTGCTTCCTCTCTCCTGTTTATACTTTATGTTTGTTTCGTCCATGTGGGACCCTCACTATGCAATTCAAACTTCTTCCCTTGGCTATACGATTTCTCTCTCCTAAAGGAGTTCATATTAGTTGGGGAGGTGGCCCCCGCATTCCACCAAGGCAAACATTTCGACCCCCTTGTCCTATGTTTCCTCTCCAAAATTATCTTAGGCCCCCAAAATTAGCAAAATGGAAAATTTGTGGTACTATTGAAAAAATTATTTAGGAAGTGATATTACAGTTCTTCCCTCCCAAATGTTTCTTATCCCCAAGCAATTTTAAAACTAGGTGTTGCAAACTCTGCTTGTTTTCCCACGTGGAATCTTGTTAATTTTGAGTTAACATGTTCTTAGCTTAGGTTAGTTACATCATTTTCCCATTAATCCATTAGCAATCTCATTAATCATAATTGTAACTAAGGAAATAACATAAGTAATAAAAGTTGAAGACAAGCCAAGATAGAAGAACACATGAATATGGCTCAAACCAGGGAAAAACGCCAAGAGGGGGAAAACCCTTATCAATTATTCTTATAAATAATGTCAAATGTTTAGCAGAGAGAGAGAATACAATACTTCAAAGTTAGAATGAATTTCAAATGAGAAGGTTTAATACCACTTCCCTTAGACAATAGGATGGTTCCAACAAGGCTACAAATCTAATGTTTGGTGTTGGCTCCAAGGACTTGTGTCTTCTATGCAATTCTAGTAGGACTGACTAGGGAATAAAAAAAATCAACAACTACCCCATTCACAGCCTTAAATACCTTTACTAGAATGCAGATTACATTAAACGAATCCCTTCAAATGTTGGTAGCCCATAAGCCTTCTTCTACACTTCAAAACCCACTACAAAGCCTCATGATAAAGAATCCCTGACTACGATTTTCTTGTTGTAGGTTCTCGGCCTCCAGTACAAGGTTTTTAAGCCTTCTGGCCTAGCTATAGGTGACCCAAAATATTGTGGATGGATTCAAGGAGAATGACACCTTCACAACAATCCAAAATTGTCATCAAAATCACCCTTAATAGGTGTGACTTCTATCTACTTGAAATCAGACCTGTGATGAAGATAAAATGCCCAAAACAAATCATAAATGTGCCCAAACTAATCTCATCCTCCATCCTGTGGAGATTTTCCCTTGAAGATGACTAAATTGAACCCAACCTTGCCTTCATATCCTTCGTTGGAAATCACCTTCTTCTGCGACTACTTCAGAGAGAAGAATGAATTGCAAAGTGCCTAGGATAGGTTCTTCATATCCTTCTTGGGTAGGCCGACTTGATTACTCGAGGAGGGAAAGTAAAATTTTCAATTTTCAATTTTTATCACCTAAATAAGTTCATGCCTTATGAAATTTCATTTGAGTGAATGAATACTTTTCCTTTTCCAAATTTAGTGATCTTTAGGTTGATTTTGATCCTCTCAAAGAGAGGAATCCAATGCTACAATCATCTTCCTCATAGTAGCGGTCCAAAGGGAATTTGGCTCTAGTTTCAAATTTTAACATTCCCTCTCAGCAAGGGAGAATTGCGCCCGCCAATCCATCCATCATGAACCATATTTGAATATCATCTCTGCTCTGCTCTAATTTGCTGCACACTGATATGAATAATAAAGAAGAATTGATTGAAAGTGAGTCAAAAGACCTTGCCACTCTCTACTAACAAAATTTAGTTCGGAGGTAGAACCTTAGTTGGTCCCAGATCAGTTTGTTGAACACTATACATCCTAGCATAGGGAGTACGACTGTACACAATGCATCTATCGGTAGTGCTACGGTCCCTATCCTCATTTCCCAACTTATTGGCCAGATGAGAGGTACTTCCCATGTGTCCTAGACTTCATGGGTAGGATGATGCGGGAACATCAGCAGGGAAATAACATATAACATCCTACTCACAACCACTCGTAGGGAATGGTGAAACCACATCCTACTAACACACATCATAATAACATGTAGGGAAAGGATGAACCACTTCCTACAGTCACACATCATAATCATCATAGGGAAAGGATGAACCACCTCCTACAGGCATGCAAAACACTGATAGTAGGGAAAGGAAGAACCATGTCCTACACACATGCAAACCAACAATACTAGGAACAATCCTACATGTGAAGAAGGGATGAACCACATCCCACTGACATGTCATCCATAAATCATAGGAATGAGCATCCTACATGTGGGGAAAGGATAAACCACGTCCCACCGACATGTCAACAAATTCTTATATGAATCTCTCACTGGGGTACCCACAGGAGAAGGTGAACCACTCATCTTGTTCATATACCATAGGAGAAGGTGTACCACTCATCCTATGCAAGTCATTAACTATAAGGGAAGGTGAACCACTCACCCTAGACATAGCGCACCCGTAGGGGAATTTGAACCACTCACCCTATGGTCACTTATAGCTCAATAAGTACCCCAAGCCCCCAGGAGTTCTCAGAGCTCAATTCTTCAACAAAGAATCCCTTCATATAGGGAATAGTCCCAGGTTGCTTCCTAGAAATCAAAACTGGATCAATGGGAGCCACATTGCTCCGTTCAGGAGCGTACAAATGTATAGAAAACATATTGATTTACAACAAAGACTTTGATAGTACTTAGTAATCCTCTGCAACTTTTCTTACTCTTTCGTACTTGGGAATACCATAGCCTAAACTAGTCTTTTCAGGGTGCACAGTGTCCATCAGAAAACTTGCTCATCATGAGATATGTTTTCTCAAAAAATGTCTTACAACAAGAATGTCTTATGTTGTACCATATGGAGAGGTATGTGAAATACTAGATTATCAGAATATTCTTATGCAATGACGAAGTGCACAAATGGCTCACTGGAGATCTTTTTCAATAGAGTGGCTTCATAGTAAGTCATCCATTCAACTTTAATGGAGCTCTCAAAGAAAAATAATCAAGTAATGTATCATCATTCTGCTAAACGATACAATATCAGAATATCTGAGCAACTATCAATAAATGAGGCACAAGAAAACCAAGGATCAGTGGTTTTTCAATTTCATCGAGCTCTGAAATACTTATAACATACATTATTAAAACTGTATTTTCAATCATTCCTCCCCAAGTCTTAGCTACTTTTCCTATCATACTGCTTTGGTCATAGTCATCTTTAAGGCTCCATCTAAAGCCTTGCTTCAAATAGATATGCAGACTTCATCATTAGTTGTGTCTGAGTAATCCAATTATTATGGATTGTCCATAGGTCCCTCTGAAAGTAGGGAGATTGACCTTCCTATAACGTAATCATCAAGCCATTAGAAACCTGTCCTATATTCTGTTATGGATCCTTCTGTGCTCATAATCAATAGATAAATAATCATCAAAATGATTTGTTGACCCTGTCAGTCTGCAATACAAGGTTGTCAACATCAATAGCAACTTCCTCCACTTTTTCTCAACAGACCATTTGTAAATATCTCATGCTAAAGTTAGCTTTGCAACATATGTAGAACCATCATGTCTTCTACAAAATATTCATGTTGATGTTTTTTAATTTTCCAATTAGATCACTGAAGAACATACTAAGGTCTTTGAGAACTAAATCCTTCAAGTCATGGATTCTATTATAATTGGAACTACTCTTCATTTCAGAACTATAATCTATGATTCATCTCTTAATAATTTGTAGTGACAAATTAGAAATTCCCTTCAGAACATGGAGTATTCAACTGTCTATGTCCATATATCTTAACTGAGATATTTTATTGATGATGCCAATAGACCCACCTTAAGATGATAAGGTTTTGTCCTTCCAGGCATTAATACAAAAGCACTACATTATCATGACATAGATACCAAGACTCTGATTTAAACTGTCATCCAAAATGTACTCCATCATTGATATATATAAACTTGGTTATTCATGCAGTGTTATTACTCTATTCACTGGTTGTAAAGATGTTCATACACAACAATATAATGAACAATCCCAAGTCTTTCTTAGAGATAAAATCTCCATAAACATAATCCTTAGAACATGGATGCATTCTACAGGTAAAAGGGATGCTGATCAGAACCTTGGCAAGTTCAAAAAAGGCTCCCAGAAGTTTCAGAAAAGTCATAATGCACTTCAATTATTTTTCTTTCATCATCATGCACAACAGATCAGGATATGATTCGCTGCATTGTGGACAAATCAAGGCCCATACATTTGATCAACACATCACATGGATCTTATCATAATTTTTATGAAAACCATACTAAGAGTGTGTTCCGAGTCAAATTATTGGTCATTGGATCAATGTATGTATATTTGTTATTAATTTAAAAACAAAATTAAAACTGTTTAGAATATCTCTAAGAGGGACAAAATTTCACTCAAAGAAATATAGATATCCTTGACAGGCTTCTCAAGTTATTCTAGATTTCTATTGAACAGAGATGCTCATACAATGCTTGTCACTGAGCTCAGTATGGTATGTAGGTTGGCTTGCATGAAATCACTGAAGAAGATATATGTATATATATTTGACAAACATGTAACTATACAATAATGGTGAGAAAATTAATACAACTCCATCCAATTTTAATACTTCAACCAGCAACCAACTAGTAATATGCAATAATTCATTCAAACCATAGCAGAAGAAAACACATACCAAAATTCTAATAAATTAATTGTACTAACTAGAAAATATGTTTTTTCCTCCCAAACATGAGCCTTGTCCTCGAAGCTCTCCCCTGAGTAGAGACCTCCACCCACTAGAACAAACAACCTCTTGTTTTTCTAGTGAATATATTTTTATGCCCACTTTCCCCCAAGATTTTTTCCATAACGGTCTCTCATTTTTCTGGGATGCTAATCCCCATAACCTAGGATTTCTTTTATTTTTGTTTTTTTTAACCAAAGTATACTTTTTTTTTTCTTTAAATCCTACTTTTCCCACATTGGTGCTTTCTCTACCCATTCTAGGTGTTTTTTCCTCCTCACTCAGTGTTTTCTTAGATATTTTTCTCCAATCTAAAAAAATAAAATAATATCTTACTCCCCAAGGTTTTTTAGGGAGATTTTCTTTTTATGCAAAGTGCAGAATTCCATCCCATCCATGTGGATTTGAATTTAAGATCCATTTATACTCCTTATTTTCCATATTAGTATTCCACTTTCCTAATATTATTTCAACAAATATTCCTTACAACATTATAAAGCTTTTCTATGTCAAACGTAATATGGTGCCCTTCCTATAAATAGTTAAATAATTAAAACATAATGAAACTAAAATCTAGGGTATTACATAGTCCCCCTCTAAAGCAAAAACACCATCCTTGGTGTTTAGAAATCAACCATTCATTCCTTGAATAGCCTTGGATAATAGTTCATCATGCTATCCTCCCCTTGTCAAGTAGCCTTCTCGGGTGTAAATTTCTTCCACTACAACTTCAGCCAAGATATGGTTCTATTCTGGAGCATGGTTTCTTGCTGCTCCAAGATACGAAGTGGTTCTCGAAGAAAGACCCCTTCAGGTTCCACCTATATCAAATTCTAGTCAAACACGTGAGAAGGATCATGAAAATATTTTTTAATAATGATACATGAAAAACATTATGTACTTTAACATGAATAAGTAGTTCCGACTTATACACGAGTGGAGCCACTCGATCCAAAATCTCAAATGACCCACAAAATCATGGCACAAACATGACATAGCTACTAGTATTTAGGGTACTTTTCCGGGGCTTAACCCTCAAATAAACATGATATCCAACCTTAAATTCATTGTGTGTCCTCTTTTTTCCTGCATAACTCGTTTTTCAGTCTTAGGATGACTTGATGTTTCATTGGATTTTTCATACTTTTTCCTCCATTTGATATATTTCCTCTGGTCCAAGAATCAATATATCCTTAGGTTGACTCCTGCTGAGTGGGGTATGGAATTTTCTTCCATACAAAGGATCATCTTTATAGAGGCTTGATAGCTGCTATTATATGAAAATTCTCCCAAGTGTAGAAAATCCTCCCACTTTGTGGTCCTATCCATTACATACATGAGGAGCATGTTTTCCATAGTATGATTTTTCCTTTTGGTTTGAATGTCTATTTGAGGAAGGTATACAGTGTTGAAGTTCAGTTTCATACCCATTCCTCCAAATAAAGCTTTCCATAAGTTCTGGGTGAATTTTGTGTCTCTATCAGGGACTATAATTTTTGGTACCCCATTAAGTTTGAAAATTTCCTTCCTGAAAATGTTGGCTACCTGGGCTATTCCAGAGGTAGACTTCACCAGGATAAAATGTGCATCTTTGGTCAAGGTGTCAAACACTACCATAATAGATTCATGTTGATATTTATTTCTTCATAACCCTTTTGTAAAATTCATGGTTACTACCTCCCACTTCCATTCTGGAATTGGTAGTGGGTTTAACAATCCTTCCAGGTGTTGATGTTCCAATTTTACTTATTTTCACTCTAAAAACCTTGCCAAATAATCTACTATATCCTTCTTCATACCTGGCTAGAAAAAGTTCTTTCGTAATGTTGTTACCATTTTCTGGTAACTCGAATGACTCGTTTATGGTATTGTATGGTATTTAGCCATTATCATATGTTTTAAGGCAAGTAAATTAGGAATATACAACCTATGTTGATACCAAATTAGTCCATTCTGTTTTATTTCATACACAAAAATCCCTTTCTGTTGTATTTTCAGCTACAATTTATGATGTTGTGTGTCTTGCGGCAGAGGCTCCTAGACTGGTTCCTCGAAATTTGTCTTCACACTACTACCCATGTTAGATAACACATAATGGGACTATCTACTTAATGCATATGGGATTGTATCTTCCTTTCCATTGATGTGTTTAATCTTCATTTAAAATTCACTAATGAAGTCTAAAAACCTATCTTGTCTTGCATTTATATATGGTTGAATAAATAAATATTTCAAGCTAATATGGTCTGTCATTAATACAAAATTCTTACGCAACAAATAATGCCTCCACATCTTCAAAGCATGTATGAAATCAGTTAATTCTACATCATAGACTGCATAGTTTTGTTCATGTTTTTTCAACTTCCTAGATTCATAACCTATTACAACATTATCTTGTAGTAACACTCCTCCTAGCCCCTCTATACAAGAATCTGTGCACACCGTAAATTCTTTGGCTGGATTTGAAATTTCTAGGATGGGGGTTATGGTGAGTTTTTGTTTCAAATTATCAAATCTTTCTTGAAACTTGGTTTTCCATTCAAATTTTACTCCCTTTTTTATGAAGGGAGGTAATGGGGTAGGCTAATGTCGTAAAACCTTCCACAAATATGTGGTAATACCCAGCAATACCCATGAATGAATGGATTGCTGATACATCCTTTGGTACCAACCAATTTAAAATTTCTTTCACTTCTTCAAGGTCTACTGACAATCCCTCCTTGGAAATAATATGCCCCAAATAATGAATCTTTGGCTTATAAAACACACACTTACTTAGTTTT
The DNA here is from genome assembly GCA_034641835.2 of Pinus albicaulis. Taxonomy (NCBI): domain Eukaryota; kingdom Viridiplantae; phylum Streptophyta; class Pinopsida; order Pinales; family Pinaceae; genus Pinus; species Pinus albicaulis. The sequence goes on from CM076577.1 coordinate 1,212,237,324, forward strand.
GAATACATCTTGTGTTCCCTTAATTTTTCCAGCACTAACCTAAGATGTTCCTGGTGTTCTTCCTCATTCTTAGAATACACCAAGATGTCATCTATAAAAACTAGCACAAACTTATTGAGATATTTGTGGAGGACACTATTCATGAGACACATGAAGGTAGCGGGGGCTTTGGTGAGACCAAAAGGAAAAACCACGAACTCATAATGTCCATATCTAGTCCTAAAAGTTGTTTTATGAATATATTCATCTTTTATGTGAAGTTGATGGTATCGAGTTCGTAGATGAATTTTCAAGAAGACTGTCGCTCCCCTTGGTGAAACAAGTCATGAATTCGTGTTAAGGGATATCATTGTTTCATATTAAACTTGTTAAGTTGTCTATAGTCAATGCACATTCTAAGAGTTCCATCATTTTTCTTGACAAATTTCATTTTTTGAGGTTAATAATGCCGTGAACTTAACTTCCCTCCAACGAATATTATTTCTATAACAAGACTATAATTGACATATCATAATTTGCATCCATTTGTGTTCATTGTAACTAGACTTTGATATATCAAAATTTTCATCCATATATGTTTATTGCAACTAGAATTTGATATATCATAATTTGCATCCATCTTTGTTTATTGAAACTAGACTTTGATATATCGAAATTTGCATCTATCGTTGTTATTATAACTACAGTTCGATGCCAATCTTGGCTACAATGAAAGACACTCCATAGATTATGAGTGATGTATGATTTTCATGTTATATAGTTGTTTCTTTACCCCATTATATTGGTGATTTCTAGCCACCTCAATTTTTTCTTGATATTCAGTGTTATCAAACATTCTGTATGCAAAGGATTTATTGTGAGTATATTTGTTTTTTAATGTCCTTTGCATGATCTTCAATGTGTTCTACTCTTGAAGTTTTAATGGTTGATATTTTTCTCTATAACCAACACTCTTTGATGGTGAATACACTTACTGCTATGCAATTTCTCAGGCCGAATCTGTTGTATTTTCTTTGATATTTACTATGCATTTGAAATATTTCGGAAACATTCTTAATAGACAATTATTTTCATGTTGAACTAATGGCATGTGATAATATATTGTTTTCACGAATTTGTTTATGTCCCTGAGTTGTTTTCTTCTAAATTTTCCCTCCCCAATGGTAGTAGTCCTCCAAATCGCACCCTCTTCCCTAAGGATAAAATTTACAATTTATTTCTCTTTGTATCCACTCATGGAACTAGAGTAGAATTCCACAACAATAATTCGAGAGTATCAATCTCGACAGAGGCATATATCCTTACTAATTATTGCACAGGATCACCTTCCGTGATGATGTTCACTCGACCCTCATTAGAAATTTGGTGAAATAGAACCGACTCTACGTGATGATAATAAAATCTATATGAAATATAACGAACATGGATTTCCCCTACTAATTAAGTTTCACGACATGGTTTTGGGTTTATTGAATATAGTAAGGGAATGCATAACTATACCTCATTCCTTTTGGTCATTGGGGATTATAAATCCATGCACAAACTACATAATCTAAGTCTTAACCCATCATTGCTTATTATAACATTATCCAGCATTATTTATCTTTTAAGGATCATATAGTAATTTTCACCACCAAAAAGTATATGTTTGATGAGAAACATGTAACTATATAATAATGGTGAGAACATTAATACAACTCCATCCAATTTTAATACTTCAACTAGCAACCAACTAGTAAGCTGCAATAATTCATTCAAACCATGGCATAAGTAAACATATACTAGAATTATAATAAATTAATCGTACTAACTAGAAAAGATGTTTTTTCCTCCCAACCACGAGCCTTGTCCTCGAAGCTCTCCCCTGAGCAGAGACTTCCACCCCTTAGGAAAAACAACCTCTTTTTTTTCTAGTGAAGACATTTTTATGCCCACTTTCCCCCAACATTGTTTCCATAACAGTGTCTCATTTTTCTATGATGTTAATCCCCATAACCTAGGCTTTTTTTTTTTTTTTAAACCAAAGAATAGTTTTTTTTCTTTAAAGCCTAATTTTTCAAAATCTGTGCTTTCTCTACCCATTCCAGGTTTTGTTTCCTCCTCACTCATTGTTTTCTTATATATTTTTCTCTATAAAAAAAAATCAAATAATCTCTTACTCCACAAGGTTTTTTCGGGAGAATTTCTTTCTGTGGAAAGTGCAGAATTAAATCCCATCCACGTGGATTTGAATTTAAGTTCCATTTATACTCCTTATTTTCCATATTAGTATTCAAATTTCTTAATATTATTTCAACAAATATTCCTTACAACATTATAAATGTTTCCTATGTCAAACGTAGTATGGTGTCCTTCCTATAAATAGTTAAATAATTAAAACATAATGAAACTGAAATCTAGGGTATTACATAGTCCCCCTCTAAAACAAAAACATCATCCTTGGTGTTTAGAAATTAGCCATTCATTCCTTTAATAGTCTTGGATAAGATTCCTTCATGCTATCCTCCCCCTCTCAAGTAGCCTCCTCAAGTGTAAATTTCTTACACTACACCTTCACCCAAGCTATGGTTCTATTTCAGAGCATGGTTTCTTGGCACTCCAAGATACGAAGTGGTTCTCAAAGAAAGTCCCCTTCACGTTCCACCTATATCAAATTATAATCAAACACATGAGAAGGATCATGAAAATATTTTTTTAATAATGATACCTGAAAAACATTATTTACATTAACATGAATAAGTAGATCCAAATTATATGCCAATGGAGCCACTCGATCCAAAATATCAAATGGCCCACAAAATCGTGGCACCAACTTGGCACAACTACCAGTATTGAGAGTACTTTTCCGTGGTTTAAACCTCAAATAAACATGATCTCTAACCTTAAACTCTTTATGTGTCCTTTTTTTTCTACATAACTCGTTTTTGAGTCTTGGGGTATCTTGGGGTGTCTTGATGTTTCGTTGGAACTCTAAACACATTGCCAAATAATCTACTCTATCCTTCTTCATACGTAGCTAGAACAAGTTCTTTCGTAATGTTGTTACCATTTTCTGGTAACTTGGATGGCATGTATGGTATTTTATGGTATTCATCCATTATCATATGTTTTAAGGCAAGTACATTAGGAATATACCTCCTATGTTGATATACAATTATTCCATTTTGGTTTATGTCATACACTAAAATCCTATTTTGTTGTATTTTCAGCTGCAATTCATGATATCATGTGTCTTGTCACAGAGACTCCTAGACTTGTTCCTCAAATTTTTTCTTCACACTACTACCCATGTTAGATAACACATAATGAGAGTGTCTACTTAATGCATATGGGATCTTATTTTCCTTCCCATTGATGTGTTTAATTTTCATTTCAAATTCACTAATGAAGGCTAATAACCTATCTTGCCTTGCATTTAAATATGGATGAATAAATAAATATTTCAAGCTAATATGGTTTGTCATTGATACAAGATTCTTACGCAATAAATAATCCCTCCACATTTTGAAATCATGTATGACATCAGGCAATTCTACATCATAGACTCCATAGTTTTTTTCATGTTTGTTCAAATTCCTAGATTCATAGGCTATGACAACATTATCTAGTAGTAACACTCCTCCTAGCCCCTCTATACAGAAATCCGTGCACACCGTAAATTCTTTGGCTGGATTTGAAATTTCTTGGATGGGGGCTATGGTAAGTTTTTGTTTCAAATTATCAAAGCTTTCTTGAAACTTGGTTGTCCATTCAAATTTTACTCCCTTTTTTTCTGAAGGGAGGTAATGGGGTAGGCTAATGTGGTAAAACCTTCCACAAATATGCAGTAATACCCAGCAATGATCATGAATGAACGGATTGCTGATACATCCTTTGGTACTAGCCAATTTAAAATTTCTTGCACTTTTTCAAGGTCTACTGACAATCCCTCCTCGGAAATAATATGCCCCAAATAATGAATATTTGGTTTATAAAACACACACTTACTGAGTTTTTTATAAATCTTGTGTTCCTTAAATGTTTTCCTCACTAACCTGAGATGTTCCTAGTGTTCGTCCTCATTCTTAGAATACACTAGGATGTCATGTATACAAACTAGCACAAATTTATTGAGATATTTGTGAGGACACTATTCATGAGACACGTGAAGGTAGCGAGGGCGTTAGTGAGACTGGAAGGAAAAACCATGAACTCTTAAAGCCCATATCTGGTCCTAAAAGTTGGTTTATGAATATCTTCATATTTTATGTCAAGTTGATGGTAACAAGTTCGTAGATGAATTTTCAAGAAGACCATAGCTCCCCTTACTTGGTGAAACAGGTCATGAATTCATGTTAGGGGATATCATTATTTGATATTCAACCTGTTCAGTTATCTACAGTCAATGCACATTCTAAGGGTTCCATCCTTTTTCTTGACAAATAACACTAAGGCTCCCCATGGAGACACACTTGGTTAGATATGGCCTTTGTTTAACAATTCTTGCAATTGCAGCTTTAACTCTAATATTTCTAGTGTACTTATTCTATATGGGGCCCTAGACACTCGGGTAGCTCCTAGAAGTAGCTCAATAGAGAAATCTATATCTCTATGAGGGGGTAGCTGAGGAATTTCCTCGAGAAAGACATGTTGGAAGTCTCTCGTCACTGGCAGATTTTCTAAGGTAGAATGTTCAGGGTGTTGTTTGCATTCTTTCACGTGAACCATATAAACTTGACAACCTTTTATTTTTGTTCATTTTAATTGCAACATAGAGATTTGTTAGACAGACATGACTTTTGGTTTTTCTCTGATTATAACTGGCTCTCCCTCCAAATTAATCTAGTTCACCATTTTTTCTATACTATTTATAACAACCTTCTACGGTTTCAACCAATTCATGCCGATAAATATGTCATATCCTCCCAAGGGAAGGATATTAAAGTTTAGGTCTATGTAATACCCATTCAAATTTATAGGGATTTTTTTTAATTTACGGGTTGGCTTCTAGATGGTGCTAGTAGCCAACTGTAGCAACCAGGAATTTTGAAAATGTTTTGTCTATAATTTACAACTTTCCACAATTTGCAGGCTAACATAACTTAAGATCTCTTCAAGATAAATTAAAATAGAAAAAGGTAGGTTGGAATACTTCTAGCCACATCATTCACCGTGGTTGCCTCATGCACCACTTGGATATTCTGAATGGTGCGGGGGTTATGTGGAAAATCATGCAATAGATGGGGTTTTCCACACCCCCAAGATTGCAGTGGCTCCTTTGCTTTCCCCTTTTTCACCTCCATAGGCTTGGACACTGTGTGTGATTGCATTGGCTAGCTTTTGAATCCTTTGTTAAATTTCTTCCTCTCGTGATGTCTAAAAAAATTATTTACATAGGCCAATTTATGGCTTTTTTAATTTGTTAAAGGCTTCCTTTTCTTTGTTCTACCACATTTTGAGGTTATCATTTTGACTCTTAAATTTATGGTAGCACAACCGAGCCTTTCGGACTACTTCATCCACTATCTTTGGATTATAGAATTTTATTATTTCTTTATATAATGTTGGTAGATAGTTTAAAACAAAAATCACTTTCTCTTTTTCTTCCTGTATGTATGGCACATAGAGAAGTAAGCCAGTGAATTTTGTCACAAATTCGTGTATGGTAAGTTGTCCAAATCTTAGCTCATGGAACTCTTTATCATGGTCATCATAATACCTTTCACTGAGGTATTCTCATTTGATTTTTTTATGGAATTCCTCTCATGAGATTGTCTTCTCATCTAGTAGGTGTATTGTTTTGGTATCTTCCCACCAGGGTGTATCTTTTCCTTGTAATTGGTAAACATCTAGTTTGTCTTTTAGGTTAATTTCATACTCGTACACATGAAAAAACTTAACCATATTCAGGAGTGTGGCTTCCGGATCCTCCTCCCTTTCACCATCAAAGGTGGGAGGTTTTATCCCTTGAAATTATCCTTGTAACTTCTTCTTCTTTTTCTTAGACTTTGAATCTTCTTTTCGAGACTCCTCGTCACTCTCAGGATTATTTTAGCTGGTTTCAACCTATTTTATCTTCAACTCTTCTGGCTTTGTGCTTTGGTGACTAGATCTTGTTGTTAAATCCATTGTCAAGCATTCCTGCTCATTACTAGCTTGCAATAGCCACTCATTACTAGTTCCTAACTGAACTATTTCCTGCTGCAAATTCCTCATCATTCCCAAAATATGGGAATTTGGGTCTAAGAGAGTACCCCCTCCCCCAAATCCACATACAACTCTTCCCTATCTGACATGGTTGTTGTTGCACATTTTTTAGTACCTTATATGTCACACACAACTAACCATGAGTAATCGTAATTCAGTCAAAATATATTACTGTGAAGAACTATAAAAAAAAATAATCATAACTACAGACAGTTCTGAATCCTTGGTGGTCCATATTAGGCACAGTGTTCAAATTGGGCTCTGATACCACTTGTCACATGTGCCAAATCTTTTTTTTTCTTTCATCTTGGTTTATGGTCACAAGTTTGCATTTACATAATTTTTAACATACCTTTCCAAGCACGATATAGGTTTTCCCAAGGTTAATACCAACATGGGTCCCTGACCAATCTTCTCCTATCCTCATACATGGATTCTTATGTTCCCCATGGAATGCATTTGAGAGGATTTTTTATGGCTATTGCACCTTATAATAAATCCTCCAAGGTGTAGTAAGCTTTATCATAGCTAAGTTTTCAAAAAAATTATCTCATTACTTGCGCTTATAATATTTATATTGGCTTACTGTAATCTGATATATGTCGATTGTGAACGTTTAATATAATGGTGCTTAGGTTTCATTTCCATGTTCACAATAGTCTTGCATTTATTTCCTTGTAATTCACTTACCTATCATTGGGTTATGGCCAATGGTCGAGCTATATCCCCTATCTAATTTCTTGTCAATATTTGAGTGACATGTGGCATGGCCATGTAAAGGACTGTACCATTCACGTGGGATTCACTCGTTTCAAAGTGGAGCCACTTGGACGGTGGTGATCATGTGTTGTTTATCTATGACACATAGGCTCTAAGCCAAACCCTAAGGTCCCTTTCCCTTGATATTTTCTCATTTTCTTCACTTCTACCGTGTGAGCATGGGGTATTGGTGGAAATGGTGGATGGTCGCGTTACCCTTATATGTGTAAGTGGTTCGAGTTAGCTGACAGATCATTCCTTTTTCAAAATTGGTTTTGCTCCACAAATTATTCCATTGCTACTTCTTTGTTGGGTGCATAGGATTTTTCTGATGGTTTTTATGGGGTATCATCTCTTGGTAATCCACATTATTCTCTAACTGTATGTTCTTCATTTCTTTAATGTCTTATCACCTTCACTCGAGTTACATTTCTCTCAATGCTTGTTTGTTTTTTCCTTCACAAATGTGCCAGGGTGATGATCAAGAGCCTAGATATGGGGATTACACCCCACTTCATGGTTTTCTAGGTTTACTATAATGGGTCTCTGGTGGTTTTGGCCAGAGCTTCGATTTAGTGACATTTGTTGCACGAAACCCTCGATGGTAAGTTTTTTTCTTTTTTTCTATTCCTTGGTCTCTCCATTCAATTTTTCTCATATACCATTGTGCACTAAGCTTTGTGAATTGTGATTGGACATGATTCTTGGCAAAGTTGGTGCAAGAAGTTCTCAAGGGTATGCCTAGAGCTTTTCCTTTCACCCTCCCTTAGGTAATTGTTGCAGCCCCTTAGCTTGTTTTCTGTTGGTTTCATTTTATAACTTTATAGCAAGTCGATTGGTTTCCAATTTGGTCTCCCCGTTCTATGGTATTCCATGCATTTTATGCTTCTTAAAGAGATGGAAATTACTTAGTCCAATCAACACAACTTGTCTACTTTTCTGGTTTAGTGGGTTCATCATGCCCCTTATGGACACAACTTGTCTACTTGTCTGGTTTAGTGGGCTCATCATGCCCTTATGGATAATTATGGTATGGGTGTATATTTTATAAGTAGGGTTGTAATGGGGTTTCACTAGTTTCCTAATATTATGAGTTATGTATGATTTTGAGGTTATATATTTCTTTTTTCTGTACAGTATATTGGTGATTTCTAGTGTGAGAGATTTCTCTAAAACCACCACCCTTCGATGGTGAAAATTCTTACTCCTATGTAATTTCTCATGCCCATTGTGTTGTAATTTCTTTGATATTTACTGTGCATTTGAAATATTCCAGCATAATTCTTAATAGTGAGTTATTTTCATGTTAAACTAATGGCATGTGATACTATAGTCTTTTGACGAATTTTATTATGTCCCTTATTTTTTTTCTTCTAAATTTTCCCTCCCCAATAGGAGCAGTCCTCAAGACTATTAGTGTACATGCACATAGATTAGATTTAGTTCAACTATAGATACTACATGTGATGTGCACTTGTCTTTATCTAGTTAAATTGAGTGATTTACATTCACATATTTAGCCTTAATTAGCTTTAGTTCAACTCTAGATATTTCATGTCATGTGCACTTGGATTAGTTAGTTAACTCTAGTGCTTGCATGTGGTGCATGTGCACATTAGCTGAAAATAAATCACACTTAGCTTCAATTAGCTTCAACTATCTATAGTTATTGCATGTACAACTAAGCTTAACTCAGTTGCTTTTATGTATTGATTCTAAGACTAATATTGATGAATAAAATTCCTTCTCAATTCCAATTTTTATTTTTCAACTATGGAAATTTTATGGAATTATTCTTCAACTAGATCCATATTTGTGCTCTAATAATTTTACATGGTATCATAGCTACAAGGGTTTGGAGAAGTTGCATGAACAATTTTTCGCAAGTTTGAAGAGCATAGAATTGGAAATTGTTCATAGATTTGATTTGAATATCAAGATATTGGAGAATTCCCGCAATGGAGTTCTCATATTCAGCTATTCTTCCTACGTATAACTACTTCCAATGGAAGCCAGAGATTTTTCTTCACCTCAGAGGCAAAGGCTTGTATCAGATAGTTATGAATAAGGAAGTTGAATACTTCAATAGGATGGACAAGTCATTTGGCCTTCTATTGTTGTCCATATCTCGAGCATTGCATTTCCATGTCGACACATGCAACACTCCGAATGAGGTTTGGACAATCTTGGAGAATTTATTTGGATATTAGGATGAGATGTGGGTTCATATTCTTGAAAATGAGCTAAATTCCTTAGATCCAAATAGCTTTGAGAACATTCAAGATTTATTTACGAAATTTAAATCATTGATTCTACAACTACATGATTGAGAGATCGATAAATCAAAACAGGAAAGTCAATTGATCCTTTCTATTTTGTCTAAATTAAGCCTTGGATATGCTATTTTATTTTCCACATTTCATACAGTTAGACTTACAACTAGAGAAAAATGGAAAATTCCCAAATTTGACACATTTATTGAGTCTCTTATTCATGAGTAGGATAAGCTCATAAAAATGGGTTCATTATAGTCTCAAAATTCACATGCACTTGCCATGCATGAGAAATGAAAGTCCAACACGAAACCAAATTAGCAATACAAAGGAAAAGGAAAGGCAAGAGATCCAGATCCATGAAAGGGAGGAAATCGAAAATCTCCAGATGATTCTTCCAACTCCAAGGGTAAGAATGGAAAGAAAGGAAACTTCAAGTGTCCTTTTTCTAATAGAGGTTATCATCCTGAATCCTCTTGCATGAAAAATACTATTGATATGATGGCAAAGAATATTCTGAAAAATAATCTTGGTCATCACATTCCAGAAAGTGCCAAGAATAAGACAAAGGAAAAAGCATCAGAAGAAAGGGGTATTGGGCATGCTTTGATTACTCATCATTCTACACAGCACCAATGAATCATTAATTCAGGATCTTCACATCATATGGCTTCTTCAAAGGAATATTTTTCTTCTCTACATGCATACCCAGGACCCGCTATTTTCATGGGGGACAATTCTATAATTAAAGCAACTGGACAAAGAAGAGTGCAATTCGAAGATGGAAGTTTTTAGAATGTCTTGCATATTCCAAGGCTTTATGTACCAAAAGGAAAGTCGAATTTACATAGGATTCCATGAGAATTTATGACATGAAAACCAACTTCAAGATTGCATTTGGAAAGGTAAATGATCAATCTCGTATGTATACATTTTCTGATTGTGTTCCTCAATCAGATTCTATTTTGCTATTTACGAATGCAAATGAAGAAAGTAGGATTTATCACGAGATATTTGGGCACTTGAATTTTGGATATTTGCAGCAACTTAGGAAGCAAGGGATGGTCAAATGATTGCTGACCTTTGAATTTTCATATGGTGTTTGTAATGGATATGCTCTTGGAAAGCATCCACAAGACAAGTTCAAGAAGGGGCATGCATGGTGAGCCTCTTCACCTTTGGAACTTGGACATAGTGATCTCATGGGTCCATTTTGTAGTGCTTTCAATGAGCAAAGAAAGATATTTTTTGTAATTTATATATGATTACATGAGATTCACTTTGGTTTACATCTTGAAACTCAATTTTGAAGTTTTTCAACATCTAAAAATTTTCAAAGCGCATGCGGAAAATCAGTCTGGAAAACGCATCAAGATACTCGCACAGATAATGGGACAGAATATGTCAACAAAGATATCAAAAATATTTGTAACAAAGAATACATAGAGTTGAAACATACAATTCCTTACACTCCACAGCAAAATGGGGTGTCCGAAATGAAGAATCGATCATTGAAAGACATGGCCAATTGCATGTTGCATGCAAGATCCCTTTCATCAAAATTGTGGGCTGAATTTGACTTGGACTGGAATGAAACCTAAAGTTAGTCATTTCCACATTTTTGGATCTTGATCATGGGTCTGCAATCCTACAGATAAAAGAAATTCTTTGGAGCCTTAAAGTAAAGCATGCATGTTTTCTTGATATTCTGATGAAGTCAAAGGGTACAAATTGCTTGATATCAACACTGAAGAGCTCTTTATTGAAAGGAGTGTAAATTTTGATGAAGATATCTTGCATGCACCATCACATGAACTTGTTACTATGTTTCCATCACCATTCATTGATGACTATGCAGATGAAACTTCAAATCATAATTCTGATGAAGATGAGCCTGTATTGGTGAGACCTGTTGGACCGCTAGTTGTTGAACATTGAGATCATACTTCCTCATGTAGTTCTAAAGATTCTCAAGCACCTTCAACACAAAAATGGCATATCATGAGTGATATCCTTGATGATCATGCCTCTATACCTTAGTTTAAGGAAGATCCACAAGCACTCTATGGAGCTATGGATCCATGCATAACCATGCATGCTTATATGATGCATGCATCTAACCGAAAAACTTATGCATAATAAATTGGGCATCCTGAATGGGAAGTAGAAATGGATGAGGAATATAAATCTCTTATTGAGAACCAGACTTGGGATCTAGTTCTGTGACCTTTCAATTGTAAAATTGTGAGGTGAAAGTGGGTTTACTGGACCAAGAAAGCAAAAAATGTCCAAGTTAGTCAATATAAGGCATAGTTGATAGCAAAAGGTTTTCAACAAGTACATGGTGTTATAATGAGACTTTTTCTTCGGTGGAAAAAATGGATTCCATTCGAATAGATCTCTCCATTACAGTAGCAAGAGTATGGGAGGTGAAAAATAAAGAAGTATCTCTATGGCCTCAAGTAGGCACCTAGAGCATGGTATGAAAAGATGGATTATTAATTTTTATCTCAAAATTTTATGCTGCAAATCTGATTCCAATGTTTATTTTTTTGAAGAAAATTGACTCGTTGTTGATCATAGTATTTTACGTAGATGATCTTTTGACAATAGGTAGTTCAACTTCTGTCATTACTGAGATTAAAACTACATTGCATAAGATATTTTCTATGACAGACATGGGCTTGCTAAATTTCTTCCTTGGACTAGAGTTCAAGCATAGTGGTTCTGGGATTACCATTTCTCAACCAAATAATGCTAGAGATCTTTTGGCACATTTTCAGATGAGTGACTGCAAGCGAGAAGCCACACCTTTCTTATCAGGGATAAAAGTTTAGAATGTCAAAAACACACCATTGGTTGATTACACATTGCACCGTAAGCTTGTGGTAAGCCTTATTTATCTTACTCACTCCCACCCTAATCTCTCATATGTCGTAGGAGAAGTTTCCGGATACATGAATGATCCACATGAGTTACACTCAAAATATGAAAATTGCATCCTTCGATATGTCTAGGGGACAATCACCTATGGGATTCATTATGCAGCAAACTGTTCTTTGGATCTCATTGGGTTCACAGATTCAGATTGGGATTAGGTGGGATTAGGTGGAACAAAAAGGTTAAACCTACAAGTCAATGCCACTATTAAGGCCATTTAGCTACAACATTTCCAATCTGAGCTTGAGATCAGTTTCCATCGTCCAAATTTCATTTGGTGTGATGATAAAAGTACGATAAATTTTTGTAGAGATCCAATGCAATGGAAGCAGACCAAACACATCGGGATCCACATGCACTTCATCAGAGAACTCATTCATGATGGGAGCATCAATCTTCAAAATTGATCTAGTTCCGAGTAGACTGCCGATATCTTCACCAAGACTTTCACTCAACAGAAGTTTTGACTTTCTCGGGGTGAAGGACATGATTGCCTAGCAGTTCTCTTTTCTCTACTTTTTCATTATATTTTTGAGGGGGAATATTAACCTCTATAAAGCATCATACCCAAAATGGTTTACCATAAATTCTTATTGTAACCATAAGGTCTTATTGGAACCTCATTATATTTGATATAAGTCAAATGGAAAGGTATTAGGTAAGGTATTGTGTGTCCATATTCTTCTACACACTTTATTTTTCTCATTAGCATAAGGTTTTATCAAAAATAAAAAGAAATATGAACTCATGGGGTTATGGATGGCTAGATTGGTCTTTTTGAAAGTAATAATAAAAATTAAACTAAATGATTATGACAGTCAAGAACCTAATTAAACAAATAGGGTTGAACACTTCAAGAAAGCAATCACATAAGAAATCTTCAAAATTTATCTTTGAAAAATGGCTCCACCTACTTTTTAAATAGATATTATTGGTATATTTGAAATCCTTGATTACAACTTGGAAAAATGAAAACTCTATTAATTTATATTCACAATAATGAGTTATTTAATATACTAATAAAAATTTATTAGAGAGACTTGAAAACTATTACTAATATAAAACATAAACCCAATACATAATACCAACAAAAACACAAAGTCATCTATTAATTTATATTCACTATATTAAATTATTTGATATAATAATAAAAGGTTATTAGAGAGAATTGAAAGCTATTACTAATGTAAAACATAAACCCAATACATAATACCAACAAAAACACAAAAGTGAGTAAATCCAACAATACAACTATAATTAGAAAGAACTCAACTACCTACATTGAACCACTCTCTTCACCTTTGGAATTTAGAACCACAATATACATAACTACCTAATTTGTTAAGTTGATTATCTACTTTATGTACTACCTAATAAGAAAATGGATGGTCCTAACAACTACAATTTTTTCACAATTAAAAATACCCCTTCAATACTCACTGCGATCCTCGAAAATAAAATAGAAATGGAATTGATACTTTAAACATTGGAAACTAACTATCGTAGGTGATGCGTTGGAGTTCTAGCGGACCAGCAAAACTTATGGTCTCACTCAAAAAATAAATGACGATAACGATAATAGTCCCAACCTCGATCTTAATCATGCGCAAAGGATGGCCTACTCCTTTCTATGTCAATTTGCAACTTTAGCGAAGACGAATCTCTGTCATTCTCATCAAGCCTGTACCCTTGTAAATCTTTCATGGCAGTTGCGACACACTTAGGGTTATCAAATTCCACAAAACAAAAAAAAACTAGAGGACTCTCCGTTTCTCCTTATACACCTCCATGAGATTTTTTGGATTCCTTGGGCTTTTTAACAACCCTCACTTCTTTGAAACCGCAGAATGGGCAAAATATCTTAGCTGCTTCTCTACTAGTGCAATCACTTGCACACCCATGACAAATAATGTGTTCGATGCATATTTTTGTAGATAATCAATATCATCCACAGGTAGCCTCTTCCATTGTAGACGCATTCAGATAGGGAATAATGTTGGAATAGTAATTCCAACTGCCACACAAACAGCAAGGATGAAAAGTTTAATTTGATGGGAACGCAAAAAAACAGAACGACAAGTTTAATGTGATGGGAGCTCTTGAAAGACAGCAGCAGCGGCAGCATAAATTTATGATGGGATTGAAGGATAGAAATGGCATGGAAAATCCCCAGTTCTGATCTTCATGCAACCACGAACTTATCTCCAACACCTACTGCGTTGAATACTTACCAACTTCATTTATCACAAAGCAGCTCCATTCCAGGGGGTATGATGCAGGAGCATCCAACACCCTTAGACAAAGGGAGGAATCCAAAGCGAAGCAAGGAGAATACGTGGACCTTCGAGCTGAATAAGGGGAAAATTTCTCTCAAAATAGAGCTTAAATGATGGACTAAATTAAATATTGATGTAATCTGCCGTGTATTCATATATATCTATATTGCGAGCTGGAAGGGTTGTTGAGATATTTGTGAGAGGGTTGATCGGATCCTTTCAGTGATCCGATCCAATATTTCTGTAACGATGAACCTGCGTGTTCTATAAATATATGTAATGAGATAGATAGAGTGATAGATAGGCGTTTTTAAGTGAATAGAATGTAACTGAAAGCGATTTTGTTCTAAGGCTAGAATGCCTTAGGATGTAACTATTTTGTAACTATATAGAAGCATGTTTAGTGTTAATTATGTGCGCCTGTGTGTGTGGTTTTATAATTGAGTTAATTCTGTGTCATGAGTATGTTGATCAACCATCAATCACTCAAAGGATCGATGGCGATCTAAGTCATCTTTTAAACGTTATATATGAAGAGAGAGTGAGAATTGGCATGTTGGGAATTGCTTGAAGTGGTTCTCGAACTGTGTTTCTAATGAAAAGCATGAATATTTTTTGTTTAATGCTATCCTGGCAATACCGAAGTTTAAGAACTGAAATACAGAGAAACGACTTCACAGGAAATTGAACGGAGGCGAATTAATATGTATATTGGCTTTGTATTAAGATCGGATCCAGTACAGTGATCAGATCAGAACTTCGGAAGGTGAATCGAGAGTCACATTGCCAATACCGATTAGCGATTCCGATTAGATCGATCTCCGATTATATCGTAGTGGATAATGTATTGAATCGGATCGGAAGTTGGTTGGATCGGTGGATCTGCCAATTTCTAGTGAAGCAGGTATATATGTTGTGAATCCATATATGTGGATTAAGTTGGACTTTATTGTAATTGCCTTATATGTAGCTGCGGGGTTTAATTTTTCCGTGTATGGCAGTGGGTTCAAACGCTATTTTAAAAGGAAGAAAAGGACGGTTGATTTTAATATATAGATCCACGTTATAAAATGAAAAGGGTTAAAGTTTTAAAACGCTTCCGACGGGACTTAGTGGCCATAACCCACAGGTCCAGGATCAAAATTTATTCATGAAAGGAGATTTTGGCAATATCCCGAGATCTCTTTTCATCAAGTGGTATCAGAGCAGGGAAGGGTTTCCTGCGAGAAGGAAGAAGAATGCAAGCAGAAGGGGAAAGAGGTACAGTTGTGTTAAAGCTGGAGAGTTTATGGTCTTACTGTCGTGCAGATGGCGGCAGCGGAAGCTAAGAAGATTTGCAGCAACCTAGAGCAAGGTGTGCTCAATTGGTTCCAGAAAGGAGAACCAGAAGGATGCCAAAAGACCGAGTGAGGAGGGCTTGGTGAGGTATTGTGTAACAAAGGAGATTGTTACTGCAGAGGTTGGTTGCAGCTCACAGAATATCATAAAGGCAGTTCCACTGAAGGAATGCAGTGGATAGAATTGCTAATGACAAGGAGAAGCATATGACCAGGAGGTCATAATTTTTTTTTTACCTCGGGAGTCTGATGCAGGAGCATCCAACACCCTTAGACAAAGGGAGGAATCCAAAGCAAAGCAAGGAGAAGATGTGGATCTTCGAGCTGAATAAGGGGAAAATTTCTCTCAAAATAGAGCTTAAATGATGGAGTAAATTAAATATTGATGTAATCTGCCATGTATTCATATATATCTATATTGCGAGCTGGAAGGGTTGTTGAGATATTTGTGAGAGGGTTGATCGGATCCTTTCAGTGATCCGATCCAATATTTCTGTAACGATGAACCTACATGTTCTATAAATATATGTAATGAGATAGATAGAGTGATAGATAGGCGTTTTTAAGTGAATAGAATGTAACTGAAAGCGATTTTGTTCTAAGGCTGGAATGCCTTAGGATGTAACTGTTTTGTAACTATATAGAAGCATGTTTATTGTTGATTATGTGTGCCTGTGTGTGTGGTTTTATAATTGAGTTAATTCTGTGTCATGAGTATGTTGATCGACCATCGATCACTCAAAGGATCGATGGCGATCTAAGTCATCTTTTAAACGTTATATATGAAGAGCGAGTGAGAATTGGCGTGTTGGGAATTGCTTGAAGTGGTTCTCGAACTATGTTTCTAATGAAAAGCATGAATATTCTGTTTTTAATGCTATCCTGGCAATACCGAAGTTTAAGAACTGAAATACAGAGAAACGACTTCACAGGAAATTGAACGGAGGCGAATTAATATGTATATTGGCTTTGTATTAAGATCGGATCCAGTACAGTGATCAGATCGGAACTTCGGAAGGAGAATCGAGAGTCACATTTCCAATACCAATTATCGATTCCGATTAGATCGATCTCCGATTATATCGCAATGGAGAATGTATTAAATCAGATCGGGAGTTGGTTGGATCGGCGGATCTTCCGATTTCTAGTGAAGCGGGTATATATGTTGTGAATCCATATATGTGGATTAAGTCGGACTTTATTGTAACTGCCTTATATGTAGCTGTGGGTTTTAATGTTTTCGTGTATGGCAGCGGGTTCAAACGCTATTTTAAAAGGAAGAAAAGGACGGCTAATTTTAATATATAGATCCACGTTATAAAATGAAAAGGGTTAAAGTTTTAAAACGCTTCCGACGGGACTTAGTGGCCATAACCCACAGGTCCAGGATCAAAATTTATTCATGAAAGGAGATTTTGGCAATACCCCGAGATCTCTTTTCATCAGGGTAGCAAGCATGGGCAACGAAGGAGGAAGATTACCCATTGGAATGAGTGACGTCATCTCCTCACTGGACCCACCAAAGCAATTCCATGGGGATAAGTAAAAGACCTTTCGAAAGGTTTTATAACCCCACGGAATGTTTGTTTTATGTTTTTATTTAAGTTTTATTTGTCACATTGTGTTTTAGAGTTTTAACGTTGAGTTAATTTTATTTACCATGGTACATTTGTTTTTAACTTTGGTTAAATATATTTTGATATATAAACTATAAATATGGAATATATATGTATATATATATATATATAATTTCTTATATATGCCGTGAGCATTGTGAGTTGCATTGTATTGTGTAATTTGCCCGGAGGCAGAGAAACAGAGAGACAGAGAAGAAATATTGAAGTGTTGGATGTGTAGTAGCTAGATAATTTGTTTTGTGAATCCAGAACTTCGTTCTGAAGAAAGAATTTCAATTTTGTAATAGATTTTTTCTTTTTAATGAAACAACAGTGTTATACCTCATCTATATGTGTCCAAAATTTATTTTTAATCTCTGTGTTGTAGAAGAGGAATTTTATTTTCCTCTATGTGTTCGGAATTGTTCAGAAATTCCAACATGTTATCAGAGCTAGTGTAGGCACTCAGTGAATGAAGCAGAGATCACTCTTCACTGCAGAAGCTGTAAGAAGTTATTTTTTGAAGCAGATTTCTCCAGCAGAGAAATCTTCTGGTTGTTTATACAGTCAAAAGAGTTTGATTGTTCCGTTTGTTTTTTAACACAGTCAAGGAAACTGTCATGTCTTCAAAATTACTATGGCAGCAACAGGAACCAATCTGATGAATCCCCAACTTCCAAAGTTTAGCGGGAAGAACCATGAATATTGGGCAATCACAATGAGAGCACTGTTTGCTTCACACGACATATGGGAGCTAGTTGAGAATGGCTATCCAAAACCAGCAGACACAGCAGCGCTGGCTTCTTTGACATCAGCATAAAGAGATTTGTTAAGAGATAATAGGAAGAAGGAATTCAAAGCCCTCTTCTATCTCTTTCAATCAATGCACGAGAGTATTTTCCCAAGGATTGCAGCATCAAAAATGTCTAAGGAGGCATGGGATATTCTCAAAATAGCCTATCAAGGCATGGCGAAGGTGAAGACAACAAAGTTGAAAATGCTGAGGAGAAAGATTCGAACACCATAGAATCATTCTTCACTCATTTGATTGGGTTGGTTACCCAGATAAGGTCTCATGGAGAGATTCTTGAAGAAAGAAGAATAGTGGAGAAAATATTGAGAAATCTACCCTCAAGATTTGATGCCATAGTAGTGGTAATAGAAGAGACAAAGGATCTCTCACTATTTACAGTGGATGAGATTAGTGCATCCCTGATGTCTCATGAACACAAACTGAATAGAGGAACAGATTCCTCATTGGGACAAGCTTTTAAGACTCATATGTATTTTGGCTGAGGCAGAGGTCAAGGCATAGCGAACAACAGAGGAAGAAAAAACCTTGCAAGTTTGAGTGCAAGGTGCAACAATCAGAACCAAAATGAAGGCTCAAGCCAACATCAAGCTCATGGAAAAAGTTATGATAAATCCCAAGTCCAATGTCATTATTGCAAGAAATATGGGCACTATTCCAATGAATGTAGGAAAAATAAAAATGACATGAATAATAGGCAGAATGCTAACTTTACAAAAGAAGAAAAGAACCAGAAGAATGTGTTGTTAACATGTAATGTAGCACAAGATAAACAGGATGATGTATGGTTCTTAAACTCAAGTTGTAGTAACCACATGACTAGAAACATAGTAATATTTTCCAATCTAGATGAAAATGTTAAATCTGATGTAACAACAGGGACTGATAGTAAGATCTCTATCAAGGGAAAAGGTAGAGTAAGTATCCTGACAAGAAAAGGAGAAAAGAAGTTTGTGCTAGATGTATATTATGTACATGGCTTGAAATGTAATCTTTTGAGCATTGGATATCTCATAAAGAAGGTCTACAATGTATTCTTTAAAGATGATGTGTGCATAATCATGGACATACCTCCAAGCAACAAAGTCATTGCAGAGGTGCAGATGAAAAGCAATAGGATGTTTCCGCTCAAGCTTAGAACAACCTTGAAGGAAAGAAGAAACGTAGCAGCTGTAACACAAGAGGTCTTTCAAGAGGAAGTGAAAGATGAAAACTGGTTATGGCACTTGAGATTTGGACATCTCAATTTCGGAGGCCTGAAATTGTTGCACAAAAAGGGAATGGTAAAAGGATTACCATTGATTGAGAAACTGGACAGCCTTTGTGAAGGCTGCATCTTGGGCAAAAAACACAAAGAAAGCTTTCCAGCAGGGAAGAGTATAAGGGTAAAGGCACCCTTAGAGATTGTCCACTCAGATTTGTGTGGACCAATGAAAATGCCATCTTTAGCTGGCAAAAAATATGTTTTGACATTCATAGAGGATTGCACCAGAAAGATATGGGTGTATTTCTTGAAACATAAGAGTGAAGTGTTTGAACAGTTCTTCCACTTCAAAGCTCATGTTGAGAATCAGAGTGGGCACTACATCAAAGTGCTAAGAACTAACAGAGGTGGAGAATACATCTCCAAAGAGTTCCTACGTTTCTGTAGGGAGAATGGCATACATAAGCAGTTTACCACAAGGTACACACCTCAGCAAAATGGTGTTGCAGAAAGGAAGAATAGGACCATCATGGACATGGTCAGAAGTATGTTGAAGGAAAAAAATTTGCCAAATGAGTATTGGGCTAAAGCTGTAAATTTTGTAGCATACATATTGAATAGATGCCCAACCAAAGCTATCATGAACATAGTTCCAAAAGAAGCATGAAGCGGCATAAAGCAGCATGTCCCCCACATGAAATTTTTTGGATGTGTGGCTTATGCACATGTCCCAGATCATTTGAGAAAGAAGCTTGACAGTAAGGGGGAGAAGTGTATCTTTTTTGGATACAGTGATGAGTCCAAGGCATACAAACTCTATAATCCATCCACCAAGAAAGTAATAATAAGCAGAGATGTGCAGTTTATTGAAGAAGCTTGGGATGGAAGCTTAGAGAAAACAGTGAATGTGAAGACATGTGTGTCTCACGAAGAGGAAGAGGAAGGGACATTAGCAAATAATTCATCCATGGTGGCTCCTCCTCCACTACCATAAGCACAACAAACCACACCACAAGCCAAAAATAGAACAACGTTGAGAAATCAAGGAAGTGCTTCTTCAAGCACACCACAGGGAACTAAAACTCCCTCGAGTTCAAGTGGAACTGCAAGTACACCAAGAAGAATGATATTCAGAAATCTGAGTGAGATTTATGAACAAGGAGAGGTAAATGATAATGTCAGTCTGAACTCTTTATATGACCCAATTCATTTTGAAGATGTTGTAAAGGAAGAAAAATGGATTGAAGCAATGAACGAAGATATTGGTGCAATAGAAAAGAGTAATACATGGGAGTTAGTGGACCTCCCTAAAGGTAAAGAAGTCATTGGAGTAAAATAGGTCTATAAGATGAAGCACAATGCTGAAGAAAATATTGAAAGGCACAAAGCAAGACTTGTTGTCAAAGGCTACAAGCAGCAACAAGGAAGAGATTATGAAGAAACCTTTGCACTAGTTGCAAGGATGGAAACCATGAGAAGAGTGTTGCCCATAACAGCGCAACACAAATGGAAGGTTTATGAAATGGATGTGAAATCTTCATTCCTAAATGGAGTGTTGAAAGAAGAGGTATATGTTGAACAACCTCCAGGCTATGAGATTGAAGGCCAAGAGCACAAAGTATGCAAGTTGAAGAAAGCTCTATATGGGCTGAAGCAAGCACCGAGAGCATGGTACAGCAGGATAGATGCTTACCTAACTGAAAATGGATTTGAGAAATGTCATGGAGAACCCACACTATATATAAAATAAAATGATGGTAATATTCTTATTGTTGTTTTATATGTAGATGATTTAATATTTACTGGCAATGAAGTTTCTCTCATTGTTGATTTTAAAGTAGTCATGAAGAGTGAATTTGAAATGACTAATTTGGGTTTTTTGAGATATTTTCTTGGAATAGAAGTAGAGAAAAATGAAAATGGGATTTTTATTTCCCAAGCAAAATACATTGAAGAAGTGTTGAAATGATTCAACATGCAGAACAACAAGGCAACTTTAACTCCAACTATCATGGGGTTAAAATTGAGCAAAGAAGATCACATCAAGAATGTTGATCCGACATTGTACAAAAGAATAGTTGGCAGCCTCATGTATTTGAAACACCAAAAGAGACTCATTGGTAGGCAGCCAATAGGATTCTAAAGTATGTGAATGGAATGAAGGGGTATGGAATTTTATATTCCTCATCTAAAAATTTTAAATTGACTGGTTATATTGACAGTGATTGGGCTGGAAGTGTAGATGAGAAGAAGAGCACATCTAGATATGTGTTTCATTTGGGATCGGGAGTCATTTCATAGGCTTCCAAGAAACAACCAATTGTGGCTTTATAAAAAAAAGAGGCAGAATATGTGGCAGCTACAGCAACAACATGTCAAGAAGTATGGATGAGAAGAATGTTATGTCATGAACAGGACAAAGGAACAACAATTTATTGTGATAAAATCTCAGCGATAGCTTTATCAAAGAATTATGTCTTCCATAAGAGAACAAAGCATATTGATTCAAAATTTCATTTTATAAGAGAACTGGTTAATAATGGTGAGATTGTTTTGTAGCACTACAGGACAGAGGAACAATTTGCAGATATCCTCACAAAGCCATTAACGCAGAAGAGTTTTAACTATTTTATAAATTGCTTGGGTATGAAAGAAAGCATCAATTGTAATTAAGGGGAGTGTTGGAATATTAATTCCAACTACTGCAAAAATAGCAAGGACGGAAATTTTAATTTTATTGGAATGCAGAATAGTAGAACGGCAAGTTTAATGTGATGGGAGCTCTTGAAAGACAGCAGTAGCAGCGGCATAAATTTTTGATGGGATCTAAGGACAGCAATGGCGGTGGCAAATCCCCAGTTCTGATCTTCACGCAACCACGAACTTATATCCAGCACCTACCACATTGAATATTTACCAACTTCATTTATCACACATCAGCTCCATTCCAGGGGGTAGCAAGCATGGGCAGCGAAGGAGGAAGATGACCCACCGGAATGAGTGACATCATCTCCTCTCTGGACCCACCAAAGCAATTCCGGGGGGATAAGGAAAATACCTTTCGAAAGGTTTTATAACCCCACAAAATTTTTGTTTTATGTATTTATTTAAGTTTTATTTGCCACATTATGTTTTAGAGTTTTAACGTTGGGTTAATTTTATTTACCGCGGTACATTTGTTTTTAACTTTGGTTAAATATATTTTGATATATATATATTATAAATATGGAGTATATATATATATATATATATATATATATATATAATGTCTTATATATGCCATGATCATTGTGAGTTGCATTGTATTGTGTAATTTTCCCGAAATCAGAGAAACAGAGAGACAGAGAAGAAATATTGAAGCGTTGCGTGTGTAGCAGCTAGATAATTTGTTTTGTGAATCCAGAACTTCGTTCTCAAGGTAGAATTTCATTTTTGTAATAGAGTTTTTATTTTTAATGAAATAGGAGTGTTATACCTCATCTCTCTATGTCCGCAATTTATTTTTAATCTCTGTGTCGTAGAAGAGGAATTTTATTTTCCTTTGTGTGTTCAGAATTGTTCAGAAATTCCAACAACTATGGAGAGTGAAAATATATATATATATATATATATATATATATATATATATATATATATATATATATATATATATATATATTACCGTGTCCATGTATTTATGGTCTGCCTATTTTAATTGTTATATGCTCTTATTGGGGGCACGATCACAAGACGAACCCGATCATCCATCAATTGTCTTCTTCAAATATTTAAATCTCAAAATTCGGGTTGTATTTAAAGTGTTTGGGAGTATTGTTCATTACATGGGATAGTTGTGATAAAATTCAAGGAGTAGACTCTCTCATTACATAAAATTTCTGTTTTTAATAAGTTTTTAATATATTTGATTTAGCCGAACCCAATCATCCATCAATTGTATTCTTCAAATGTTTAAATCTCAAAATTGGGGTTGTATTTCAAGTGTTTGGGAGTATTGTTGGTTACACGGGGTAGTTGTGATAAATTTCAAGGAGTATACTCCCTCATTACATAAAATGTCTGTTTTTATTAAGTTTTTAATATATTTGATTTAACCACGGTTAAATTAATTTATATTGATTTTAAATAAATAAATTTTGAGTGGACTACCTCATTGCAATTTGAGTGGGCCTAATGGTTTGGCCTAAATGGGTAAGAGCATGTGTTTCCTTTTAAGAAGTCACAAATTCAAAAACAAGGGAGTAGATTATGTATGACTTACTAGACTTAGCAATCAAATAGTTCTAGAGTGAGTAACCTCAAAATATGATAATAATGATAATAATATAATCTAAATATTTTAAACTTGAGTGGATGACCTTAAAGTAAGACAATAAGCTGAGAAGTGAGTGACCTTAAAATACGATAATAATGATAATGATATAATCCAAATATTTTGAACTTTGAAATTAGAGATGTTATTCATGCTAAGCTTGTATTTGGAACATCACAATCCTAAATATTAAGCTTCACTTATATTTCAACATAACAATCCCATATATGGATGGGGATTTTGTTTACCAATATCTAGTTAAGTTCATGGATAAAATTTCTTTTTCTCTTTGTCACATTAGGTTTTTTTTGGAAAAATAATCCCTATACTTCCTTTTTATTTACATATGTAGTCCACAAATACTTTTTTCGAGAGAGGTAACTCTCTCCTTTTCTTGTAAGTGTCTTATATTATACTTCGTATGGAAGAGATTTTATGTAATTATAGAAAATATTTTATTAGTAAATTTAAATAAATCAAAATAAGTTTAGTGAAACTATTAATAATTTATTTTATTTTATTTTTTACACTACTTTGTTTTCATTTTTATGATTAGCATTGGATTTAACATATCATATTAAAAGTCGTAATTTTAAGTTTAAAATGAGATTTAACATATGAAATTAAAATTTATATTTTCAACTTCAAATTGTTTTTGTTTCTCTCTATTTCATATTATTGTTACTTTTTAACTAACACTAAACCTTACAAATAACATAGAATACTAAATGTGTTTTACACGAGTTCATTCATATTGGATTTAACACATCATATCATATTAAAGTTTACATTTTCAATTTCCACATATAAAAATTTGTATCCCAACCATTAGAACTACATCCAATTCATAATGGAAGATCTACAATTATACTCCACCTTTTTCTAGATTTAAACCTAGGACCTCTTATGAGGAAACACGTGTTCTTATGCATTAGGCCCACTAAAGTTTGTTAATTATCATTTTTATTATATTTGTGATCATAAAAATAATAAAATGAGAATTAAAATTTATTAAAATATAAGTCTCATTTCATATAATATTGTCACAAATTCTTATAGGCATGTTAATAACCATTTTTACACTTTTGACTATAAAGACAATGAAACAACAATTACAATTTACTATAGATGACTTTATAACTATTCATTTTCACTATGATGTATTACTTGAGAGAGTTTATTATTTAAATGAATTTATCATTATGCATTTTGACTATAAATTAATAGTTTAGACAAGGAGTCATTATGGAAAGTTTCTTTCCATCAATAAAAAGGAATTAAATTGAATTAATTTAAATTTAATAATATAACAAGCATATAATTCCGACATGGTTTAAATTACTTGGTTACATGGTGTTTTGTTAAGACACTCTATGGTAAAATAGTCACTAGTTCGAAACCCTATTGACACAAACCCAAAACATGAGTTGGTATGGCCTACATCAAGTTTCATTCCTAGGTGATTTGGCAACTTAGATTTCCCTATGTTGAAATCTCTCAAACCATAAGTGTAATTTTCATAATGGAAACTAATAGTAAAAAAGAGAGACATGCACTAAGGCACAAAATAAGAAATTCACACAAGTATGCACAAATTGTAAACCAAATAATATGAGTAGTAAATGTGACTTGTTTTATTAATATCAATAATGTACAAAAGAGTCGAATGATGGAACCTGGGCCTGTTTGTGCAAACCCATCTAAAATATGTAGATCCTCAAGGCTTGAAATGCCTTAAACTAGTAACTCTTACATCATTTTGACTATAAATTAATAGTTGAGACAAGGAATCATTATGGAAAGTTTCTTTCCATCAATAAAAAGGAGTTAAATTGAATCAATTTAATTTTAATAATATAACAAGCATATAATTCCCACATGGCCTAAATTACTTGGTTACACGGTGTTTTGTTAAGACACTCTATGGTAAAATAGTCAGTAGTTCGAAACCCTATTAACACAAACCCAAAACATGAGTTGGTGTGGTCTAGATCAAGTTTGATTCCTAGGTTATTTGGCAATTGATATTTCCCTAAGTTGAAGTCTTTCAAACCATAATTGTAATTTTCATAATGGAAACTAACAGTAAATAAGAGGGACATGTACTAAGCCACAAAATAAGAAATTTACATAAGTATTCACAAATTTCAAACCAAATAATATGAGTAGTAAATGTGAGTTGTTTTATTAATATCAATACTGTACAAAAGAGTGGAATGATGGAACCTAGGCCTATTTGTGCACACCCATCTGAAAGATGTAGATCCATAAGGCTTGAAATGGCTTAAACTAGTAACTCTTATTGCCCAATTTTTTATTTTTATTTTTTGTTATTGCGTGAGTTGAATTGGTGTTTTTTCCCACAATAGTGGTCCAAAAATTCTCAAAGACTAATTTTAGGCTCATCACACCAAACCCATAAACACCTAGAAATGGTTTGGCTTAACTCCTAGCCAAGATCAAGATCACCAAGAGGAGTGAATCACCTAGTTTATCTATAAAACATAATTTTAAAGAAATGTTGATTTCTACCCCAAAGAGTGTGTGAAATTTTTACAATTTTACCTTCAAACTCCTCTCATAAAATGCATAGAAACTTAGAATTTTTTTGATAGATTCTAGTTGATCGACAAAATGCTAATTTAGTGCAAAAATCCTAGACTAGCCATTTTTGCATCCAACAAGAAATTACATGAGAAAATGATCCAAATTCACCTCTAGAAATAACTAAAAATAACCTACAAAATCTCCTCCAGAAATAGAACTAAAAATATCCTACAAAACCTCCTTGAGAAATAGATACAATTTTGAGTCAAACTTCACTTAAATTCCATCCCCAAACCTCTCCCCATATTCTCCCTAATAACCTCTGCCCACCACCAAAGATAGATAATTTTTTCCCATATATTCCTCAATAGTTTTCATGTAAAATGGCAAGAAACTCCTTTTATAGGCAAGGGGAAACTCTCTCCAAAAGCCCTAAATCTCTAACCCATACTTTTTGATCCAAAATATGTACCACAAACTCCTTCTGCACTGACAAAATTCTTATATCTCATCTAATCTCCTGAAATAAGCTCAAGGCAAGCCTTGAATCACACTCTCAAACTTCCTCACTATAGAGACACTCTAAATTCTCTGAAATGAGGGTGTAATTTCCGTTTGGAATTCCTATGCTAAAAAAAACTTTTCTTCTTATGCTAAACAACCTCGAGAGAAGAGTAAAGGTGAAATGTAATAAAAAAATATATTATCAACAAATGAAACCATCCTCCTTTAATAATTTATCGTCATTCTTCTATAATCCTTTTTTTAATTATTATTTTATTGGTGGGGACCATTATCCACGAAGTTACATTTTCCTCCTTTCTAATAAAATAATAATTTTTTGCCAATCTCAATTACAATAATATTTTTCCTTCCTTCCTTCAATAAAATATTATTTTTTCATCATTCCATTAAAATAATAAGTCTTCCTTTTCTAACAAAATAATATTTTCCCCTCTTTGAATATTATAAAAATTTAGTAAATCCCTTAGTGATTTTAGTATGCACAAATTTTGGGACATGATAATTCTCCCCACCAAATAATGCTTGTCCTCAAGAAATATCACTACATGTTGCTAATCCACATGTTGGTTTAGTTAATGTAAGGGTCCCAAATATTCCACTTAACAAAACCTCATTGTTGTGCCACCATCACATGAATAAATCATATGTCATGAGGGTCCCAAACCAACCTAACCTCCTCCTATGAAACATATTTCCATACTCGTGTAGTCCCTTGTAAAATCCCTGGTCAAAAATCAATGTAATAATTTTAATAAAGGTAAAATAACACCATGGTAATAGGACACATTTTCCATGGTGAAGGTTGGGAAAAAATATAGTGATTGGGATAAATTGTGATTAATTAATGGATATGGAAATTGACAAAGGAAATGGCTAAGGTTTTGGAAAGGCATGAGGCATTGATTGGAATTTTATTTATTAAAATAGGAGAAAATGAAGGTGAAGGTCACAAGTTGCAAGTGAGGAGGAAAATGACGAAAAATAGTGGGAAATGATTAAAATAGAAGCCTCATTAATATATAAAAAGGCTTATGAGGATCAGTTCATAGCTTTTTTCAGTTTAGTCTTTGGCACTCTCATTCTATTTTCTTTTTCTCATACTCTTGGACACTTAGATTTTCCTTGGACCACTCTTCGAGGAGTGTGGAATACTTAGTATTTGAAGAAATAAGCAAAGGAGAAGTGGGGAAGTGCAATAGGATTTTGGGATCAATAACTACAACATGTTTTTCTTCCAGGTACCAAGTTGCATGTATGCTTTCATTGCTATTTTTGCATGCATGACACATGCATGTGGTTTATTGGTCATGATCTGTCATTGGCATGGAGGATTTCCTCATTTGACAATGGTTTCCTAGCCTTTCCATTTCCTGGATAGGTATGGTGTTTTTAGTGTCTTCTCTTTCTTTTTTTCTTTTTCTCGTTGGTTCTCGTGATAATTTGGTTGTGGGTTAAGTTATTAGTTCTTGGGGCCTTGGTTGGGAAAATGATTTGGAGTCTGGTAATAGCTTGGGTTGAGCTACTAGTCCTCTAGCCTTGGTTGGACAAATGCTCTAGAGCCTGGGAGAAACTGTGGTTTGAGTATCTTGTCTTGCAATCCCTAGTTGGAAAAAATGCTTTGGAGCCCTCGAATTCTTTTGTAGATTTCGACCTACTGATGGTTAGTGATGTCCAAATCTGAGGTGGAATCATTGGTTGAGGGTTGAGGTTGTTGGCCTCTAGAAGCTCTAGTTTGGTTATAATTCATGTGTTTCATGAGATCCCACATTCATGCTTGCAATATGGAATGGGGTTGACTCACTAAAAGAGATAGTTACTTCATCCTAGTTTATGGTTGGGTGGTACATGGAAGTCCCATTGTTGGTTTCATTTTACACATGATAATAATATCCTATACCCTCTTGTATTAGAGGGGTAAGTACTTTCTATTATGTGTTTTATATGGTTGTTATATCCCTTCTATTGGTGTTGTTTGTATGATGGTTATGAGTATCCTTTATGACGATTATGATGTATGGATCTCATTGTGTTGTGATTTGCAAGTGAATGAACAATGAGACACCATATGCTCGGATTTTTTGTTAAGATCTATAGATTCCATATTTTTGACATGTTTGATGAAATTCCTCTCATCGATAGTATGAGTTGAGTGAAGTCATCAATAAAAAAATTTCATTATTACCTTTTTTTGAGTGTTATATAACATTTTTGTATGTCTTGTGGAGTTTTGGGCAATGACGTGAGTCATGGACCTAAACAATTGGCACAGAATCTGGGGTTGGTCGCACAAGACTACCCGAAATAGTCCATAGCCACTGGGCTTTCCTTTCTATGGGAGAAATTGGAGGGTTCCAGTTTCATTGTTGCTTTTTCATGGGAGTGAATCAAGTTTTTTCTTAGCAAAATACAAGTTTCTTCAGGAGTTAAACACCTCAAAAGTTTATTTGGTTCCTAGAGGTTCTATAGGATGTGTGAATGGTCATTTTGGCTTTGTTTCGTCCGTTCCACTTCCTTAAGGTGATCTAGGAGGTTGAATCACATCATAGTGGCCTCTCGTCACATGTTTACCTTGGTAGAGTGGTTAGCTTGGGTAAATTTCGGACCAGGGTGTTACAGAGTGAAATCATACCATGGTTCAACCCTTTGGCTGGATGTGAGGTGTGTTGAGCATGCATACATGTCGGTTGCATATGTGTTACTTATGTTTTTGGACTATGTTCTTATGGTATATGCATGGCGTTGTTCATGGTTACATTTGTGTCATCACGTGAAAGTTTAGGGTGGTGCATTGAAGGTGTTTGTCATGAGTATATGTCATCTATGCATTGGTTATTCATGTCACTGCTTATATTTATTGTGTATTATGTGTGTCATAGATATGTTGTTATGCATGCATTGTGTCTAGTTAGTGTTATGGTTGTGGCATCATGCATGGCAACTGAATAATGGTTGAAATGACGATTTTATGTTGACTTGATTATGTTTATATATGTATTGTGCTAATTTTCTCAGTCTTGCAGATGAGATATCCTCCCCGAACTATACTAAGGTACATTGGTTTTTTATGACTCGATTTAGTTGACATGATATAACTTGCATGAATAGAAGAACAAATATGGCTAGCAAAGTGGTAGATTATAGTTCATGAGACTCTCCATATGGATTAGATAAGTAGCATGGTGGTGGGTGTTATCACTCAGATTTTCCTTGAAGTTGTTGGGAAGAGAAAAGGGGTCCGAGGTAACCCCAAACCAACTTTTAGGTACAAAATCTAGCCAATCTGTACCGAGAGAGGGCTCTCTCTGTAAAATTTAGCTTTGTTTTAGAAGATATCAGGCTAGTTATAAGGTCCAAGGGTTTTAATTGAGTTTGGGTGATGAAATTCTATAACAGAGGGAAAAACTCAGTATTTCAGGCCATTGGGCTAATGGAGTCAAAGAAGATGGCTTAACTGGATTAATTCTCTTAACAAAAGATGGTTTCACAGGGCAATATAATCAAACAGGGAACAATTATAGATCTAAAATGAATGGGATGAACTCAAATGGATGAAGGGCAATTAAGAATCCTTCAACACATTCGAAAGAGGGAAATTGAGTGATTATTAATAAATATAAATTAAGTATTTTTTACTAAATAATCAAAATGCTTAAACTATAAAAACAGGAGAAATTAAGAATTCACTGTTTAAACCAGTTCAAAAGAAAACATTTAGAATAACAACGATTAAAATCAGATTACACTGAAGCACTTTTTGATTTATTCCTTTTCGTTAATCATTCAGAAATGAAACACATATGATATAATAAACAAATATAAAGACTTCAACACATAAGAGATAGATGACTTATTGATCCGTAGTCTGACACAAGAATCCTGTAAAAAGTATTTCGCATCAATTCCTCATCCAGCTAGCCACACAAAATTTCTCCAATAGCACTTTATTCCAAAATAGTCAATGTTATAGAAAAGTCTAAAAAATCAACCCCTCAATACTCCGATGGAGGGAGTATTTATACAAAAAGTTATAAAAAAATATCTCATAACAACTTGAGATATAATCTAGGATGACTCATAAGTATTTTACAACAAACTAGAGACAGATGGTCTTGTAGATAAGAGAAATGATAACTGATGTTGTGCTGTTTCCTTCTTTTGAGAATGTGCTGGAGGCAGGCCCTATGATTTGGCTTGCTACTGTCCTCTTCAGTAATTCTGTGCTAGCTGCTCCATTTAACTGATACTCTTTAACTACACTGATACTCTTTTATCCTTCTTTATCATGACTTACTGTAGTACATAATCAAAAATTCATGTAAGGATAGTTTTTACAAAATTTCTAACATTTCTTCTCACCATTTATCTTCTGGTATTCTAGTTCTTTGCAGTTTTTTGAGAGTTTCATCAGTCTCTGTATACCTAAAGAAAGTAGGTTGAATTGGGAACAAATGCTTTACTTCATGCTCGAGATAAAACAAATTTTCCAATCTATCATGAAGAATTTTTCCTGTAGGCAATGCTGCTGTTGATGAACTAGTTGAGGTACTAGCCTGATTGTCAACATGCTTGTCCAATTTTTCAACATAACTTTCAAGGTCCATCAATTTATCCTTTGAAACTAAAGGACTAGGCAATCCTTTATTCAACAAAATATCAAATATTTTCATGAAGGCAGTGATTTCTTCTTGCATATTAGAACATCTTCATTCTAGATTCTGCATCAGAGTTCTTTTGGTAAAAACTCTTTTTATTTCCAAAATTGTTCTTGTCCTGTTTTCAATGCCAAGTTCTTCAAGTTTATGCTTGTTCTAAGTATTTAAAAAATGGATAAGTTCATTGGCTTCTTCAGGCATGTTTCGCAATTCTTCTCTTGCCCTTAGGACTTCTTCCAGAGCCAATTTGACTAAATCATTCTGTTCATACATTATTTGAATTGAGGGCTAGACATCTCTTATTGACTAGATGATGTTGTCCCAAATAATTTCATTTATTTCCTTTAAAGGCTTCTCCAATGTGAGATCCTTCTCCAATTTTTTGACCAAATTTTCTAATCTATTGACCTCTCTTGTTTTATCTGCAACATTCATCT
Organism: Pinus albicaulis; assembly: GCA_034641835.2. Lineage (NCBI taxonomy): Eukaryota > Viridiplantae > Streptophyta > Pinopsida > Pinales > Pinaceae > Pinus > Pinus albicaulis. The sequence goes on from CM076577.1 coordinate 1,212,269,196, forward strand.
TCGAGAGATCATATTTTTGTTCCAAAGTGGTGAGTTGCACCTTTGTTCTCTGTAGCTCTGTCACTTGGAGTTTCAATTCCTCCATTGACTTTATTAACTCTTCAGTACTTAAATTGGAAATATTACCCTGTGATAACTCTGTTGGCTTACCTGTTGTTGTAGTGCCTGCAATCACTTCAATTGTAGATGCTGTAACATTAGGCTGCTTATCTTTCAATGCCTTTTCAAGATCTTTTTCAGTTTCATTAATTTGCTCATTCAGTTTCAAGAGCAAATCCATCAATTCTTCTTCAAAATTTTTCTTAATGATTTCTGCAGTTTGTGGATGTCTTGAGGCTGGTAACTTCAGTTGTTTTCTCAAAGCTTCAATATCATCATCTTTTTTCTTGATCAAAGCTTCTATACCTTTGACATCCTTGGGATTATGACCCAATCCAATAATGATTTCTTCCAAAGTCTTTATCCTGTTGTCCTTAGCTTGAGAAGATTCTTTTTCAATATTTAATTAAGCATTAGTATTTTCCAAAGAATCCTGCAATTTCTAGGTCATCATTGATTTATCTGTCAGAGTAGAATAAATCATTTCACCTGTCTGTTTATGTATCTCAATTTGATCCAAAGGATGAATATCCTTTGCTAAGACTTCAAAATTAGTTCTGATATATTTTGCAGTTGTTTGAGGTTGCTGCACTTTGGGTTTGAAGTGACTCATTATCATTTTACCCTGTTGAATGTCATAGGCTGACATCAATCTTTGTTGATTCTTACGAGCCATATTCAAACATTGACTACACACTTGAAGTCTGAGTGGATCATTTCTAGCCTTTATATTTATGAATTTCCTTTTAATATCCCAGGCATCTTTCACTGGTGGTTTGAAAGATGATACTTTTGCACTTTGCTGCCTTTGTAGCTCTTTTCTCTATAAATTAGTGGATGTCCCACTGATTGTACATGTTTTCTGACTACCCAATTCTTCTTGCATCTGACTATCAGGGATTTCATGAACAGATTCCACTTCTAGAAGAGGATTCAATTTTTGTCTTTTAACATCAGGTTGTTCAGAAGATCCACTGACAGGAGTAGCTGCTTCGGCATCTCTCTTTTTACCCTTTTCTACATTAAGAGGAGTTTGTAAAATTGACATTTGTGCCACATTGGTCTGAGTAGGAGTAATCTATACTTGACCCTATTCTTTAGAAGTTTCAGGTAGTTCTGTCATTGTAAATTTCTCTATAACTTGTATATCAGCCTCTTTCTCCTTTCCTTTAGATGCTACCGTAGCCAATGCACTGATTTCCTGTAAATTTTGTTGAGAAGTTCCAGCAGAAGAAGAACCAATACCTGGTATCTGTACCTATCCAAATGAGTCTAGGTCAAGTATTTTTTCAAGGTATTTCATTACATTTTCAACATTGACCTGCTCACTATCTTGTTCTATCAATGTTCCTTCCATCCATTCATCCATATTGGCATACTGTTCAATTTCTGGGATTCTTTGATGAATGTATGGTGATAATTTGTTTTTCATTCTTCTATCACAGATAAAGCTGTTTGGGTCATAAGGTACCCAGTAGAAATTTTTTTGTAATTTAAGATAGTCTTCTAAGATTCTTTCAGCTTCCTTTCCAGCATCTCTAGAGTTACAAACAAAGGGACCTAATTGAATTTTAATCCTGAGTTGAGCCTTTTTCTTTGAATTGAAAAAATGAACTATATCTGAATTAATCATCTATCTGAAATAATCTAATGCAAAGAGTCTCATTGGGACATATTTTGGTAACTTGAATGGGCATAACTCACATCCGTAGATTCTGATTTCTGTGTGATTTTGGTATAGGTACCAGTTACGTATCCGGTATTGCTTTGAGAGTTGAAGAATTTTCTTGATTTCACTATTGACCCTCGGAGGGGAGACTCGTGTCAACAAGGTGGTTGCAGGGTGTACAAATAGGTCAATAAACTCATTGTAGGAATAAGGAGAATCAGGGGAATTATGGGTGATGGAAGACCAAAAGATTACAGACCTAGGATTTCCTTTAGCATCAAGTTTTTTAGCATGGAAAGGGAAACACTCTGATTGAAAGTAAAGCATGAGATGGTATATAACAGAGGAATACTTGAACACTCTTTCATTCTCTAATATCATGAACTGATCATGGATTTTATCTGCAATGTAGGAAGCAAAATCATACTTGACAACAGGGGGCTATCCAGGGGTAAAAATTGACAACAATACTAGGGTTAATTGGTCAACATATTCACTAGTATTGAAACCCATTATAGAGGATATCATATTTAGAATAATTCTGCCCACATCAGTGAAAAAGGTATAACCATAAGGGGGAGGGCCTTTGGGCTGATGTTCTGGCAACATGAAGGTCTGGCAGAGATGATTTAACTCTTCATGGGACAATTTGGTAGATTTCTCAAGTAATTCTCCCATGGAAAGGGGAGTGAGGGCTTGACCAGGTTGAAATTGCAACATATCGTTGATAGACTGAGCAGTTATGGGAAAAATGACGGTTTGACTCAGGGACAAAACTGCTCGTTGATTGCGATCATAATTTTCCTGGCAGTAATGGATTATCTCAGGAAAAATATGGACTGAAGGGAGAAGATACATGGGAAGATTGGATTCCCATGATCCAAAAATGTTAGAACCTTTTAAGTAATTATCTCTGCAGTAGAAAAAAATTCGAAGGGGATTTTCACTGAGAACTAGGTCTTTAATTTGGAAATATTTGTCTACTAAAGGCAGATAATCTAAATCTCTGTGAGGGGCATTCAGGGGTGCGACATTCAGAGCCATGGGAATCTCCATTTCTGGTTCTTGTGGATTCAGAAATGAATTGCAGGTTTTGATGAAAAAATGGGCACAATCACAGGTTTAGGAATGCAATTGTAGTTTTGGGAATTGAGGAATGAGCTAAAGAGCAATATTGAACCCTGTTTCAGTTTTTCATGTGGAATTTAAAACAAGACTAGGATTTTTACAGAGTTCAGCGGGAATTTGGGTAAATACCTGTTTTTCGGGAACTAAACAGTGATGAAAATAGGTGCTGGTTATGGCAGATGAACTTTGAATTACTCGACTGCGACTTTCTTCAACAAGGTAATGGTTGGCAAACTTTGACAGTTGATTTTAAAATTCGTTGCATGGGACACTGGTTACTGTATGAAATAATGTGAAAATGATGCGGGTTATTTTGTTTTATTCACAAAGTCAAAGGTTGGCGGGGTTTTTTTTTTTTTTTAATGGATGATGTCAGCAAATAGAGAGGCTTCGTCACGGGAGGCAGGCGGTAAGCAGTTTCCATCACACAACTTTTGGGGAGGAGTGGGTTTTAGCGGAGGGCGAGCGATTCCATACGATGGACGACGCGTGGCGCGACACTGTTTAGAAAACCACTTGGCCATCGCGCATTAACTTTCAGACGAGGATGGACAGCGATATGGATGACAACCGTAGATCTTGAGTTGATAGATCGAACAGTCATCAGGAAAGGAAGATGACGGGGAATTAAAATGGCAGGCCCAATGCAATTTATTAAAAATTATCGCATCGGGGACGATTTGATTGGCGGATTAGGTTATTAATTAAACTGGAGGGTTAATTAATCCCTTTATACAACAGAGGGTCGAGTTTATTTATTAATTGGAAATTTCAACCAATCAATGAATTTTAATAATATATGGTTATTTTTCAACCAACGGGGCGGGATTATATTATATGGGAATTATTTAAATTAATACGGGGAAAAAGGAAAATTTACATAGGGATTTAAATAATAAGTTAGAAATTAATATGGAAATCAACAGAAGCACTAAGTGTAAAACATCAAGATAATATATTTAACTTATGCTTTTATGAATGGGGTTTTTAATGAAATATTGCATGATTTTCCTAAGTAAAACGGGATTTTACTTAGGAAAAGATTTTTTAGAAGTGAGTGAATGTCATGATGAATGATTTTAAGAACTTAGGATTTTCCAATTATTGGGTCGAGGGTCCAGTCCCTCCAAAAGTCAAGGAAATGCCTTGAGCCCCTTTAATTTTCAAATTCCTTAGTACTTAGGGGAAATTAGTGAACTTTTTAGGGAAAAATGAGCAGGGAAGTTAATAATATGACTTTGCTTTGTTTGGAATTCTTCTAGTGTAGTGTCTGCTTTAGCACTTGTGATGAAATTAAAGATTTAACACATCTAGAGTCGTTATCCATCACATGTAATTATGCAACAACATCTACCTACCCTACCTACTTTACCCTATCATTTTTTCTTCTTTATTAGGGTGCACTTAGACTGGCAAACCCTCATCACACTTTTTCTTTTACATCTGAAAATCTATCTGATTCTAACCTTATTACATCCAAGGGCTCAGATTAAACTATTGAGCTCCTTTTATTTACTCTACCTATCTACTTATCTGCCAAGATTAAACAGTTTGGTCAGATTTTATTCTCTATCTCTAAAACATAAAATTGAAATATGAACTAGCCAAGCTTAAACTGTTTGACTATTCATAAATTGTGGCATAAATTACAAGTTGCACACAATTTGTTTATTACATAAGAGCATAAAGGTAGTGGCATTTAGACTTTCACACTTTCCTTGGCCTTTCTTTTGGTGGGGTTCATTTTCTTTCACTTTTTTGGCCATTTTATTCTTTTCACCCTTTGATTTTTCTTTTAGGGTATACCCTCTTTACATTTTTTAATTTTTTGATTTTTTGACAATATGGAAAACCTTTGCAACAAGAAAAGGTATGAACATATTACATAGCTTATCAAGTCAATCATGATATATTACACCTATTGGTATAGGATTCTAACAGTGGGAACTCTTCTGACTTAAGAAACACATTGAGGAGCTTGAAGGAAGGAAAAACGTATTCCAAAGAAGATAATGATAGAATCATATGTAGGCACAAGGGAAATGTTGGCTTGAGGGGTCCTGACCTAGGTTCGGAGGTGATGATTTTCCAACAAACCCCTATACTACTGTCCCTTTCAGCAGCGACCATCTTGCGCAGGTCAAAGTCTCACCCGAAGCGGTATGGGAGGGTGCTGGAAATAGGTTTCTGCACCCTGAGAGAGAGTAGGTAAGTCTAGAAGATTTGTGTTCGCAACCTACTGGGTTCGCACAAGACAGGTCTAGTCACAGGTTTGTTAAAAGTATAATCCACAGTATAACAAAGCTATTACCATGAACAGATCTAGTCAATACCTTCACATCCACGTGTGTATCAGCAATTATCAGTACACATTATCATAACACATCATTATCAGACTACAAATATATCATAATACAGACAGATTCACAACATAACAGATAACCTAACCATATTCTTAGTTCCAAAAAATCCCAAAGGTTCGCATCAACAGTAAGACATCAAATCTGATAACACAGAGCTACTTTAACTATATCCACATATATTAGCATCAAAACCCAGTACAATCCAAAAACAGCCTGCACACATAGCCAGCATGGTCCGCACACAGCAGGACTGAGGATCTTTGCACACACAACAAGTAGGATTCCTTACCCAACGACCCAAAAACAGATCTAACAATTCACACTTAGCATCCGACTTAATTCTTGCCTACCTTAAGACTCAAAATTTTCATCTATTTATATCGACTTAGCTTATGCTTCCAATGGTCCACAAACCATGGTTTTCAAACTCTTAGTCTACCCTTGACCCGTTACAATGCATTTAGGGCTTTGACCCACCCCAAAACCCCTGTGCTAGACTAATTAAGACAAAAAATATACAAAATTGTTCAAAATTCAGAGCTTTAGGGGACCCTATTCCAACAGTCCCCCAACACAATATTCTGACTTGTCCCGAGTCACTGTGGCCATGGGGTCTCCACCTGCGCCTGGAGCAGCCTAATCACCTCAACCAGTGGGGGTACCACTCCTTCATTTTGAGCAGCAACGTGCTGAGTAATATCCACCAATTTTTGTGAATTTGGTCCCTCTGTCATAGCTGTGATGCTCTCCATAGTCTGTTGCAGTTGTTTAAAATCAACATCAATATCCTGAGAGAGCTTGAGGGCTTCATCAGCCCATGGCTTAAGGTGGTTGCTGAGGTTCTTCTTCTTCTAGCAGAGTTCGTCAATGTCATCCCGAAGGGCGTGGCTGGTATGCAGTCATGCCAATCGTTGAGTGGGAATCAAAGTAGGCATAGTGGCTTCCAGCTGCTTGAACACTTCTTCCTTCTGTAGCAGGTCCTTGATTTCTTGCAGGAGAGGGTCGTGCTGCACCTTGTTCCATAACTTCATAGTTGTTTCCAGTAATTGGACACCCTAAGAAATCTGTCTTGTAATCACATTCGTGGCCATCATAACCAATGCAGCTCGCTAGGCCCGTACCTCAAGTGGTGTCTCTGGTTGCAACTTGGCCTAAAAGTCTGCGATCTATTGTTCCATCTCCATTTTGACTGCCTGGACCTTGGTCCTTGGGGCCCATAATGCTACAACCAACCCCTCAATCTTGGCCTGGGGGGTGGCAGAAGCTGGAATATCTTCAAAGACCTTTGTGTAGAGCCTACTTGTAATATTCCTAAATTAGCCCCAGCTAATAGGAATATTCAAATTTTGTTTTATTTTCCATTTATGAATAAATGACTAATGGAGGACATGTAAAACTCCTTAGATCAGTGAATAAATCAATGCTCAATGTAAACAAAGCTATATCTGAGCCATTTGCATAAAATCCACTTGCAGGTGTGAAAGGGGTTTAAGCTGTGAGACTCGGCCAACCTTGACCAAATCTATAGCATTGTCCAGATTCAATGTATCTCATAAAGGGACAACGCAGTTCTAGAAGGAGGACCTCATGTGAAAGGGGTTAAGTGATTCAAGGTGGTTTAGGGTTTTTCACATCCTCATCTTATAAAAGGAAGGAGAAGGCTCAAGAGAGGGGTTGTTGAAGATTATCATTTTCTGAAGGTCTGTCTGCTTAGACATCCCTTGTTTGGTTTTCCTGTTCAGGAATCCCACCTCCTTCTTTGAGTAGCTCTTGGAGGAGACTTGTGTTATCGATTCCACATCAGGCTTTTAGGCCAATCTCACCTTACACCTACAGCACTGCTCACGAGAGTTGAGATATCCTTGTGAGTTGTAGCAGTGGAGGAAACTAGATCTGCTTAGATCTAGCCTATACTAGTGGCTCTTCTCAGTGAGTGTGTCTTTTAACCTCCTGGAAGAGTTAATTAGCCAATTGTACTTCAAATATACATCTTGGCATCAAGCCAGATCATTATGAGAAGCTACAACACTTTTTCTCTCCCTAAGACAACATTATTTGCAAATCTACAGCTGCAGGGTGTTTGTCTATCTTTTGGAGGAAAGATCTATGGTGCTGGGATTCTCCCTCTCACTGTGGTGATCCATGGATTGACCATCCAATTCATGTTAGTTTCAGATCTGATCTATTGTACCATTATATTATTCAAAAATTTCTGAATCATTCTGCAGATCTGCAAGCTTAGATGTCAGATCTACTTCCGGTGCTTCATGTTTTGAGAAAAACCCCAAGGGGAATGTATAGATCAGCATTTCTTGTACATGGATATGTATTAGATCTAAATTTTTATGTAAATATCTGATCTAGATCTGAATATTAATAAACTTCTGCTTCAGCCACTAAAAATAACGCTTTCATGGTTATACAGTCTTTTCTCATGGTTGCAACACCTCATTTTGAGGCCTTTCTTTATGTAAAGATATGTTTTTCTTAGTTTAAATCATTTGAATCATACATAAGTTGCCATACTGATGTTACATAATTATTTCAGTTAAACCCTTCATAAAATCATGGTGTATAAGCTTCAGTACATTCTGCATAATTTAAGCCATGGGAAACCAAGGTTTTTAAGCCTAGTTAGGGAAGGAGGAATTGTTTAACCTAGCTAGAATTATTTTTTTGAGCTTAAATTCGGAGTGTAGGTCCCTCATGACCCAAGCTATCAGATCCAAATATTTTCCCACCTTATTTTTACGTAAATACCTGAATACACTCATTTTAGTGCCAAAATCACCTCTTTTCCCCTCCCTTTTGAGTCCAAAGTGAGTTATAAGCCACTGCATAATCATTTAACTGAAGGATCTATCATTGGAAATCTGTTATAAGACATATTGTTGCATATCAAACTCTGTAATACCTTAGGGTATTCTCATTGTTGTAGAAATTCCAGATTTGGAATATTACAGTGGTATCAAAGCATGATCTCTGGCACAGCCTGTGAGATCCAACTATTAGAAGAGTAAAGAGAAGAAGCATAGATCAGAATGATGGAGAAGATGAGTTTCTTCTCATCTATTTTCAGATCAAAGAAGAGCCTCCCCAAAGAGGTTATACAAACCAAGGAGGAATAAGACAATGAAACTCTAAGAGGGTTTCAAGAAGAAGGAAGTTGTAGTGAGACCTATAAAAGGTTTCAAGAAGGAAAGGAAGACCCATGCACCTCCTACCCTAAAAAATAAGAGGGATTGTACATAGAAAACCAAATGTTGAATCCAACACTTGGAAGAATGACGGAAGAGGAGATATCCCTACTTCTTTTCCAAACCATGAGAGGTATTGAAGAAGACCTCAAGGAGTTTGAATTGGAGAAGACTTGTACCAGCGCTGGCACATCCTTGGAGGAGTAGCCTTCATGTTCAATGGAGGGGGACAACACATTTGAGGAAGAAGCTCTTGCTTCTACATCTCACCAAGGTATGATTAAAAATCCATCTATTGTCATTTCAACACATCGTATTAAGGGATCTACATCTTTGCAAGTTGCTGATTTAGAGCAACAGAGTTGCACTGTGCTATGTAAAGGCATTAAGGAAGAAGAGAGGAACCATTCCTCATTGGAGCATTCACATGGAAGCTTCATTCATGAAGCAATAGAGGATGTAATGATGTATGGTAGACATCTTGAAGTGAGAAACCCTTTCTCCTTTCTAGATGACCCTTTCTCAATGAGCACACCCCTGCTCAAAAAGAAACTTCTACTTGCAGCAAATCCAAGGCCCCTTTGGTTTTGGAAGGCCATGCATGAGGAGAAGACCTCATGGGAAGAATTCATTGGAGGTGCACTTCAACACATCATGGAGTGCAAAGTTCTTCAATAGTTTGATAACGATCTTCCCTTCTCACCCTTGCATCTTCATAGATTCAAGTAGGAGCAGATAGATGATGGACGACATCTTTGGTTGGATAACATCTCTCATGTTTGTGTTGGACACTTCTTGAGCCATACACATCATGATGGGAGGTTTTTTCCTACCACCTATTTTAGTCCTTATGGGATCAAATTGATGCTTAAGAAGATTGCATTTCAAAATCCCATGAAGTGTAGGAATATGATTTGGGATGATGGTAGCCCTCATGGGAGGAGTACCAAGATGGAGGATGGAAGGAGACATCACAATTGGTTGAGTGGATGTGGATGGAGAGCAAGAAGCTGGAGAGCTACTTGCATATTTATGATACCGGGTAGCAGGAGGCTTGGCTGCACTAGTTTCTCTTGAAAGAGTTTGGTCATCATCCTCTTTCTAAGGGTATGTGGCAGGATACGTGCATCTTTGAGCTGAAGAGAGTATGGATGCATGGTGCCGATATGATCTTCATGTCATTCACTATGTTTCCATCAGATGACTTGTATGATGGAAGTATGGGGAGGTAGAAAAATATTTTGTTGCTTTTCATGTTCTTGAGAGAGCAAGGGCAGATCTGCTCTCATAGTTTTCATGATGTTGCAGGAGTAAAATACGGAACTATCATAGTGCAAAGGGGTTACTCCTTGGCCTTAGATGTTCAAGAAGGACTTTCTTCATGGGAAGGACTTCTCATATATAGCAGCATTATGGGAGATGCCTTTGACATTTTGCATGTCAAATATTGGAGCTATGTGTTGATGGGAGCCTATTTTCATAGGCAAACAGCGTTGTCACATTGGAGCTGGGATTTATTGATGGAGTATTCCTAGGATCACTTCTCATTCGATGAACTTGGTGAGCAAAGAGGAGGTCAAGAAGATGAAGTGGTAGATGGAGACATCTATTACTGTGGTGTGATTTTCTTGACTTGGGTTTTCAAGCATGATAAGAAGGACTTTCATGCAGCACTTGGTTCATCCCCCTTCATGGGAGTGTGCCAAACTACTATTGAGGATTCATTCATGGATCCATGCATCTTCTTGCTTCCAACATATGGTGAGAGCTTTTTCTTGCATCCTCTTACCATTTTTTGGTAGTGCATTTCTCTGCAAGAGGGCAAGCTATTCATTGAGCTCTATGATCTACATTGGGCCAAATTATATGATGGAGATAGCCATATTTTATGTGGCCTTGGGCAAAGATGTTTTTCTTACATGCATGTTCATTTAATTCATATGATTAACCATGTAACAGGAAACAATTTGCCATGTATTCTTCTGAAGCAGCAGTTTGTAAAACTGTGCTATGAAGACTTGGGGAACTATTGGTACTCTCTTGCATCACATAGGACCTTCAGTATTCCCTTCATGATGGTGATAATCATGTTTCCAATTGCTGATATTTCTTTTACCTTAATGGGAGACATGATGTTGAGTGAGGCACATGGTTTGGATCTGTCCTTTTGGAAAGTAGGTTCCCACATTTTCTGTAGTACATGTTCTAATGGGAATATGGGAAGAGTCGTGGCCACCGTAACCAAACACTTGTTTCTCTTGGAGGTGAGCCATGTGTGTGATGGGATACCTTGTGATGATACTCTTCTATCCATCACATATGAAACATTTTGGGCTAACTAGTTTTACAGCGTTGGAGGAAGGATCTTTGCAGATCTAATCTTCATGATGTCACTTGAGGACAATATCCTTGTAGCCCAAGATTAGTTTTCACTCTACACTTATCTTAAGTGGAGATGAGAGTAGCATGGGGTAGGCTATCTTTTCTACCAGGTGCATATTTTTAGCCCACATATTTTGCGGGAGCTCAAGGTGGAGGAACATTTTCAGGAGTTTCCATGTCGGGAGGTGACTCATTTTTCGTGGATGATTGTTTGAGGATGGAGGATTCACATGGGAATGTTGTTTCCCAATACATTTCAGATCCCATGCCTTAAGGGAGCCTCTAGGAAGAACCTTATTTCCTTCATGAGTATTCTACTTATTCATGATGATAGCTATTCAGCTAACTTGCATGCTTGGGAGAGGCAATATGGAGATTCATTGTTGACACAACATCTCATTATTTGGAGGAGATCATCATATGTGGATGCTACAGTAGGGGGAGGGGACATCCTTCAATTCTATCCTTGTAGTTGCTTGAGGACAAGCAACATTTGGGAGGGGAGAATTGTAATATTCCTAAATTAGCCCGAGCTAATAGGAATATTTTTTTTATTATATTTTTCCATTTATGAATAAATGACTAATGGAGGACATGTAAAACTCCTTAGATTAGTGAATAAATCAATGCTCAATCTGAAAAAAGCTATATCTAAGCCATTTACATAAAATCCACTTGCAAGTGTGAAAGGGGTTTAAGCTGTGAGACTGGGTCAACCTTGACCAAATCTACAGCGCTGTCTAGATTCAATGTATCTCATAAAGGGACAGTGCAGTTCTAGAAGGAGGACCTCATGTGAAAGGGGTTAAGTGATTCAAGGTGGTTTATGGTTTTGGAAATCCTCATCTTATAAAAGGAAGGAGAAGGCTCAAGAGAGGGGTTGTTAAAGATTATCATTTTCTAAAGGTCTGTCTGCTTAGACATCCCTTGTTGGGTTTTCCTGTTACGGAATCCCACCTCCTTCCTGGAGTAGCTCTTGGAGGAGACTTGTGCTATCCTTTCCACATCAGGCTTTTAGGCCAATTTCACCTTACACTTATAGTGCTTCTCATGAGATTTGACCTATCCTTGTGAGTTGTAGAAGTGGAAGAAACCAGATCTGCTTAGATCTAGCCTATACTAGTGGCTCTTCCCAGTGAGTGTGTTTTTAACCTCCTCGAAGATTTCATTAGCTGATTTTAATTCAGATCTACATCTTGGCATCAGGCCAAATAATTCTTAGAAGCTACAACATTGTTTCTCTCCCTAAGACAGTGTTATTTTCAGATCTATAGCTGCAGGGTGTTTATCTATCTTTTGGAGGAAAGATTTCCGTTGTTGGGATTCTCCCTCTCACTGTGGTGATCCATGGATTGGCCATCCAATCCATTTTAGTTTCAGATCTGATATTCTGTACCATTATATTATTCATAAATTTCTGAATCATTCTGCATATCTGCAAGCTTAGATCTTAGATCTACTTCTGGTGCTTCATGTTTTGAGCAAAACCCCAAGGGGAATGTATAGATCAACATTTCTTGTACATGGATATGTATTAGATAGAAATTTTAATGTACAGATCTTCTCTAGATCTGAATATTAATAAAATATTGCTTCAGCCACTAAAAATAATGTTGTCATGGTTATACAGTCTTTTCTCATGGTTGCAGCACCTCATTTTGAGGCCTTTCTTTATGTAAAGATCTGTTTTTCTTAGTATAAATCATTTGAATCATACATAAGTTTCCATACTGATGTTCCATCATTATTTCAGTTAAACCCTTCAGAAATCATGTTGTAGAAGCTTCAGTACATTCTGCATAATTTAAGCCATGGGAAATCAAGGTTTTAGGCCTAGTTGGGGAAGGAGGAACTGTTTAACCTATCTAGAATTATTTGTTTGAGATGAAATTCAGAGTGTAGGTCCCTCATGACCTGTGCTATCAAATACAATCTTCATACCACCTTATTTTTGTGCAGATACCTGAATACACTCATTTTCGGGCCAAAATCACCTCTTTTCCCCACCCTTTTGAGTCCAAAGTGATTTATAAGCTACTGCATAATCATTTAATTGAAGGATTTGTGATTGGAAATTTTTTATAAGGCATATTGCTACGTCTCCAACTCTAGAATACCTTAGGGTATTCTCATTGTTGTAGAAATTCCAGATTTGGAATATTATACTACTAATGAGGTGTTCCAGCTCTGTTTGTTGCACGGCGGTGAGGGTAAATGTAGCCTGTACCTAGGAAAATTCAGCATTTTTTCCATAATTGTCTACTCAGCTATACTGAGCTTCTCATGCACTCGATGGTCCCAATGTTGAATTTCTTCAAACAACGAGGTGTGGAGAACTTGCAATGATACATGTGAAAACATGGATAGATCCAGTTATACCTCTACAAAGGCCTGGACTTCTGCTCCCAAGTCGAGTGGACTTACCGCAAGGGCTGCATCTGGCAGGGAACAGAGGTGGCTTTCCACTGTAACAAGTGTTGCGCTGCTAGTTGCTGAGGCCATTCATACTTGAATCATACTTGTTCGTAGCGTGTCCATCTTCAGCTGTAGAGCTTGGAGCTCAACCTGAAGTGTGTCGACCGTGGCTTTCTGCTGTTCTTCCAGAACTAGCCATTTTTCTTTTGCAGCCAAAGTGACTGCATCTATGATTTCCTGGAGGTCCCCTTCGGTCAGTGTAACCGATTCTTCACGTTCTGGTCATTGGGAGCACTACTTCTTCCGTGGCCCCTTAGAAGGGTCACCCATTCGCTTTGTTCCCTGAGGGGAGTTAGCACCTCCTGCCTCCTTACCTTTAGTACTAAGATATTGCTATGCATATTTCTATGATGTTACTTCTGCGCCCTTCCCCATACTCTTATTGGGCTGTGAATCCTTCTACGATGCGGCTTCATCACCCTTCCGCGTGATTTTTGTCGGTCCTCTGATGTCTTTGGTGATGACAGGCAGGGTAGCCTTTGTGGTGCTTATTCCATCAATGCCCTTCACACATGTTTTGAAGCCTAGCTTCCAGTGAGGAGGCCATTGTGAAATTAAACATTTAATCTCTTCATCGATAGCCATATATGGGAGCGAAACCCACATAGGATCATTGCGTCCTCAGATTTGGACATTATGCATAGTCACCTGGAATACAACGATGTTTTTATAGTTATCGTAGATGGCTGGTGACAGACGTGGCTGGGAGTTGATAGCTGATGTGAGCCCACTCTCAAACAATACCCAAAAGACTTGGTTTTCCTTAATGTGTTGTGCATCCTTATAGTCCCATAAGTTCATATATTCGACCCCTTCGCACATGTCTGGGGTAAGCTCAGGGAGGACCGATTCCTTAGGTGCTTCCCAGGTGACCAACGTGATGAGAAGCAACAACCAAGAATAACAAAATACTCATCCCTACTCCTGAGATTCGCGGACATTGGCCAAAAGTTCATTGCACAAGTATTGGGACCAATTGAAGTAGACCCCTTTCCCATACTGGCCTGCCAACTGAATTAGATATGTAGGGATGGAGGCCACCTGGAATTTTTGCATCATCTTGCATGCCAATAACAGGGTACCCAACTGCGTTGTAGGGTCACTGATGGATTTGATCATGAAGCCTCGAGTGTTCCACTCCACATGGTAGGTTTCGTGCACATGGTCAGAGATCTTCCCCTCGTACTTCTTACTAGTGCGCAAAATAGGGTCCAACCCTTCCATGGGGAGACCAATAATTCGATTAATGAGTGTAGCATTGATGGGGACTCGATCCTAGATCCATTAGCAGCCATCATGGACCAGGGCAAGCAACTGACGTACCAGAAAGTCTGCGATATTGTAGTTGTCGAAGTGAGGCATCCTTAGCAGGTTTAAGAGCTCAAACCCTACCAATATGTGTACCCAGGGCATGGGGACAATATTTATTCCATCATCTTCCTATATTCTGTCAAGATATAATTCGGGTGCCAACTCAGGGAATGCCTCTAAATTGGCCAAGTCATGATTATCAAATTTCACCTCATGGAGCCTTCCAAAGGGTTCGCCAATGACAGGGACCTCACCCGAGGTCAACGACATCTGCAAATAGGTGTGTAGACCATCGATATTCTTTGGTGTGCGTGTGGAGGGCCTGCGGGGCCAAAAAAATGGTGGTAGTCAATTGATTGGTTCGGCTACCTGGGCCTCTTCTTGAGCAGATAACAGTCACTTTACTGGGTTGGTCGAACATTCCTGGGGAAAAATTCACGGGGACTTTACATTTCATGGGGAAGGATGGGGTTTACCCCAACCCATTTCATGGGTTTTCCCGACCCCTACACTTTCTCTTTCCCCTTACTCTTTGCTTGAATCGGTGTAGATATAACTTCCTCGGCTTTTGGTTCGACTTCCACTACTTCCTCAGATTCTTGTTCCGTCGAGGTCACCAGTTCTAAGGCTTCAGTAGGATTAGTGGCCATCATTTTGGCACGGAAAATTAATTATGGGTTACTATCATTAGAGGGTGTACGATGCTCCGACATGAAAGGGATGCAATAGGCACAAAAACTCTTACAACATAAACTTGTTAGGGAAAACCATGCCAAGTACAAACTATTCAAGCGATACAGAACCCTTGTCCAATATATCCATCTTCTTTTATAGTCGCGGGGATCGAGCAACGGTTGGGTGACCCTCACTTGGAACTTACCATCAAGTAAATGGTAAAAAGTACTAGAAAATACCCTCATTAAATGTTGCCCGCCCGCTCCTTTCAATGATAACTTTGGCCTTTTACTAGATTTTATTGTTCTAACAGCTAGTTTTTATACCTCCTGTGTGCCCAGCGCACCCCTACACTCCCA
The DNA here is from genome assembly GCA_034641835.2 of Pinus albicaulis. Classification (NCBI taxonomy): domain Eukaryota; kingdom Viridiplantae; phylum Streptophyta; class Pinopsida; order Pinales; family Pinaceae; genus Pinus; species Pinus albicaulis. The sequence continues at coordinate 1,212,284,854 of CM076577.1, forward strand.
ACGGACCTCCTGTGCGCCCAGCGCACCCCTGCACTCCCAGTGGACATACTATGCGCCCAACGCACTTCAGCGCATCCAGCGCACCTGTTTCATTCTGAACATACGCCAACCCCTCCAGCACACCCCTCCAGGCTTCCAAACCTGTGGGCACTTCCTTTGCATACCATGGTACCTTCTATGCTTACCTTCCTTGGTGGGCATACCCCACTTCATACAACTACTCTGGCTATATAGTCATTTGATCCGATATGGTTTGATCCGGCTTCCATTGACATAGTCGAGCAACATATCGCTATGTAGGGTGACTAACCGAACAACTACACCATCCGTGATTTCTTTAACTGTATAGGGCCCTAGCCAGTGCTGTCAGAACATTCCCAGGTGTTTCGCAAATTGGCTATCATACAATAGGACTAATTCGTCCTTCGCAATGGTCTTTTGTCGAATATGTCAATCATTCCATGCCTTATTGCGAGCATTCTGAACCTATTGTTGGAAATTAGCAATGAAACGATCTTCCACCAAAGGCACCAGTTATGTTAAACACTCCTCGATGAGATCAAGCTCCGCCATATTCATAAAGGCTTTGATGTGTAGGCTAGGAACAATGTATTCCATGGGTATAATGGCCTCCTTGCCATAGACAATCCTAAACAGTGTTTTCCCTGTCAACTTCTTACAGATGATTCGATATGCCCAAAGAATAGATGGGATGCGCATGTCCCAGTCGTTACGATCGGTGTTACAGAACTTAGTCAGTGAGTGCCAAGATTTTATTAAAAGCTTCGACCGCTCTGTTTTCCTGGGGATGATACAGAGTGCTTTTCGCATGATGGATCCAGAATTATTCCATCAAGGCCTGTATTGTTTCATTAACAAAATGTGTACCTCTATCGCTCATCAAGGTCTTCAGACATCCAAATCTGGTCAGAATCTGCTCAAAGATGAAGTGCACAGTGGTATTTGAATGAAATCCTTCACTGCTTGTGCTTCGGCCCACCTCGTTACATAATTAGTGGCAGTTATAATGTAACGTGCACCTGTCTTCTTTTCGGGTGGGTTGATAGGTCCCACAAAATTGATGTCCCATTTGTTAAATTCTTGCAGGGCTAGTTATGGTTGAAGGGGCATTTCATCTCTGCGTGATGACCTTCCTATTCATTGGCAGGTATCGCAGGCTTTACAATAGTCGCAAGAGTGAGTATGTAGGGTAGGCCACCATAGACTAGCTCTCAACATATTTTGTGTCGTTTGTCTCCCTGCGTACTGACCTCCTGCTACACTGTTGTGAGCTTCTACCAAGATAGCGTGTTGTTCATGCTCCACAACGTACTTTTGTAGCACTTCATGAGCTCCCATCTTATATAGATGACTTGCGATGATGGTAAAATCTGCAGTGCAGGTTACTAACTCTTTCTTCTATTGTACCAAATATTCTGCAGGTGCCATGCCTATAGTCAAGAACTGAATGATGTCGGCGAAGTGTGCATCAACTACCTTAATATCAAACATCTACACATCAAGAAATCCTTCTTCTAGGTTGGTCAACTCCTCACCACATTCGATTCAAGACAAGTGATGCGGCTCAGCATTCAACTTCCCTGGCTTGACAATGATCTCAAAGTCGTATTCCTGAAACAACAGTAGCCATTGAGAGATTCCCCCCCCCAACATAGGTTTATTCACCAGGTACTTCAAAGCCGAATGATCTGTAAACATTTTGAAGTGTCTGCCTAACAGATAGTGTCAGTACTTCTGTAATGCATAGACCATGGCTAATCCCTCCCGCTCCATAGTGTAATAGTTGTGCTCTACACCAGAGATTTTCCTACTATCAAATGCAACCGAGTGATCAATGTCTTTGTCTCCAGAATGCATAAGGACCACTCCCAGGGCGATTCGTGATGCATCCACGTGAAAATGGAATACCTTCGCCTAGTCAAGAAAGATGAGAATAGGCACAAAGAGCATCTTCTCCTTGAGTAGCTCGAATTTTTTCTAACATTTTTCATCCCAGAAAAATGAAACATCCTTCTTAAGCATTTTTTCCATAGGTGTTGTGATGAACGCGTAGCCTTGAATAAACTTCCTCTAGTAGCATGTATGTCCGAGGATGGAACACAGTTGTTTCTCAGTTGTAGGTACTACCAAATTTATGATAACTGTGACTTTGGCAGGATCGAACATCAACCCTTGTTGGCAAACTATGTGCCCAAGCAAGATTCCAAAGGGTACGTAGAATATGCACTTCTTGATATTCAGGGAAATCTGGTTCTTCCTACAGGCATCCAACATCATGCGCAGGTTTGAGACTTGCTTCTTCACCAAGCCAAGGACAGTCCAGTCATCAAATTACACCTCCAAAAACTTGTGGATGAACTATTTGAACACCATGACCACCACCGGCGAAAAGATAGCAGGGGCATTCTTGAGCCCAAATGGCATGACAGTATATTGAAAGGATCCCCATTCAGTGGAAAACGTAGTTTTGCAGTGATCTTTACGTGCGATTCTGATTTGATGGTAACCGAAGAACCCATCTGTAAATGAGTACGCTTCCTGCCCTCCCACCCTATCAAGGATTTCATATGAAAATGGCGTGGGAAAGGAATCATGTACATAGGCATCATTAAATTTGTGCAACTCCAAACAGATTCATATCTCCCTTCGTCTTTTTCTCCTAAACCACCATAGGACTTACCCATTCTAACTGTTCAACTGGTTCGATGATACCTGCGGTGAGCATCTTCTCAATTTCTTCCTTCACCTTTTTTTTATACTTAGGGTTCAACCGATAAGGCCGCTGCTTCACAGGGTGTGCATCTAGTTTTAACATGATGCGCATGACCCCTAGGTCCCCTATGATCCCCTTAAGCTCCAAAAACTTTGTCGAGAATAAGTCTTGATACTCTATGAGAAGTTCTGTAACTTTTCTGACTGTATCATCATCCTAGTAATCCCCAATTTTAGCCAACTTAGGCTACTCTTCCGGCCAATTTTGACTTCTCGCAGCTTCAGTGATTTAGTAACATCGATAGTTTGTAGTGGGGGTCCTGCAACTACACGATCACCCTCCAATTTCAGGATAGATACATTGTGTGGATATTCATCACACTCTTCTATTTTTATATTGTGGAAGTTGACAATATCCTGCATCTTTGTTTCCCACGTTGGTGCCCCAAGTGTTGTGTAAGGGCGTGATTCATCAAATACGAAGGTATCTATATCATGCAGAGCTTCGTCAAGCTCCTTCATTCCCCTTTCTAACCCATCTAACTACCATGCAGTGGGAATTGGTCCCAAGGCATGAATAAATAGGTGAACCCATTCTTCTGTAGTCCGGCCACACCATTTCTCCATCCAAGCGAACAAATGCTCGCACGGGTCCCCTAGTCTGGGGAATTTCTTTATGTGCAACTGAACCGGAGGTTCAAACCACAGGATCATCATATCCCAACACTCTTCCCAATCTTGGAACACCCCCTTATGCATATCCCACCACCTCACAGGTTTTGCGCGCATGGCTAGATTAAGGGCCCATAACCTTCATTCTCTTGGAAACTCAACTTCAAATGCTTGCAAAAGCTCCTTAATACTACTAGAACCATCAAAATAGGGCATCTATCTTACCTAGGAAGAGAGGCATCATAATTCCTTGGTGATTCTAAGACATCGTAGCACAGATACATCATGTAACTGATTCTACCAATTTTCCATCTCTTCGCTGAAGTTAGAAAAAAAATTGCTATATTTTTCCTAGCAAAGTACACCATAAACCATGGGATTGATCCAATCTTTTTACCATGCAGTTAACTTATAGATATGATCCACATCCCCTTCTTCGAACACTAGCTTCGTATACCGTTCTACTTCCGTAGGGTCTAATGGTACTATCACCCGTGTACCTTCATTTTCAAACACCATGCTTCTTTTCTTTAGGTTGATGATACCTCCCATATCTATTGCCCAATCCAATCCTAAGAGTGCAGGATAGGGGTCTGCATCTTCTACAATCTGAATTACCTCAAAGTCAACCTGGACCTTCACCCTTGTGATATCTACCACAATCTTTGACAGTCTCCCTAATGGTATGATCTTCTATTGATTGGCCATGCGCAGGTGGATACTGGACCATTCCAACTTTGGTTCTCCCATTCACTGCCAAGTTTTCTTGGGTAGCACCTTCACATCTAATCCTACGTCTAGAATAACTTGACCCATCTCATAATCACCAATTTACGCTGTTAGCCGCATTTCGCTACTAGTGCATTTCTTATTCTTGTACAGTTTGTGAACATCCTTAACTTCGAGGGGTGGACTAGTTATTTCTGCACAACTGTCTATTAAGGCTTGGAGGTTTTCTACATCCCGTTGGTTGCACAAAAACTTCATACATGCCTGCAAAAATTATTTGACCTCATCCTCTGCTTTGAGGTTTCTAGGGGCTTGAGAAGTAGATGCCTCAGCCTCAGCAAAATCTTGGCGAGATGCAACAAAGGTTTTTGTTTCCCTCTATAGCTCCAAACCTTCTTGTTTGATGGTTTCTTTTCAGATAAGAGGCTCAGTCGCAACCTTCTCCTCAACTCCCCCAGTGGCCATGCCGCTGCATGTTATGACATTAATTCTTGCTCCTTTGTCTCAGGGTTCTACCTTAACCCACTGTACATTATGCATAGGTGTTTGCTGCTTTTCCTGCATTTTTGCTATCAGAATCGAAGAGTCTTCAATCACATGGTCTAGTTGTCTATAGTATCTATAAGATTTCCTCACATGGTTCAGGTAGTCCCTCGTAAAGTGCCCTACTTCCCCACGGTTGTAACAGATCAGTTGTCCTCTTCCCTGTCCTGCGCTTCCACCTCTGCCCCCTCCCCTACCCCTAGCTCGGGAGCCACCTATGCCCGAGGGGGATCTTGGTGAAGAAGGGTCTGATTGTACCCTATATAGGTTTCCCAGGTCTATCATTAGATCATAAGTTCAGCAGTTCTACTCTTCATGTCCTACTAAATAACAAAACCAACACCATTGTTGCTTCAGTTCTGGGACATACGCACCTAGACAGGGGCAATGGTTAGTATCATGCAGGCTAGCTATGTGACAATCATCGCACCACAACGCTGGTCCACTTGGTCAAGGGCACAACAGACTCGGTCCCCCCCCCCCCCGTAGGTAATCTTCCAGTAGTGGGAACTGATCCTTGGTATGGCCAAATACCCTACATCGTATGCACCATGTGTCTGGGCTAGCCTCTTTCCTTCAGTCCTTTCACAAGTTCTAGAACTCCATGCGAATCACCTCGAGCTGCCCTTGGATTTGCTATACTCCCAATTGGGTATCATCTCTTAGCGCAGCTTCCAACTTCATAGAAATATCTAAGGCTTTTTCCTGCGATTCAATGGCTTGCTGACCCATAGGTACATGCATGTGAGGCAGTAACATAGCAATGAACCATTCCTTGTGTTGTCCATTATCATACACAAATTCCCCTTCTTTGATCACCTTCTTTAGCTGCTGGTTAGCTTCCCATATAGACTTAGAAGGTCCTTGCTTGAAATATTTTAGATCATTCACTATCTAGGAGTAGGATGTAGGCTTCCAAAATTGTTGTTTTACGGTATTCTTAAATTCTTCAATGGTCGCATTCACATGCTGAGCTATGTATCCCATATACCAGTCCAGGCTCTTCCTTCAAAGGAAAGGGATAGTTGTGCCCTTTTCACAGCATCGCTGGCCACATTCTGCGCAGTCCATACTGAATCTGTGAAAATCTAGAACCGATCCATATATTCGTCCCCTACGCCCTTAAAGGTAGGTAGCTTCCTGTGCGAGACCATCTCGTCTTCTAGTGGTGGAGGTACAGCTGAGTTCTTACCCCTATGTTGATTTGAAGGTGGTGTAGTTGGAGGGCTACGCGCATTCGAATCCCTTACTGGACTGTAGACATATCTATCTCATTCTTGATTAGTTCTGTAGTATTTACCACTCCGTGTTGTACCCTCGCTCTAATCGGAGCTCATTCACTCTGTATGGCTGCACAGAATGCTAATTTGGCACAATAGTATCTTAATCAATAATGGAAAGGTTTTTAGAAACTTACCATGGAAACCCTTGAAGAATATTTTTTCTACCTTAGAATAGGACACGAATTGATTGACTACAAACTCTGTCACAAATCCTCCTAGCACACTATCCACATAGTGATCTACCATACGAGTGATGGTAGTATTAGTCCTTTCTAACTACTGGATCAACTCTGAAGTTCACTGTGTGACCCATTCATCCTTCCAATCTACGAGCCTTGTCATCCACTCCTAAAGCTCATTCACAATTGTTACAAAGAAAAATCCATATACTTCAGTGAAAAGATACCTTTTCTTCCATTTCTCTGCTGTCAACCTTTTGATGTGATTCTCTTATATTGCAAATTCCTGAACATGTTTTTCAAACCACTCTTCAATTTTCTTTCTTCTTAGGTCTCCAATGTTCTCTTGGCATTACCTGATCTCTCTCTCAAAATGCTCCCGATCCCGGCAACTGGACCATTTATTGGCTTGAGGGGTCCTGACCCAGGTTCGAAGGTGGAGGTTTCCCAAAAAACCCCTATACTACTGGCCCTTTCGGCAATGACCTGCTTGCATAGGTCAAAGTCTCACCCGAAGCAGTATGGGAGGGTGTTGAACCAAGTTTCTGCACACTGAGAGAGAGTAGGTAAATCTAGCAGATCTGCGTTCGCAACCTATTAGGTTCGCACAAGACAAATCTATTCACAGGTTTGTTAATAGTATAATCCATAGTATAATAGAGCTATTACCATACACAAATCTAGTCAATAGCTTCACATCCACGTGCGTATCAATAGTTATTAATACACGATATCATAACGCATCATTAACAGATCACAGATATATCATAACACAGAAACATTCACAACATAACAGATAACCCAACCGTATTCTTAGTTCCAACAAATCCCAAAGGTTCGCATCAACAATAACACATCAGATCTGATAACACAGAGATACTTTAACTATATCCGCATATATTAGGATCAAAACCAAGTACAATCCAAGCACAGCCTGTGCACATAGCCAGCAGGGTCCGCACACAGCAGGACTGAGTATCTCTGCACACAAAGCTAGCAGGAGTCCTTACCCAATGACCCAACAATAGATCTAACAATTCGCACTTAGCATCTGACTTAATTCTTGCCTACCTTAAGACTCAAAATGTTCATCTATTTATATCTACTTAGCCTACACTTCCAATGGTCTGCAAACTGTAGCTTGCAGACTCTTGGTCTACCCTTGACCCATTACAATGCATTTTGGGCTTTGACCCACCCCAAAACCCCTACACTAGAATAATTAAGACAAAATATATACAAAATTCTACAAAATTCGCAGCTTAGGGGAACCCTGTTCCAACAAGAAATAAGAAGAATTCAATGTAATAATCCTTCATAGTTTCTCATAATTGCAGATACAACGACCACGTCATATGAGCCATAGAGAGGAGGATATGAATAGTGGGGCATATTGTAGTAGATATCATAGTGGGCACATGTTAGATAGATATGACATGTTTAGAGATGGAAATTTCTTGGAAACTCCAAATAGGAGAGGTGATGGAAAGATTTACTATTCTAGTTATGGTTTTGTCATGTATCATGGTCATCATTTTTATCATCCCTACAGGAGGAGTGATAGGAAATATTTTCACAATGAGTTAAAGAAACAAAAACCACTCAGATTTAATGGGGAAATGAATAAATCACGAGATGTTGAAGAATGATTTCTTGGGATGAACAAGTCCTTCATATTGCATGATTATTCAAAGAACATTAAGGAAATAACAGTTACATTTATCCTTAAAGTTAAAGGAGATATTTGTTGGGAAGATATTAGGAATTACAAAGATATTTATGAAGAGGAGTTCACTTGGAATCAGTTAAAGAGACTATTCATGAATAAGTATCTATCGAAGAGATACTATGATGATAGAAAAAATTAATTCTATGAGATAAAGATTGGATCTATGACTGATGAGGATCACACTAACAAATTTTTGGAGTTGTTGAGATATGTGCCTTACCTCAAGGAGGAGAAGGCCAAGATTCAAAGATTATGTGATGGGTTACTAGTAGCATTCAAGGAGAGGATTGAGTTTGATGAGCATAGATCGTTGGAGGATGCCATCCAGAAGCTAAAGCATTGTTATGAGCAATAGAAGCACAGATATTTGTTAGCCCCACTCTCCCGTAACAAAAACAATAATAAATCCAAAATATAAAAAATAATTAAAATTCTAAAAGTTGGATTTATTCCTAATTTTCTATATTGAGTTGGATCCTCAAACTTAGGAGCGTGTTTAGTTCTAGTTGTCTGAGAGATTCTCTCCAACTAGTTAGGTTCCTATATTAGTGTGTGGTTGAGATATTCACTCAACCAAAGTGATTGTAATTTAAGGTCCTACGGGTGTCGGTAAAATTAGACTCACTTTGCAATTGCCCAAGAGAATAGGAGATGAAATCATCAGTGTCGATTTTGTGTAGGTTTACAATGGTTTACATGTTGATTTTCTACAGCTGTACTCATAGATCCATCCTTACAATACCATAGAAAATATAAAAAAAAATCCTCATTTGTACAAGAGTACAGGGAAATGGGATAAGAAGCGAACAAATCCTCAGGATACAAGTAACAAAGAGAATGTAGTACAACATAAGAAGTTCAATTCATCTCATAGAGGATAGGGATTTCGGTCTGAGAAGAAAAAGGGTGATGATAGGAAGCCCGTAGGGTGTTTGAATTATGGAAAAGATCATCCTTAGAGAGATGATCCACATCATAAAAGCTATAGACCATAGATTTACAGTGCTTAAGAGGCAAAGACAGTGGGGGATGTTGGACAGAGTGTTCCTTATATGTATGCACCGTTGAAAAATGTGAAGGAATATCATCAGGAATCTATTATTGAAATGGACGGTAAGATTTGTGAGAAAGTTTTTTATATTTTAATTGGTCCTAGATCTAATTATAGCTATGTTAATTAGGACCTTGTGGATAATTGTGGTTTGAATAAAGAAATTCATGCAAAATCTTGGTTAGTCTAGTTGTCTAGAGGTACAAGGAATTGAGTTTGTCATTGGGTAAGAGCTTGTGCATTTTAGTTGAATGGTATGCATACATCAACACATTTGAATGTATTTTTGTTTGGATCATATAGTGTGTTTTTGGGTATGGAATGGTTGTGTCTTCATAGGTCCAAGGTGGACTATTATGAAAAATTTATTAAGTGTTTTGATGACAATAGGGAACAAAGAGTCTTGCAATGTAAGAAGAAGGCAACATTAGTTAGAATGGTGATATTTATGTAGGCGAAGCGCAGTCAGAGAAAAGGGTGTGTATTATTTGAAGTGCATATATCTAGTGACAGAGGTAAGGAAGTTGATGATGGAGAAGAATTGAGCAGGTACCCAGTTTACAAAAGTTTCAAGATGTATTTCTTGCAGAGATCCAGATATCATCTGGTACGAATTAAGGAAGAGGAAAAATAAAGACATATTTCAGGACCTAGTATGGGCATTATGAGTTTGTTGTAGTTCCTTTCAGTTTGAATAATGCTCTAGCTATGTTTATGTGCTTGATGAATAATGTGTTTCATCCTTATCTTAACAATTTTTTTTATAATATTCATTGATGTTATATTGGTATATGATAAAAATGATGAAGAATATGTCGAGAATTTATCAACAATTTTGATATTTCTAAGAGAACATCACTTATATGCCAATATTAGCAAATGAATTTTATTTCAGACAAAGGCACATTACTTGGGACATGTTTTTTCTAAGGAAGGCATAAAAATGGATCCGGAAAAAGATAAAATTTATCATGGAATGGGTAGCTCCAAGAAATTTGGATGAGGTAAGTTCATTCATGGGATTAGCAAGTTAATATAGGAGATTCATCAGGAACGTATCTCATATTTCATATCCTATCACACCATTGCAAAGGAAAGGTAATAATTTTGAATGGAGAGAGGAATTTGCAACAAGTTTTGAGCAGTTTAAATAGTTCTTGACAAATTGTCAAGTGCTAAAGATTTCAGATCTGGAAAGAGAATTTGTGGTATGCACAAATTATTTCAAGAGAGGAATTGGTGGAGTTCTTATGCAAGAAGGACATGTAGTATGCTATGAGTCAGAGAAATTGAAAGAGAACAAGTAGAATTATCAAACACATAATATTGAGTTTGCAGTGATCATCCATGCATTGAAGAAGTTGAGGCCCTATATTGTTTGCAAGAGGTTTGTACCAATGAGTTGTTATAGTGGATTAATGTATATATTTGAACAATAAAATCTGAATTCCAAGAAAGCTAGATGGTTGGCAACAATCAGTGAGTTTTACTTTGAGATCAAGTACATAAAGGGAAAAGAGAAGAGGGTTTCACATGCTACTAGCATGAATATATAGGTAAATCATATTACAACTATGAGTTCTCATGGGAAAAATCAACAAGATAAAATCTTACAGGTAGGTCAGCAGGATCACAGGTATAGAGAGCTTAGGCATAGATTACGGTAGGGCACAAGTGAACAGTATATGGACTATCGTCTTACAACGGATGGATTTTTCAGATTTAGGGATAGGATCTATGTACCATATAAGAATAAGCTTAGGAAGATTATATTTAGGGATTTCATGCTCTTTCTTATTTCGATAACCCATGATATCATAATACATTGACAGCGGTAAATAATTTTTACTACTAGATGAATTTGAAGAAAGAAGTGGAGAAATTTGTGGCTAGGTGCTTGGATTTTCGACAGATAAAAGTAGAGTGTAAGAACCTAGGTGGATTACTGCATCCAATTTTGATTCAAGAGTGGAAATGGGAGGTAATTTCCATGGATTTCATCATTGGTTTTCTGAGGACATCTATACAATATGACTTGATTATAGTTGTGGTTTACAGGTGGATAAAGGTGGTGCCCTTCATTCCAATGAAGTCTACATATTCAACTAACAATGTAGTGAATTTTTTCATCGGGGATGTGGTGAGCTTACATGGTGTACCAAAGAATATTGTATCAGACAGGGATGCAAATTTCACTTCGAGATTTTGGAAAGAGTTATTTTCAGGATTGGGTATATATTTCGCCTTCAACACAACTTATCTTCTATAAATAGATAGACAAACATATAGGGTCAACATGACTCTAAAGGACATGTTGAAGCTGTATGTGATGCATCAAAAACTAAAGTGTGAGGATTACCTTCCTTTAGTTCAATTTTCTTATAATAATGGGTATGAAGAGTCTTTGAGGATGAGTCTGTATAATGCAATTTATGGAATGAGTTTTAATACTCCTATTACTTTGAGTGATCCAATTAATAGGGTAGTGATTGTACTAGACACATTGGTAGAAATGGAAAAAGAAATGTAGGTAATCAAGAAGAATTTTAAAGCATCATAAGATACGTAAAAAAATTATGCAGATCAGAACACATTGGTTAAGGATTTTTACGTTAGGGAACATGTGTACTTCCACATTAAGCCCAAGAAGAGCGCCTTGAGCATTGGATCATGTGCCAAGCTAGCACCTCAATTTTGTGGAACTTTCGAGATTCTTGAAAGGATTAGATGAGTAGTTTATTGAATCACATAACCTATGATAATGAAAGTCCAAGATGTTTTCCATGTGTCATTTCTTAAGAAGTATGTTAAATATTTTGATCATGTGATTGACTCGTCTATATTGTATGTGGAACTAGAAGGGTAATTCCAGGCAAAACCTTAGCGCATTATGTAGATAAATATGCTCATGCTTTGAAACTGAGCAATCAAGTAGGTTAAAGTGTCATGGAAGCACTTTGGGGCATATCAAGCTACATGTGAGATGGTGGATCAAATTTTGGCTATGTATCCTTCTCTATTCAATGGTTGATAAAATGTTGTTGGTATATGCTTTGGTGTGTTGTTTTGGTTTATGTACATATGTATATGGATGTAAATATCACCATGAATTTTGTTATAAAGCTCCAATAAGAAGTATAGGTTTCATGTCGTTATGGTTGTTATGTTATTATGTTTCTCATGGTGGTTTGCTGCTCAGCAGGTTGATCATTGTATATACTGCAACAAGCTAAGTTATAAAGCTTAATGGGAAGTATGTTTTTTTTTCCACATCATTTTTGCTGTAGGTGTTATTGAACACTCAGGATAGTGCTCCCATAAGGGGAAGGTTTTTGTAACAACCCTAGCCAAAAATACATGTAATAAATTTAATAAAGGTAAAATAAGACCATGGGCATGGGACACATTCAAAGTTGAATGTTGGGAAAAACATAGTGATGGAGATCACTTGTTATTAATTAATAGCTATTGAAATTGGCAAAGGAAATGGCTAAGAATTTAGAAAGGCATGAGGCATTTATTGGCATTTTATTAATGAAAATAATGAAAATAGGAGAAAAGGAAGGTGAAAGGTCACAATTTTCATGTGAGCAGGAAAATGAAGGAAAATAATGGAAAATGAAGAAAATAGACGCCTCATTAATAAAAATTATTTTGAGGATCAGTTCATAGCTTTTCTTAGTTTAGTCTTTGGAACTCTCATTATGTTATTTATGTCTCATACTCACGAACACTTAGAGTTTTCTTGTACAATTCTTGGAGGAGTGTGGAATACTTCAGATTTGGAGCGAGAAGAAAAAGGGGAAGCAGGAAATCACAATAGGATTTCAGGATCAACAACTACAATGGGTTTTTCTGGCAGGTACAAAGTTGGATGTATGATTTCCTTGCTATTTTTGTCATGAATGGAAAATGCATGAGGTTTCTTGGTTGTGATTTTTCATTGACGTGGACGATTTCCTAGATTAAGAGTGGGTTTCCTAGCCTCTCCATTTCTTAGATAGCGATGGTGTTGTGGGTTTCCTCCTTTTTTTCTAGTTGGTTCTCATGTTCCTTTGATTGTGGGTTGAGTTATTAGTTCTTGGAGACTTGGTTGGAAAAATGCTTTGGAGCTCTGTAACAACTTGGCTTGATTTCCTTGTCTCAGGGCCTTGGTTGGACAAATTCTCTAGAGCCCTTGGTGGATTTAGTTACAATTTCTAGAGCCTTGGTTGGACAAATTCTCTTGAGCCTAATAGTGGTTGTGGGTTGAGTTACTAGTCCTAGAAGCTTTAGTTGGGAAAAACGATTTGGAGCCCTGGGAAGCTTGGGCAGAGACCGACCTGGTGATTGTTAACAATGTCTGACCCTGAGGTGGAATCACTGGTTTAGGGTTGAGGTGGTTTCCCTCTAGAAGCTCTAGTTTGGTTGTGCTTTCTCTGTTTCATGAGATCCTACATTCATGATTGGAATATGGCACACGGGAGATTGGATGAAAGAGAGATTTGGTTCACCCTAGTCTATGGTCGGTTGGTACATGGAAGTCTTAGGTCTGGTTGAATTTTACACATCATAATAAGATATTCTCTCCTATTTTATTTGGTGGGTAAATGTTATTTTTATTGTTTATATGTTGGTTCTAATAATGTTTTATGACAATTATGATGTATGGATCTCATCGTGCTTTTATTTGAAAATTAATGAAAAATGAATATATGACATAATAGATGATATTGCAGCTATTTTAATAAGGCATCAATGTTTTTTAGTGATTCTCAGATAATTATGAGGCCCCCCATGCTCAGATATGTTTTTAAGGCATGCAGGTTTCATATTTGTGACATGTTTGACTAAATTCTTGTCATCGATAGTCTGGGTCTAGTCAAGCCATTGATCAAATGTTTGCATGACTACCTTGGTTTCAGTTTTATGTATCATTTTAGGAAGTCTCATGGATTTATGGGAAGTGGCCTATATACTGGCCCTGAAAAAGTTGCACAAAATCTAGGGTCATTAGCACAAGAATACCAGAAAAAGTACACATTATTCTAGAGTTAAGCCCCTGGAAAGGTTGGTTAGCTCTTAGAGGTTCTGTAGGATGTGTGAATTGTCAGTTTGGTATTTTCTTGTAATTTCCACTTCCTTAAGGTGACCTAAGAGGTTGAATCACGTCATAGTTGCCTCTCATCACATGTTTACCCTGGTTGACTAGTTATCTTGGGTAAATGTGGGAGGGTGTTACATCCCCCATGTCTTCAGTGAATCACTCAAACGTGAGGCCGAGTATATAGGAGTAGTCATTACCACTAATCAGTCCATTTGGCTACAACATTTCCTATATGAGCTTGGGATCATTGTCCATCGTCCAGCTGCCATCTGGTGTCATAATAAAAGTACACTAAAGTTTTGCAGAGATCCAATGCAGTGACAACAGACCAAACACATCTAGATCCACATGCACTTCATCACAGAAGTCATTCATGACGGGAACATCAATTCTCATTACTATCCTAGTTCCGAGCAGACTGCTGATATCTTCACCAAGACTTTCACTAAGCAGAATTTTGGATTCCTGCAAGATCGTCTTGGGGTGGAGAACACGACTTCCTAGCAGTTTTCTTTGCTCTACTTTTTCATTATATTTTGAGGGGGGGTTTTTCTTCCAACTGGGTTTTCCCTCTTTCCTCTTTTCATGCACTGTATATGGGTACCTAAAATGGTCGTTTTTTCGAGACTCATTCATTTTCCATCACACTCACCTAAGTTATGCTTAAGGGGGAGTGTAGGTTTACATGCACATAGATTCTAAAAATAATATTGATGAATCAAATTCATTCTCAATTCGAATTTTTATTTTTCAACTCTCGCAAGTTTATGCAATTATTCTTCAAATAGATCTGTATTTTTTCTCTAATAATTTTAAAAAGTCTGTGCCATCTTACCTGAGGATAAAATTTACAATTTATTCCTCTTTGTCTCCACTCGCGTATTGAACATGAATTTGTTTCCTATTTTTGTGACTTATAAGAAACTCCTCAAATCAAACCATGAAAGATGGATGACATATTAGAGCACATTCATGGATTAATATTCTCTGCTAATAATGGATTAATTTTGTCTACTAATAATGATTTCATCATGAAAAATCAATGAAAGATAATTAAATATTACAATTTAGAATCTTAACCTAGATAAAGAATCATACCCAAAATGGTTTACCATAAATTCTTATAGGTCTTATTGGAACCTTATTATATTTGATCTAAGTTGAATGCTAAGGTATTAGGTAAGATATTGTATGTTCATAATCTTTTACACTCTTTCTTTTTCTCATTAGCATAAGGTTTTATCAAAAATGAAAAGAAAGATGAACTCATGGGGTTATGGATGACTAGATTTGTCTTTTTAAAAGTAATAATAAAAATTAAACTAAATGGCTATGACAATCAACAACCTAATTAAACAAACAAGGTTGAACACTTCAAGAAAGCAATCATATGAGAGCCTTTCAAAATTTATCTTTCAAAAATGGCTCCACGTGCTTTTTAAATAGACATTATCAGTATATTTGAAATCCTTGATTGCAACTTGGCAAAATGACAACTCTATTAATACAATAATACAACCATAATTAGAAAAACACAAAAATTCATGAGAAATTACAATAATTCATGAGTAAATTCATGAGTAAATACAAAAATTCATGAGTAAACACAAAATTCATGAGTAAATACAATAATACAACCATAATTAGAAAGAAGTCAACTTCCTACATTGTACCATTCACTTCACCTTTGAAACACAAACATCACGAGTAAATAAAACAATACAACAATAATTAGAAAGAAGTCAACTTGCTACATTGTACCATTCTCTTAACCTTTGAAATTTAGAACCACAATATACATAACTACCTAATTTGTTCAGTTGATTATCTACTTTATGTACTACCAAATAAGAAAATGGACGGCCCTAACAAATACAATTTTTTCAAAATTAAAATTACCCCTTCAACACTCACTACGATCCCAGAAAATAAAATACAAATGAAATTGATGCATTAAACTTTGGAAACTAAATATCGTAGGCGATGCGCTGGAGTTGTAGCGGAACTAAAAAACTAATGGTCTCACTCAAAAAATTAGTGACGATAATGATAATGTTCCCAACCTCGATCTTGACCTTGTGCAAAGGATGACCTACTCCTTTCTTTTTCAAATTGCAACTTTAGTGAAGACGAATCTCTATCATTTTCATCGAACCTGTACCCTTGTAAATATTTCCTATGACAAACGTAGTATGGTGTCCTTCCTATAAATAGTTAAATAATTAAAACATAATGAAACTGAAATCTAGGGTATTACATAGTCCCCCTCTAAAACAAAAACATCATCCTTGGTGTTTAGAAAACAACCATTCATTCCTTGAATAGTCTTGGATAAGAGTCCTTCCTGCTATCCTCCCCCTCTCAAGTAGCCTCCTCAGGTGTAAATTTATTCCATTGCACCTTCACCTAGGCTATGGTTTTATTTCAGAGCATGGTATCTTGCCGCTCCAAGATACAAAGTGTTCTCGAAGAAAGTCTTCTTCAGGTTCTACCTGTATCAAATTCTAGTCAAACACGTGAGAAGGATCATGAAAATATGTTTTTAATATGATACATGAAAAACATTATATACTTTAACATGAATAAGCAGATTGAACTTATACGCCAATGGAGCCACTCGATCCAAAAGCTCAAATGGCCCACAAAATCGTTGCACCAAATTGGTAAAACTACTAGTATTGAGGGTACTTTTCTGGGGTTTAAACCACAAATAAACATGATCTCCAACCTTCAACTCTTTTTGTGTATTCTTATTTTTCTTCATAACTCGTTATTCATTCTTGGGGTGTCTTGATGTTTCGTTGGATTTTTCGTACTATTTTCTCCATTTGATATATTGCCTCTTGTCCAAGAATCAATCTATCCTCAGGTTGACTCCTACTGAGTGGGGTATGGAATTTTCTTCCATACAAAGCCTCAAAATGGATCATCTTTATAGAGGCTTAATAGCTGTTGTTATATGCAAATTCTCCTAAGTGTAGAAAATCCTCCCACTTTGTGGGCCTATCCATTACATACATGAGGAGCATGTTTAACATAATATGATTTTTATTTTTGGTTTGACTGTATGTTTGAGGAAGGTATAAAATGTTGAAGTTCAGTTTCATCCCCATTCCTCCGAATAAAGCTTTCCAAATTTCTAGGTGAATTTTGTGTCTCCGTCAGAGACGATCATTTTTGGTACCCCATGAAGTTTGAAAATTTCCTTCATGAAAATGGTGGCTACCTGAGCTATTCCAAAGGTATACTGCATCGGGATAAAATGTGCATCTTTGGTCAGTCTGTCAAATGCTACGATAATATATTCATTCTGATATTTATTTCTTCGTAACCCTTTTATAAAATCCATGGTTACTACCTCCCACATCCATTATGGAATTGGTAGTGGGCTTAACAATATTGTCAGGTGGTAATGTTCCAATATTACTTTTTGGCACTCTAAACACCTTTTCCAAATAATATACTCTATCCTTCTTCATACCTGGCTAGAACAAGTTCATTCGTAATGTTGTTACCATTTTCTGGTAGCCCGGATGGCTCGTGTATGGTATTTCATGGTATTCATCCATTATCATATGTTTTAAGGAAAGTACATTAGGAATATAAATCTTATGTTGATATCCAATTAGGCCATTCTGGTTTATGTCATACATCAAAATCCCTTTCTGTTGTATTTTCAACTGCAATTCATGATATCGTGGGTCTTGTGGCAGAGACTCTATTGACCCTCTTTTTTTATCAAATTTTTCTTATTAAAATCCACCTAATTTCCATCATTTTCCACTTTATACCATCCACATATGATCTATTTTTACCTTATTATGCATATTCAGAGAAATAAATTATGTTTTTTATTTTTTAGAAATTTTAGTAAAAATTGGGTTTTAAGTGCATTTTTGGACTAGATCAAAAATTCCCATAATGGCCTCATGGTTTGCATATTTCCAGGACACTTGGGCTCAAGATGGATAAATTTATAGAAATTGTGGGAGCTAATATTGGATGTGCACCTATTGGGTCTAGCAAATCGAGCTAAAACAAGCCTAGTCAACATTGGTCAAACAAGACCTATTTTCCAGGAATCCCTAGAAAATAGGGCAGAAATAGTAGATTTTGGGATTTTTCTAGATTTTGTGTAACTAATTGGATGATTTCGACCTAGATGGATGGGATTAGGATAATATAAGGTTGTTAGGGACATAATAGCATATTTTTTTTATTATTTCTCTATTTATACCAAGTTTGTGAACCATTGAAACATGTAGAATTTGTATGACTTAAAATTATTATTTTTGACACTTTGGAGACATAATTGAAGATTTGTTCTATTCCATTTTCTGTTGTTATATTTTTATTGATCTACTGAAGTTTTAAGTAGATAAAATCACCTTCAGTGTCCGAGGCAAGGGTGGAGGGCCCCCGCACCGAGCTAAGTGCACTTCCTAGTTTACTTGTAGTTGCAATTTCTAAATTAGTTTGCTTATGATTAAATTGTTTATTTGATTTAAGCTGATGATATATGAGTGTTGATGAATCTAATTATCATTCTTATTATGCATATAAAATGACAAACAAATGCTTAAGTTAAACATTCTTTCTATCTTATTGAGATCTTAAGCTAGAATTCATCTTTTCATGCTTTTAATGCTGTTGTGAATTCCTGTTTTATAACAATAGCATTATTGATGAATGAAGCTATGATGAAGGAAAACCAGGACCTCTTCAGTTAAGAGCCTCTTCAATTATTATTTCATGCATCTTAATCTATTACTCAATTAGTAGTTTTGATTTCTAATTCATGAAGTAATCTTGTTAGAGAAGGAAAAACAAATCTCTTAAGTTGGGATATTCTTTTGCTACTCATTATATAATTGAATTTAGAAATTATTTATTTTAGCTTTAGAGTTGTAATATGCATTTCCTTAATCATTAATAAATCATCTTCTAACTTGATCATAGCTTAAACCCATATATATTGGGGATGCTTCTAAGTCCTACTGACCTGGAGTGATAATAAATTCTTGTGTTTGTTTATCCATTAAACAACAAAAACTACAAAACTTAGTTTTTCTTTTAGTTATGTTTCCTTATGCCTAGAGATAGAGATTATAAGGGTAGATTCATTTTTAAAAAAACCCAACAAAAAAAAAGAAAAAACTAAATAAGTACAAAATCCATTTGCCCAACAAGATCTCCAAAATATGATGTTAAAGAAGACATTTAGAAATGGAGGGTATGCCACCACACGGATCTTATTAAACCCTTTTCCACAATTTAGAGTGATCACTAGGGATGAACCTTCATTTCATAAATTAGCAGAGTAAAAAATGATGCAGGCAGGGCCTGCCATACCCACGATCTTCATCCTCATGCATATAAGAATGCATTTCAACTTTTCCCAAATTAAAACCCCAATATACGCAAAATTTCTGCCATTGGCAATCTCAATTAATATGCGGAAGCTTACCTTTCCATTCCTGGCAAATTCAAACAGTCATTTCCACATACAAACCATAATCTCATAACCCAAAGACTTGGATTTCATTCTCACTTTAACGCACTCAATTCAGTACTTGGAAAGTATGAAAACTCAAATTTTAATGTGCGCCCTTGCCCTTTCAAAATCACTTCATACTCAATGTATGCACATTTTCCCTCTTAAAAATTCAACTGATAAATCGCTGATGCAGATCGATTTCAAAATATGCTTTCATAGGTTATCATTTCTCACATAACATATCCTCATTGCCATGTTTGTGAAACGGTATAACAAGTTTTGATTTCCTCTATTAACATTTATTTATGCCTCCACGCTGCACGTAGACTTGCACAATCTTCTGTTCCAGTTTTTACATGTCATCAAAATCTCAATGCAAACAACAATCTGCCATTTCATTAACTTACCTCCATGGACGCTGGAAACTTAACTGCACAATTCTCGCAAATTCATCATCTACTCGCATTTCAACCCATCTTCCTCTGCCTTGAATTCCACCTTGCGCCTTCTATGTTGATTATTGCTGTGACCATTTCATAACTTGACATTATGAAACCTTATACCACTGCTGCAACACGGCAATTTAGACTTTCACCATTTAATATGAACACCTGCACAGTTTCACCATTTCAACATTAAACAGATCATACAAATACAGAACCTGCCCAATCAAATTTCATTCGATTTCAATGCTGATTTCACCCAACAGCATTTTAAGAAACCATTCCTATCCACGCAAATTCATTTACTTCCAAATCCATCAACGAAAGTCTGTTGGTCATTTGGTTTGGTTCTGCGTTAATTCACGTTGCAGCGCTCTGCTTTCCAATCGATCGATCCATCCTGCAACTTATAAACATTCGCAACCTTGAATTTCACAACGCTGTCTACATCTGCAATTGATTCACTACTGATTCCCACAGGCTTTATACATTGCTTACATTTATAACAATCCAACCTAAAGGAACAGCGCTCTATTTTCTGGATTCACCATTAAAATCATCGACCCAATACATTTGAAATTAACCTTTTATGTCCAGATTCTATCCTTCTTACGTTCAAAAATTATATTCATGATTCTGCATCGGTTTTATAACATAGAAATCGACATAGATTTACAAAATTAGATTCCCTACAAGCTCACACAGCGATTGTTTTAACGGAGATTTGGATGGCAACCGAAATCCAAAAGGATCAGTCTTACAAATTGGTTCAACATAATAAAAACCCGCAGATTCAAAAGTCTTAAATTAAAACCGTTCCCACAGAGATTACGCCCCTATATTTAAGATTCACGACTTGCCAGATTTGAGTTCTCCAGGCCAAGAATACATTGACTACATTCCTTCTAATTATAACTAGTCAATTTGCTGTAGGAGACTTTATACACAAAATCGAACCTTTAAAACTGTTCCTCCATCTGCTATGAACTCAATTAACAGATAAATGGCTATGGACTGTTCTGATATTGGAACCTTAGCGCATTCATATTCATCAGTTTTGTATTGTGTTACAAAATTGGCATCGATTATTTAAATCGAACATTCAAACTCATACAAAATTCAAGTCTTTCAACTATCTTTGAATTCAATAACACCTCCAATTTAAATGTGCATAATTCATTCCCAGTTTCAGAATTTAACAAGAAACAACCAATATTTATATAATCTGAACAAAACAAATTTACTTACAACTCTCGTCTTGGCCAGATATTCGAAATTGATGGCCCTCTACAAACTACCCGAAGGCTTCCAAGGAGAACCCTTGCTCACTTCTCACACTCACTAACAATCTCAATGTGTTTTTCTCTCAAAACCCCCTCCTATTTATACAATTTTAAAAATGATCTAATTAAATGCTCAATCCCCTTAATATCTAAACACCACTAGAATATCTCAACAAATCCTATTATCTAGAATCTTATCCCTTCCTATCCTTAACTAACCAAATTTTCTCATATCCTTTTATTTAATAAAAGGATTTTTACAAAAATCCTCACTTTCTCCTGTTTTATTTAAAATAACAAATTAATTAAATAAAATATCAAAAATTGTCACACCCCCTTTTCTAACATATTTACAAATAAAAATACCCTTGATGCTCCTGCATCAGACTCCCCATGTAAGAAAATTCATGACCACCTGGTCATAAGTCTGGATAATTATTTCCTCCTAGATCCCAAATTTTATTTTGTAATCTTTCCTTGCTTGTCAATTGCTTTACTGATGTTGTTATATGCTGTTGTCCTCCATTTTTCCATATTTTGTGCTGTAATGCTCCACTTGCTTTGCCTTCAAGATCTACTACTGTCTTCCTCTTGTTGTCACTCCTTTTCTTTCTTGCTACTGTCTTTCTCTGAGACGTTTTCATCATTAACCTCCTTATCAACTCAATTTCTCTGTCCAGTATATCCTCTGTCTGCTGATTGTTTCCAGCATCTTCAATAAAAAATGTTACTTTAGCTGTCACTATGGATGTTGCTTCAGCTGCCACCATAAATGTTGCGGCCTCCCAAAATTCCTGTCCCTCTGCAACATTCCTTTGCTCATCATCTGCAATTTCATCTGCAACTTCTTTCTCTGGCTCAAATGTCCCCAACAAACATTTCAGCATTTCATAAACATGCTGCAAATTAACTCCAACATAATCTCCATCTTTCTCTTCGCCAATCTTCAGAAATTGTCCAGCATCATCTTGATTGATTCTGGCAATCAAATCAAGTTCTTCCAACACTGTAGCCTCATCCTTTATCATTGTAGCAGCTCCAAAATTTTGTCCACCAGTCTTTTCTTAGCTATCCAGACAAGCCAACTCTTTCTTGTCACCCACGGTAACAAGCCTCTGCTTATGAGACATGACTATCTCATCCTCTACCTGCAACAGTTCTTCTTCTTCCAAGACAATCCCAAATGATGGACTGTCTTCTACATCATCTGTAAACACAATCAAATTGTCAGCATCAAAATCATAACACTCACTTGTCGATTCAGTCATCAAGTTTTCTCTCTGCAGCTCCAAGTCTTCTTCAGGACTCAGAAAATCTTCACTGGATTTTTCCTCAACTTTCTCTGGCAACACTTCAGTATGCTGCTCTGAGTTCCTTTCCAACTCCTCTGTCAGCACATCAGTATGCTGATTTGCATTCACCATGAGACTGTCAGCTAGTCTCGCCTTCTTACCATCATCTGTTTCATTACGGTCATTCATGAAAACTTTCCTGCCTTGCTTCCTCAGCAAATTATCCTGCACATAAGTCCTCTGTCTCTCCAATTCTCTTCTCTGAAGATCTAGCTTCCTATACAATTCAACAATTTCATTAGGAGTAGAACTTGGAAACTTCACACGATTTTCCATACCTTCACCGACTTTCGACCAATCATCAGCTGGTCCTCTCTCTCTGCACCAATACTCTGATTAGACTCCTTCGTCTTCATTTCTTCCTGAGATCTTTCTATCTCAGCATCAATCTGAACAACCTTCAAATTCAATTCTCTCTCCTGAACAAACTCTAAAGCTTGCTCATCTCCCTGTACTGTACCTGCAAACATACACAACTCGTCAGTTTTAAAACCACAAGACCTTTCAGTCTCGACTGCTTCCTCCAACACATCCTTCTGAACAAATATGCATGTGGAATCTTCAAATTCCATCTCTGGCTCAAGAACTCTAAGTTCCTTTTTCAACAAGGCAATCACAATTTGCCTCAACCTCCTCTGCAATTGTCGCCAAATCACTCTCTTTCCCTTTAGTGGAAAGATCCATCCTGCTTTCTGGTTTTCCTGCTCTTGCAGCCATTCTTCTAGTACCTCCAATTGTACCTTCATTACTGCAATCTCTCTTTCTCGAACTTCTGCAGTCATCTCATCTCTGTGGCATTCCTTTGAACCTCTTATCTGATCCTCCATGATCATCTTCTCCATGAGTTTCTCACTCACCATGAGTTGTACTAGCCTCTACGACAGCAATCTCTTCTGCTGCCACTTACCTCACCAAGCTCTTCTCACTCAATCTTTTGGTAAGTACTTGGTTCACTTCCTTTGGAACCCTTGAGCACTCTCCTCTGCTCTCTCTCTAGGCTATCTCTTCAACTCACTTCCTCTTCAGGACACTACAATTGTCCTCCCTATCCAGCCTTTAGCTAAATGCCAGGTTCACTGCCATCATATTATCTGCAACCATAAACTTCAATTATAAATTTCAAATCAGAAAATCATCTCACCTTTAAGATCTTGCAGGATCTTGTTCTCCTTTTTCTTCTGCCATCCTGTTCACTGCATTTGTGTAGCTTGCATATCAGATTTAAAAATCTGATCTTCCTTTCAGTCATTCATCACACATTCAAAAATACACTTCAGATCTCAATAAAACCTTCTGTCCTCATTCAGAAAAACAAATATCCTCTATTTTAATAGAGCCAAGCTCTAATACCAAAAATGATGCAGGCAGGGCCTGCCATACCCAGGATCTTCATCCTCATGCATATAAGAATGCATTTCAACTTTTCCCAAATTAAAACCCCAATATACGCAAAATTTCTTCCATTGGAAATCTCAATTAATATGCGGAAGCTTACCTTTCCATTCCTGGCAAATTCAAACAGTCATTTCCACATACAAACCATAATCTCATAACCCAAAGACTTGGATTTCATTCTCACTTTAACGCACTCAATTCAGTACTTGAAAAGTATGAAAACCCAAATTTTAATGTGCGCCCTTGCCCTTTCAAAATCACTTCATACTCAATGTATGCACATTCGCCCTCTGAAAAATTCAACTGATAAATTGCTGATGCAGATCGATTTCAAAATATGCTTTCATAGGTTATCATTTCTCACATAACATATCCTCATTGCCATGTTTGTGAAACGGTATAACAATTTTTTATTTCCTCTATGAACATTTATTTATGCCTCCACGCTGCACGTAGACTTGCACAATCTTCTGTTCCAGTTTTTACATGTCATCAAAATCTCAACGCAAACAACAATCTGCCATTTCATTAACTTACCTCCATGGATGCTGGAAACTTAACTGCACAATTCTCGCAAATTCATCATCTACTTGCATTTGAACCCATCTTACTCTGCCTTGAATTCCACCTTGTGCCTTCTATGTTGATTATTGCTGTGACTATTTCATAACTTGACATTATGAAACCTTATACAACTGCTGCAACACGGAAATTTAGACTTTCACCATTTAATATGAACACCTGCATAGTTTCACCATTTCAACATTAAACAGATCATACAAATACAGAACCTGCCCAATTAAATTTCATTTGATTGTATGCCATTCGATTTCAACGCTGATTTAACCCAACAGCATTTTAAGAAACCATTCCTATCCACGAAAATTCATTTACTTCCAAATCCATCAATGAAATTTTGCTGGTCATTTGGTTTAGTTTTACGTTAATTCACGTTGCAGCGCTCTGCTTTCCAATCGATCGATCCATCCTGCAACTTATAAACATTCGCAACCTTGAATTTCACAACGCCGTCTACGTCTGCAATTGATTCACTACTGATTCCCACAGGCTTTATACATTTATTACATTTATAACAATCCAACCTAAAGGAATAGCGCTCTGTTTTCTGGATTCACCATTAAAATCATCGACCCAATACATTTGAAATTAACCTTTTATGTCAAGATTCGATCCTTCTTACGTTCAAAAATTATATTCATGATTTTGCATCGGTTTTATAACATAGAAATAGACATAGATTTACAAAATCGGATTACCTACAAGCTCACACAGCGATTGTTTTAACGGAGATTTGGATGGCAACCGAAATCCAAAAGGATCAGTCTTACAATCTGGTTCAACATAATAAAAACCCGCAGATTCAAAAGTCTTAAATTAAAACCGTTCCCACAGAGATTACGCCCCTATATTTAAGATTCACGACTTGCCAGATTTGAGTTCTCCAGGCCAAGAATACATTGACTATGTTCCTTCTAATTATAACTGGTCAATTTGCTGTAGGAGACTTTATACACAAAATCGAACGTTTAAAACTGTTCCTCCATCTGCTATGAACTCAATTAACAGATAAATGGCTATGGACTGTTGTGATATTGGAACCTTAGCGCATTCATATTCATCAGTTTTGTATTATGTTACAAAATTGGCATCGATTATTTAAATCGAACATTCAAACTCATACAAAATTCAAGTCTTTCAACTGTCTTTGAATTCAATAACACCTCCAATTTAAATGTGCATAATTCATTCCCAGTTTCAGAATTTAACAAGAAACAACCAATATATATATAATCTGAACAAAACAAATTTACTTACAACTCTCTTCTTGGCCAGATATTCGAAATTGATGGCCCTCTACAAACTGCCCGAAGGCTTCCAAGGAGAACCCTTGCTCACTTCTCACACTCACTCACAATCTCAATGTGTTTTTCTCTCAAAACCCCCTCCTATTTATACAATTTTAAAAATGATCTAATTAAATGCTCAATCCCCTTAATATCTCAACACCACTAGAATATCTCAACAAATCCTATTATCTAGAATCTTATCCCTTCCTATCCTTAACTAACCAAATTTTCTCATATCCTTTTATTTAATAAAAGGATATTTACAAAAATCCTCACTTTCTCCTATTTTATTTAAAATAACAAATTAATTAAATAAAATATTAAAAATTGTCACACCGCCTTTTCTAACATATTTACAAATAAAAATACCCTTGATGCTCCTGCATCAAAAAAGCATCCATGAAGAGGATCCACAAGAAGAAAACTTAGAATCTTGTTCTAGTTATCTTTGTAAGGAGGTGAATGAGTCATGGATCACATGCGATGAAGATCAAACATTAGAACCTGAAATTGAATAATTTATAGCATTTATATCACAATATCCCTTGTGCATTCAATATTTTGAACAAGTATTACACGAAGAAATTTCTTATATGACAACTAAAGCGAGCCAAGAAAACAAAGATCATCTTAAAACTTGGTTTCAGCTAGTCATTAGGCCACAAAAACACTCCATTATACAACATCCTTTAGCATCAAATCTTTATGATCAACTAATTTTTCATGTCCAAGCATTCATTAAAGTATATTTTTCAAACTTGGATGTGAGCTTACTTACGATCTTGTTACAAAAATGGATGCATTGGAAATTCTCTTATATTTGAGGGAATGACTTATTTTTATACAATAGAGTAGGAAAGAATAGAATAAAATAAATAAATTGGTGGAACAAGTTCACAATAACACTTTTTCTCATAAATAATTCTTCACATCATTGTTCAATACTCATTTGAAATGATTTCATGACAAAATGCGCTAAGGAAAATCCTATTTTGGGGAACCATATAGGATCATTTTTAAAAACATGTTTTTAAACAAGGTATCTCTTGAAATATAGTTTTTAAATCCATTTTCAAAATTTTAATTTGGATCAGAAATAAAAAATAATCAAAATAAACACTAAATTTCAAGAAAAAATTCAAGGACATAGTACAACATTGATTTGAGGGTTCTAATGTAACATTTTTACCTAATATTCATAGGTGAGATAGACCTTGGAATCTAGTTTCCAAATGAGTTTGAATCAGCTCAATCTGACATCATATGAAAAATCTATGCTCAAAATACTAACTTCTTGTCGTAAAATCTGCATGGTGACAACTCTAGGTCTTGACTGTTCATTGGCATATTTCACATATTAAGTCATCTTCTTTTCAAAAGATATTTCTAATGGAGATATATATTGAAGTATACTTCAATACAATTTGAATCATCCCATTTGAAGGCCAGGTGAAAAAGGTATTCCACATTTATTGATTGCATATCTTAAAATCAACATAGTCAAAATCTTCCTCCTAGGTTTGTTCATCACCAATTTTGTGATATAAAACCTACTAATTTTGAAAACTTGTTTCTGTTAGAAATATTAAAATGAATCTACTTTAATCTCCAAGTGGAATCACATCTATCCAATATTTAAGGAAAAAGTTACACTCCAAATAGTGATGGTTGGTCTAGTAAAAAATTCACAAGAAGGTCTATCAAGCATGGTACCTCTCATCATTTTTGGCATATAATTTTAAACCATTTTGAAAATATGTTTATACTAGAGGTAGCCATATGAATTCACTTCAACTTGGCTTTTGAATCACTCTAATTTGACATAAAACAAATATTTTTTGAACAAAGTACCACTAGGAGGTCTAGGTTGGCCACAATTCCTCAAAGGGTAAAACACATGCATTTTCTTTGTATATCATATTTGGACTTGTTTTCAAGAATTGCTTATAATTTTTTTACATATTTCTTGGAAGAAGAGAGACTATACACCTCTCTTCCTCCATCATCTAATATTGTGTTGCAGACAAATGCTATGTTTTTGCAGTAATAAGAAGATTTAAGAGGTGAAATTCATGGACAAAGGAAATTTCAAAGTCAATTAAAAAAAATAAAAATCATATCTCATAATATGAATACAAATGTTCAATTCAAAGCAAAGTGTAATTCACAAGATGTTGAGTTCATCTAATGAAGCTCAAAACTCATAAAGCTTGCTTTTAGTTTCTTACCAACAACCCTACAAGAAGATCAAGATTAAGGAAAAAGACATGAAACTAATAATAAGAAGAAGTCAAGTTATACCATGACAAGCCACATCCATTATCAAAGAAGCCTTTCATAAGCCATATTGTTCACGATGCCATTCATCTACCATATTTTCTGTTAAGTTCCACAATCATGCATGTTGAAGTCCATGCCTATTTTCTGTCTATCTATCCATCTACTCTTAGATTAAGACTTCAACCTATCTTAATTTCCGACTCCATTATACCCCACTTCCATCTAGGAAATTGGCACAATACAAACTCAAATTCATATCAGTAAACAAATTTTTTTGGCCAATATGAGTTCTATATTTTGAGTAGTTGTATTGCAGAAGGGACCTGAAAAATCACTTAAAAATCACTGTAGAAGTACCTAAATCAACATTGAATATCATGTCAAAAGGGACCTGAAACATCATTGAAAATATCATGCAGAAGGGAACTAAAACAACATTGCATAAGGGGCTTGAAACAACATTGAATATCAATGCAAAAGGGACTTGAAACAACATTGAATATCAATGCACAAGGGACCTGAATCAATAGCAGATGTCAAGAAGGGACTTGAAACAACATTGAATATCAATGCAGAAGGGACCTGAATCAATAGTAGATGTCAAGAAGAACATGAAATAACATAATATGAAAAGGTTCAAGTAAGAAATTACAATTTTCTATATTCCATCAGAATTCCTCTTTGAAGAACCATCATCATCGAAATGAGTCAAATTTGGACGAACTAGCAATAGTCATCATCAACAAAAAATTGACATTTGGTTAGAGGTATTATGCAAAAGGAGTCTTGTAAGTGAAAAAAAATTGTTCTTAAAACCTTCATTTTGAAAAAAAAAGGGTTCTAGAATCATCACATAAAAAATTATCTTCATTAGCCTACCCATCATAATCATTATTTCATTCATTATAACCCTATTATTTCCTACAAAATTCCTATTCATTATCCTTTCCTACATTAACCCCATTTCTATTCATCATTCAATATACCATTACATTAATCTTAATCGTTTTTTTAAGCATTTGGATCAAAACTAAAGGACTCAATGTTTTTCCCCATAGATAATTTTGTTGACCTACATAAACCATACAAAGGTTAATGTCATAATAGAGCTTTGATTTTAAATGATCTATCCTATGGTATATGCCTAAGATACGTGCAAAGAATTAAATCAAACATGCAAAAGATGTAAACAAAGTGGGCATGAAGTATAATGAAGGGCATTTAATATAATGAAGCACACATGATAAATGATACGATGTAGTAGTGACAAGACAGGCCTCTACACCTTTCTTATCAAGGATAAAACTTGAGAATGGCAGAGACACACCATTGGTTGATTGCACGTTGTACCATCAGCTTGTGTTAAGTCTTATTCATCTCACTCACTCCTGCAATGATCTCTCATATGTCACAGGAGCAGTTTCCGGATACATGAAGGATCCACATGAGTTACACGAGAAAGCATCCTTCGATATGTCCAAGGAACAATCACCTATAGGATTCATTATGCAGTAAATTGTTGTTTGGATCCCATTTGTGTGATTTATAAGCAACTCCTCAAATCAAACCATGAAAGATGGATGAAAAATTAGAGCACATTCATGGATTAATATTCTCTACTAATAATGATTTCATCATGAAAGATATCAATGAAAGATAATTAAATATTACAATTTGGAATCTTAACCTAGATAAAGCATCATACCCAAAATGGTTTACCATAAATTCTTATAGGTCTTATTGGAACCTCATTATATTTGATCTAAGTTGAATAGTATGATTTACCAATACATAATACCCACAAAAACAAAAACAGAAAAGGATCTATTAATTTATATTCACTATAAAGAGAATTGAAAGCTATTGCTAATGTAAAACATAACCCCAATACATAATACCAACAAAAACACAAAAGTCATGAGTAAATACAACAATACAACCATAATTAGAATGAAGCCAACTTCATACATTGTACCATTCTCTTCACCTTTGAAATTTAGAACCACAATATACATAACTACCTAATCTGTTCAGCGGATTATCTACTTTATGTACTACCTAATAAGAAAATGGACGGCCCTAACAACTACAATTTTTTCACAATTAAAAATACCCCTTCAACGCTCACTACAATCCCCCGAAAATAAAACAGAAAAGGAATTGATACATTAAACTTGGGAAACTAACTATCGTACGCGATGCGGTGGAGTTCTAGCGGACCAGCAAAACTTATGGTCTGACTCAAAAATTCAGCGACGATAACGATAATAATCCCGACCTCGATCTTGATCGTGCGCAAAGGATGGCCTACTCCTTTCTCTGTCAAATTGCAACTTTAGCGAAGACGAATCTCTATCATTTTCATCGAACCTGTACCCTTGTAAATCTTTCATGGCAGTTGCGGCACACTTAGGGTTATCGAATTCCACAAAAAACAGAACAACTACAGGACTCTCAGCTTCTCCTTCTCCACCTCCACGAGATTTTTTGGATTCCTTGGGCTTTTTAACAACCCTCACTTCTTTGAAACCGCGGAATGGACGGAATATGTGAGCTGCTTCTCTACTAGTGCAATCGCTTGGCACACCCATGACAAACAATGTGTTCGATGCATCTTTTGGTAGATAATCAATATCATCGACAGGCAGCCTCTTCCCAATTAATGGGTTTAGCCCATGGCTATCAGACCTGAAATTCAAACCCTCATCTACAGTCAACCTATTTGAAGAAGGAAGCAACCCACTCTGTGAAACAAATTGACGACCATCAAGAAAAGCAGGAGCAGGAGCACGAACATGATCATCCAATAAGCGAACCCCTACTCTGTCACCACCTCTCTCAGCAACCCTTAGGTCTTCCCTAGGGTTAACGTAAACATCAGACAACGAAGTATCACGAGTATAGTCATATTCATAATCATTGCCAGGCCGCCTCTTCCCAATTAATGAGTTTAGCCCATAGCTATCGGACCTGAAATTAAACCCCTCATCTTCTGTTAACTTATTTGAAGATGTAAGCGGCCGAAACTGGGAAACAAATTGAAGATCATCAAGAAACGGAGGAGCAGGAGCACGAACATGATCATCCAATAAGCGAAACCCTACTTTGTCACCACCTTTGTCAGCAACCCTGACAACTTCCCTACCGTTAACGTAAACATCAGACAACGTAGCATCAGGAGTATAGTCATTTTCATAATCATTGCGAGGCCGCTTGGCGAGTACGGAGCTTTGCCAGTCCCTTTCTCTCTCAGCGCCTGTTGCTCGGAACCTTGCGTACTCCATGTTTCTCGCTCTTATTGCCGAACAGAATCAACGACCGTTGCCGAACAGAAGCCCGAAAATAGGTCGAAACAAAGCCTTTTATTGCCCAATCTCAGCGCTCCTGTAGAATTTACGTTGTAGATGTATTTAGATAGGGACTATGGAGAGCGAATATCCATATATATATTTTACCGTGTCCATTTTTTTTTTTTACCGTGTCCATGTATTTATGGTCGGCCTATTTTAATGGTTATATTGTCTTATTGTGGGCACGGTCACAAGCCGAACCCGATCATCCATCAATTATCTTCTTCAAATGTTTAAATCTCAAAATTCTGGTTGTATTTCAAGTGTTTGGGAGTATTGTTGGTTACACGGGATAGTTGCGATAAATTTCAAGGAGTGGACTCCCTCATTACATAAAATGTATGTTTTTATTAAGTTTTTAATATATTTGATTTAGCCACGGTTAAATTAATTCACAATTATCAATTCATTTTGATTTTAAATAAATAAGTTTCGAGTAGATTGTCTCATTACCATTTAAGTGGGTTTAATGGTTGGGCCTAAATGGGTAAGAGCATGTGTTTATTTTTAAGAAGTTACAGATTCAAAACCAGAGAAGTAGAGTATGTATGACTTCTTAAATTTAGTAATCAAATAATTGCGAGATAAGTAACCTTAAAATAAGATAATAATGATAATGATATAATCTAAATATTTTAAACTTTTGAGTGAGTGACCTTCAAATAAGATAATAATGATAATTATATAATCCAAATATTTTGAACTTTGAAATTATGAGAGGTTATTCTTGCTAAGCTTGTATTTGGAACATCACAATCCCAAATATTAAGCTTCGCTTATATTTGCAACATAACAATCCCATATATGGATGGGGATTTTGTTTACCAATATCTAGTTAAGTTCATGGATAACATTTCTTTTTCTCTTTGTCACATTTGGGTTTTTTTGGGGAAAAATACTCCTTATACTCCTTTATATTTACATATGTAGTCCATTGTCGAGGGAGGTAACTTTCTACTTTTCTTGTTAGTGTTTTATATTATACTTAGGATGGAAAAGATTTTATGTAATTAAGGGAAATAGTTTATTAATAATTTTAAGTAAATCTAAATAAGTTTAGTGCAACTATGAATAATTTATTTTATTTTATTTTTACATTAATTTGTTTTATTTTTATCATTAAAATTGGATTTAACATATCATATTAAAAGTCATAATTTTAAGTTTAAAATTAGATTTAACATATGATATTAAAACATATATTTTCAATTTCAAATTTTCATGGTTTCTCTCTACTTCATATTATTTTTACTTATTATTCAACTAACACTCAACCTTACAAATAATAAAGAATACTAAATGTGTTTTGCACGAGTTCATTAATATTTTATTTCACACATCATATCATATTAAATTTTATATTTTCGATTTTCACATTCAATTTAACACATTAGAAAAACATTTATCCCAACTACTAGAACTACATCCAATTCATAATGGAAGATAATTATACTCTACCTTCTTCTATATTTAAACCTAGGACGTCTTATGAGGAAACACTTGTTCTTAAACATTAGGCCCACTCAATTTTGCTAATTAGGCCCTATGTTCCCTTTGCTTGATCCCGAATTGAGGTTGTTGCTGCTATCCTGTGAAATAGGATTTCTAGCTTGTGTTTCTAGCTGCCTTTCGATGATAGACATCCTGTCAACCATTCTCTCAATTTTTATTATTAAAGTGTCTAGTTTTACATTAGAAGATGATGATGATTCCTCTTTGAAATTTACTCTCCTTTCACCCTTCATTTTTGACTTCTTTATAGAAAGATTAACTTCTACACTAATTGCATTTTCTGCATGCCTTCTAATGTAGCAGGATTCCTTTCTCACAACTAATAGGCCATGTCTGGATCAAAACCATCCGGGTAATTCAAAAGGGACAACCCTAGAGGGGGTTTGATCTCATTAGGAATGAAATCATATACTCTGTTGAATCAGGCAGTGAAGTCTTGTACCGATTCATTTGGTTCTCTTTTCTGATGCTATATTCAGAAAACATTTGTAATGGATTCTTATTTACCTCCCATCTGGCTATGAAAGCATCTATCAACTGATTTGATGTCGCTATGAAATTTTTAGTTAATGATATGAACCATACCTTAACTTCTCTTGAAAAACTCCGAACTATGATTCTCATTTTTGCATCATCTACATATATTTATTCCATGTCAATAACGTCTGTAACATTAACAATATGTTGTTTTGCAGTAATTGAAGAAATTTCATCAAAAAGTGGAAACCTTTGGCCATAATCCTGAGGAAATGAAATGAGTTGACTTGGTAAGATGAGGGGTGAAAATATGGCCATAATTCTCACTGAATGGAATACAGGAGTAACAATAGGAAGAGTTTTCTGAATAGGTGATGAAGTAGATGGTGTGAAACAAGAAACAACTACTCATTGTGAGTGTGTCGGGATAGGTACTGACTCTTGCCAATATTGGATTATTTCTTTTTATGATTGGTACTAAAGTTGGGGCATGTTTTGTGACCTCAGTAGAAGGTTTCAAGGAAAAAACTGCAACTTTACATGTACAAGACTAAAAAATCTGCGCGCTACCAAAAGTTGGGTTTCTTGCTATTTTTGGCTGGGAACTAGTTCCTTGTGTTTGTTTGGCAGTTTTTCCTTCCTCTGACTGACGTATTTCTAGTTTTGTGCAGGTATGGCAGAGCTAAGGATCAACTGGAGAGAGAGAGAGATCTTGAGGCACCTCATTCAGAGATCTAGGGGGATCAGGCTATTCGAGGATCACTAGCAAGATACAAGCTACTCAAGTTGGTTGAGAATCATTTTCTCAGGGCAGGAGAGCCCTTGTTAGCCATGATAGTCACCTATTGGCACTCGGACCTAGAGGTATTTATAGTGCAGGGGAACCAAATTGAGATGACTGTGCATGACATTTATTTCCTAACCAATTTTTACCATTGCGGATGGTGGGAAACATCCAACCAATATTACCATGAGGGTGGAATATTTCGATGTTTTTGGACTTCCATTGTCGATCAAATGTGTGTGTGAAGGGAACGACTACACTGATCGAATATCTAGAGAGACTAGAGACTCAGGTTGTCGTTGCAGCAGTGTCACAGTTCTTGGGAAACCAAGGCTTTCACCACATCACCAAAGGGTAGATGATGCTTTTTGAGAGTGTGTTGAGCGAGACCTACTATGGGTGGGCCCATGTGATGTTGTTGTCATTGAAACTTCAACTATCGCTATGGAAGTGACAAGTAAACCATGACTGTGCTTTTGGGAAAATGTTGTTCTCATTCCTCTTCAAGAGGATCTTGACGCTTTGTGCTCATGTACAGATCCTAGATGGGGGCCCATAAGAGCCCAAGATGCACTGCTGGGGACGACTACTAAGGAGAGGAGGAGGTGGGTGAGTTTGGCGGGTGTTCCGACTAGATTTATTAGCACATTGGAACCAAATGCCTCTGTATATAGAGGTTTATGCATACAGTGGTATGAACTATTAGGAGGACCCAGACTTGCCACTTCCACCTAGTCGAGCATGGGGACCAGATGGTAAGTAACAAGTTGTATATTTTATGATTCATTTAAAGTTTTATAATGATGTATATGGCAGTTATTCATTACTTTTGGTATGCAGATATAGCACTGATGAGACCGGTCTGGTATATGGGACGACCCATAGTGCTAGGGGTTGTAGGGTTTAGTACATCTAGAGGAGCTGACCGATAAGATTCAGATGCACTATTGCAAGATCTCCACTATATATGTGAGTTTTTAATGACCATGGTATCACAGTGTGACTCTCAAGATCTAGATGACCGCTACATTGAGGCATGTGTTGGTCTACCCTTGGAGTGGCGAGGGGTCTTGCGGCGAATGGTAATGGATAGATAGGGTATGTAGGATATGCGAACTGCAGGAGCCGAGCCTTGGCTTGAGAACCTCTAGATAATGACTAGATGAAGGGGCATGAGGTGCCCCCAGATTTGATTTTTGTAACATGCTATGGGCATGTCAGATATATTAGATTAGAGGAATCCAAAACATTTATGATTTTGTGGAAACATATTATGGATATGCATCTTTTATATATGAAGAGCATGTGGCTTGCCTTTTGTTTAATGTTATTTTATTGTCTTAAATGCATGTGATAAGCGCTAATCTATAATATTCTTTGCAATTCTATCTACATAGTGATTTTGAGCTCTAGGTAGATGGTTGAATGTAATGGTTTCAAGTTCATGCATTAAGAGCTTCAGTCGTAAATATCTTTTAAAAAGGACATGGTTATGCACACGATAAAGGCTATTCAATTTTCTGACAAAAAGCAGGGAATCTAAATGAACATTGAGATGAAGGATGTGATGTTCAAGGGCATCAACTAACAAACCTATCATTGCATCATATTCGGCCTCATTATTTGTGGTAGATCCAATACATATGATGTTGGAAAGGACTGACAAATGTATAGGGCTAAAAATGGCCAAGGCTACCAAGGATAGATTCTGTAAGTAGCGACTTCCACCGTCGGCATAGCCGATGTATGGTGTGGATGAAGGATCCATATGAAAGGCATCACAAGAAAATAAAGGAGAATATGATGGACAATGAAAGAATCCTTAATTCCTGGAAGAAATAAAACACGCATAAGGGATTCTATGGGTAAAATTTCTATGCCTCTTACACTTAGTAAAGTTATGGTTGATACATGGTGTATGGAAGTTGTCGTGGGGACAAGCTTTATTCAGGTCACGAAAGTCCATACAAACACGAATGGTACCTATTTTCTTGAAAACGGAATAGGAACATCCACTATTCTTGAGCTTATCGACTACAATTTTGAGAGCCTCACATCGAGAAATGTGTCTCAATTTTTTACGGACCGGGTAGGCATCAAGCCGTGTGTCAATATGGTGGTTGATAGCGACAGGATCATGTCTGGGCCTTTCTAAATAGGACCTGGCAGAAACATTGCAGAATTATTTGAGTAGCTTGGAGTGAGCCTAAATTTCGTCTGGGGCGTTAGGTGCCCCCAAGGAATTTTTTTCTTCATCGAAAGCATCGAGTGTAGTAATTGGATTTATAAACCGATTGACCTCATTTGAGATGAAGTATTTAGACTCCACAAAAAACAAATCATGGAACTTCTATGGAGGGAAGTACGCATGGTGGTGCATATCATCCCAAGCAAAGTCAATGGTTGTCATTGTGTCCATAATGTCTGCATCAGAGTGAAATATGGGGGGACTGGCAGAAGAAATACCACATGACACGGAGGGGCTACTTAAAATATCATCATGAGAGATATGGCTCACATACACATCTCTACAAAGGGTAGACAGAGAACTAGTAGATGAAACATCTACCAATGTTGAGCCCAAGGTGATGACCGAAGAAAGTTTAGTAAAAATGGAAGGGAATACCCCGGAGGGGTTTTCCACGAAGGATCTCATGGATGATGATAGATAGAGGATGGTGGCCAAAGATTCCATCATCTCGACATCAGGAGGAGGTATGAAAATTTCCTCTGGTTCTACGGAAGCATAACACATAAGTATATGGGTACAAGATCCTCTATGAGTGACCTCTATTTCATGAAAAACTTCAAGGGTGTCGAGAAATTCATTGAGATAGGGACACAGGTGAGAATAGTTTCTATAAATATCACAAAAAGCACAAGGGTGGTTTGTGCATAACAATTTGAGTTTCTTATCTGAATCTGGTAAGGTAACATGGACCTTTGGGATATCATAATTAGAAAACGAGTCGATGACCACAATTTTGACAGGAGGAAGTTCAGGACAGTTATGGGTGGCATGCCCAACCACATCACACAAAGCGCGCCTAGGTGACTTATTTGGAGGCTTAGGAGGAACAAGATTTGTTTGGGAAACCTTATCCTTAGGTTCCATTTTTCTGTATTTTCCCCCTTGACCATATGCTTTCGCAATAGGAGTAGATTCCTAATGAGTTGGTTGATGCATTGAAGCAAACGTAGGAGTTGTGGCGATCAGTTGGACTGGGGTCAAAGCGGTATAAGGTTTGAGCTGACCAAGTGGGGTTTCATCTAGGGGATCAATGTACTAGACTGGGATTCCCAGGGTAAAATTGGGGAGGCTCAACGTAGCCATAATAGGAACTGATAAGACTCCAAAGGTGGGGGCTAGAAACGGTGTCTCACCGAAGGGGTAATGGCCTGGCGAAATGGCTCTCAACTAGTTAAGGCTAGGGAGAATCGTTCTTGGTTGAAAATGAGTGGAAGAGACACCAATAGTAGAGGAAGGTCCTTGAAAGGAAGGCCCTCTAGGCTCTGTCGAGTGACCACTAGAAAGTTGTAGAGGCTCAGGTTGCTCGATAGTTGAACTGGACCGCTTATGTCTAGTTCGAGATGATTGCATCATGATAAAATTCGACGAACGGTGATCTAAGACAAGAGGTGAGGCACCAAGGAATGTACCAAGTAAGGTGGAATATTTATAGACTCCAGGTGAAACACTAGTAACATGTGTGACTGATTTCTTATTGGCCACTAAAGAGATGATAGACTCAGGAGAGAGCTAAGACTTCAGTTCGTAATATGTCAACTGATCTATGGTGATGATCTTGCCATTGTGAGGAAATCACATCTTATGGTGAACCACAGATGAAACAACATACATCACATAGGTATAACTACAACCCAAAAATATGTTGTAACCGAAGGGGGCATCAATGACTTCAATGTCAATGCAAACAGTCTTTCCCAGAAGAGTAATAAGACAACTGTAGAACATTCTAAGGGGATGAGAAGAGTGAAAATCCCAAACATGAAAAGTGATAGTGGAGGGGACTAACTCAGGTGATCTGACTTTCTTCAAAAAAGAGGCAGACATCACACAGGTGGATGCACCATCGTCAATGATACAATGCAAAACATGGGAATTCTAAATCTTGACAAGTATTTAGAAGGAAAAGGATGAAGGTACCAGGGGATGTTATGACTTGTCAACATAAAATATGATCAAACAATCATCTAAAGGATCCACAGTGCCCAGAGAAGAAAATAGAGATTTACAGTTTGAAGGGCACAATGGAGGAATTTCGACATTGACATAGCAACCAAAGATTATGTTAATTCATATATTATGTTGTAATTATGGGCAGCTTTGGCAGAAGTAGTTGTTCGGCATAATGGCTCTTTGGGGATATTGGGAAGGAGCTCTTCTTATGGTTGAAGGATTTGTAAAGGGGCATCAAGTGTCGAACTTGACTCTGTGGAAACTTTGGTTTGAGACTCAGTTGTAGAGGAAGTAGGTGGCTTGCCATATTGGTGCGACCGAGTTTTATGGCTGACATCATCAATATTAACCACTTCAGAATTCATCATCATAATTTGATAATCAGAGGTACCAGACTGAGAGGTTTTAGGGGTGTCCCAAACTAGAGGGGTTGGGCAGCCACATATCCTCGATGAGGAAAGGGATCAATAAAAACATCCAGTTGAACAGTCGCAGTATTTGGAGGAGTCGAAACCAAGGCTTGCTATCCTCAAGATGTTGTTTGTTCTTCAAACAACTCATGCATTTGGGGTAAAAGGGAACAATCATGAGTATAATGACCATGCACACCACAACAAGAACAAGGCTTGTTCATAAGAAGAGGCTTTTCGTACTTGGATTGATTGTCCTATTTCTGGCTATTACTGTTTGGCGGTTTCCCTTGGCACCCTTGATTACCTTGTGCTGGTTGATTTTGGTTGTCTTTCCTCTTTTTCTTGCAATTTGGAGGATCGATCGCGCTCTGCTATGCATACACCTGATTCATAAGAGGAGATGGTTGCTGCACTGGAGGTTGAGAAGGCATAGGAGGCTAGGGTGCTAATTCCAGAGTGGATGGAGAACCAGGTTGTTGATATGGATAGAAATGAGGTTGAGAAACATTAAGGTGAATAGGTTGAGCGACCATGGGCCCTAGCATCAGGTGATGCAATGGGGAAAATGTGATTTTTCCTGGATACATGTTGCTTAGAGTGGGATAAGTGCTAGACGAGCTGGCCCCTCCATGATGGAAACCATCATCCATATGAGGATGAGTATACAAATGTGAAAGAGATCCAATTATATTGTTGGCGACATGAGATGCCCGCGGTGTGTTGGCACAACTAGGTCTAAGAAAATCTAGTAAGACAGTATAAACATAACTAGACTAGGCGTAGATGAGGTCATATTTCAATGTGATTTAGAGAGCTTCTTCCTATTTTTGAGGAAAGTTAGATGCAAAATATTTATGAATAGAGGGAAAAAGTGTCGTGAGAAACCAATCCATATAGACATAGTTGTTGAATGTGGGAGCTCAACATAAGCTCCTCCTTCTATGGCATTGTTGGACATGGTCAGAAAGGCGGGTGGTAGAAGTTTGACGGAATGCGGTCAAAAACTTGGTACCGATATCATATTGGCGAGGTAACTGGAAGTAGGACGGAAACACTTTCACAAGAGTTGAAAAATTGGAATAAGAGGCAGAGGCCTCATTGACGTACCACTTTGTAGCATCTCTAGTGAGTGTAAACCTGAATAACCAAAGAAGAATAGAGTCATCAGTGATAGAATTGGACGAAAACCACATGTGGAAGGGGAAGACGTGATTAGTAGGGTCCTCACCAGTGTTTCCTTCAAACTTAGGGATGTCATAAGTAAGCTTAATTGGTATAATAGGCCAACCCATACCATGGTGTATAAGGTCATTGGCTAGCTAGATGAAATTGGGGAGGCTCAAAACTGCCATAAAAGGTAGCAAGGGAGTAGCCAGGATGGTTTTGATATTGGTTCGACTACTAGCTCCTCTAGAGTTAGGTCCGGGGCTACCACCAACATTAGGACCAATACCATCATTGGCACCCAACATGGTGGGTGAATGAAGAAGAGGGTAATCGGGTTCAGAATCAGAGTGAGGGCCCAATGGACCAGAATCAGAGTCATTATAGGGAATTAGCGGAATATTGACTCAACGGCGATGAGGTGGAGTAAGTCTTCCTCTTAAAAACTAAGGATGAAGGCCTAATATTCTCTAGGATAAATGCCTTGGGGGAACAATGATCGCAAGACACAGATACCCAAATAAGATGGCAAAGACATAAACAAAGGCGTAGAGGAGAAGATAAATTAATTATAATGTTTAAGTCTTGTCTTGGTGGTGTAAACCAAGCGCTCTTCGGTTTAGGTGTCTGTGTGTGCGATTTTTGTGTTAATTTTAACTAAGCCAAGATGATTTTGTATAAAGAAAAAGAAAAAAATACTATATAACTATAAATAAAACTGAAGCGACAGTAAAATAAATAACTAAAGATGCATAAATTCTACCCAAAAATAAGGACTTCCAAGAAAATATTCTAAGAGGTGGGCGAAATTGAATCAAAACACATAACATGTCCAAAATATCTAAGCTCTAAGGGACAAGGATCTAATGATTTAGATCTGTTGAAAAGAGGTGTAGAAAACAATAAGAAACCGAAGGGAAAACTACTGCAAAATGGGAGGCGACAAGTTAAAACCCTAAGGGAAGCAAGATAGACCCTAAGGAAGAGATCAAACAAGAATCAAGAGGTAGTTTTGGATGAGACAATAACTTATCTGAATGGATCTATAAGAAAGAGGGATCAGACCCTAAAAAATGGCTGAAAGTGCTGCAAGATCTTAGACTACCTACTCAGCTAAACCCTTCCTGAAAAGATGGAAGTGTATTGAATCCCTAAGAGGCTTTTTCCCACTTCAAAAAATAAAAAATGGGCATATCTAGGTGTAATATGGGTAGATACAAAGGTCAATCAACCCTAAACAGTACTTGCGAAAAACCCTGAAAATTACAGAAAAAACCCAACAAAAAACTGCAACTCACAGGTATTGACCTGTTGACTGGTGAACTCACAGTTTTCAGCCTAATAGCTTCTATCTGAGCACTGAAATCAAAATTTTAGGGCTGAAACATGTGAGATGCACTTCTGGGAGTCTTCGCCTTAGGTTGTGAAAAACATTTGTCATCTAAGTCGCGACTAATACCTGTTACCTATGGAAAACACACAGAAACATGCAAAAGTTAGATTTTTTACTGTTTTAGGGCATAAAAGTTAAAAATAGCATTAAGAGGCCAAAAAATAGCTAAGAAATACCCTAGGTACTGAAGCATATGGCCACATATGAAATCTAAATAGAACCATGTGGAGTCACCAATTATTAGTATGAAATCTTAATGCAAGTGTACGAAAAGAGATCACTTTAGCTTCACATGAAAAACAACCCTAACAACAAATATGGTTGCATAAATTCTTAGATCTACAATAGATGGTCAAAAATAATGCAAAATAAACCCAAACCTATTCAAATAAAGCATCTAAGCAAGAAAATTAAATAAGAGTTTCTCAAAAATATCCAATGGAAAAGACAAGAATTATAAATATTTTTTTGTATTATGTAACACCTAGGAAGAGAACTGATATAGTCCCCGTCAATGGGATGGGTTCTTGGCTATCCTGAAATGCTTTAGCTTCAGATTTTCTCTCTCAATGGTGTAGAATCCCAAAGCTGTGTAGAACTCAAAGGGAGCTCAATAAGCAAAAAGAAAATAAAAATAATCAAATATAGACAATGATAAGAGGATCAAAGTCTAACCAAGATAAAAGTATCAAAGGTAAGGAATCAATGGAAAACCCTCATATTTATAACAAAATATTGAGTAATCCTTGATAATGGTGCATAATGAAATATTATTAACCAAGATATAGATCTAACTGCTTGGAATATTTTATTATATTTTGTTGGAGGGAAAAGGAATTTAAATTGGTTAAATCCCTTTATTTAGAAACAATAAAAAAAAAATATTATTTATTATTTCAAGGACGGGTTCAAGGAATAATTAAACAAATAATGATTTATTTTATTATTCCTAAATGATTTAGTCAAATTTAACAAGGAATATTAATTAAATAATGATTTAATTAATTATTCCTAGAGAATAATAACATAAATAATGATTTATCTTATTATTTCTCATTAATTGGGTTAAATATAACTAGGAATATTATTAAACACAGGTTTAATTAACTATTCCTAGAGGAAAAATAAATAAAAATGTTTTGTTTAATTATTCCTCATGAGGTTTTCTATTTGGACCAGAAATAACTTAATAAACTCTGGTTTATTAAATTATTTCTCAGTTAAACCAATTTTACTAGGGTAAAATTGGTCTTACATGGTGTATTTCAATCCATCTAATTATACATGGTTATATGATGAAAGATTGGTATAACATAAAGGGTAGCAACTATTTCGAGTCATGATGGGACTTTAAAAACACGTAGAGGCTAATAGGTTGGCTAATAAGACCAATCATCACAATGTTCCTTAGGAAAGGATAAAAAAACCAAGTGAAAGGATATGATCGACCAAGAATATGGTGAAGATGGAATGAGAAAACCACATCTCCTCTGGTATACTCAGACTGATAAAAACAACAACAAGAAAAGATAGGATGAGAATGGTTTCATTTTTACATAATCTTGAAACATGGGAAACTATGCTTGATATTGGTTTCATTTTTATACAATATTGAAACAAACTATGCTTGAAATAAGTGTTCATGCCCCCAACATAATTGTAGAAATTATATACAATAGGCATGTATATATCCAGATTCTCCTGATCAAACAATATTTTTTCTTCTTGCTAAATATAGAATCCTTCCATTGTTAATCTTTTGCGGAAATTAAAATCAATTGCAAACACATGAAGCAATAAAAACAATCGCACATAACACAATTGTTTAACGGGGAAGCCTGAAGCTAAAAACCCCAACTATCATATATTATGTATCATGGATATCATGTAACAATCTCATACAAAGATTAGTACATCAAGCTCTCAGTACAATCAATCGTCACACACTAATCAGAAGAAATTTTCAAATCCATGCACCGATTTCTTGCCACCTGATGGCCTACCTCCATTGTGCAATCCCTTCTGAAGAATAACTCTGAATGAATTCCAATTACCCTTTCCTTGACTACGCAATCCTCATTGGAAACTCCAATGTGTATGTGGTGCAATCAATGCATCACTATAGTCACAACAGATAGTCCATCTTGCCCTTTCACCTATCTCTCCATTGGAACTGACATGCACTGTAGTTAACTATTGTATTTTTTCATTTGATTAATGAGTTATTATTTTTCAATTAATTAACTAATTAATTCACTCCACTCTCACTAGTGTATCATTCAGTTAGACTAGATACAACTAGCTCAACTGAGTTTAAATCCATTAACTAAGTTAAACTAAATAAAAATTCCATGAAATACTCTTCCAACTCTGTCATAACTTTTCCACTTCAGTTCTAACTGAGTCCTCCATGCATGACCACCAGTAAAACCTAGGAATTGTGTAATTCCTTCAGCCCACTGATTTGCCAAATATGTGCACTAAAATTAAGTGCTCCAAGAGAATAAGTTGTTATTTATTGTCAGATTATTATTAAAATCTAATAATAATCGACAATTCTATTTTTAGATCGAAGATCTATAAATAGACTTTTCCCAATATTCTAAAAATATAATTCCATCTATTTTTCTAACTTAACCAACCATCCACAAATAGCATCCTGCATCTTCTGAAATATGATCACCATGTCTAAAAATAGACTTGCGCCAAAAATAGCCTGCGGGCCCACTTTGTG
The DNA here is from genome assembly GCA_034641835.2 of Pinus albicaulis. Classification (NCBI taxonomy): domain Eukaryota; kingdom Viridiplantae; phylum Streptophyta; class Pinopsida; order Pinales; family Pinaceae; genus Pinus; species Pinus albicaulis. The sequence goes on from CM076577.1 coordinate 1,212,329,005, forward strand.
AGGGCGACTCATTTTCACTAAGCTCATCATCTTGTTGAATATCAACACTCCCTCTCAGCAAGATAGGGATTATCCTTCACCTCGATCCTGCCTCTATGGTATTCAAATTTTCTCCTGGTGAGCGCCTTCATCAGAATATCTGCAACCTGATCTTCCGTAGGAATGTACTGAAGCAACATGATATTCCATTGCACACAATCTCTAATATGATGATATCGAATATCAATATGTTTAGATATATCATGAAACAAACGATTAATCGAAAGTTTAATGCAACTCTGATTATCACAATGTATCATTGTAGGATCTAAATGTGAACCAAACAAGCCGACCACGATCTTCCTCATACAGATAGCCTCACATGCAACTTGAATTGCTACCATGTATTTTGTTTCCATTGAACTGAGTGCTAGTGATATTTGTTTCTTGATGTACCAAGAAACTGTCATAGATCTGATACGAAAAATCCCTCCTGATGTGTTGTTTCTATCTGTTGGGCTTCCTGCCCAATCTGCATCCGTGAAGCCATGAAAATTCACCTCATCCGTTTGTCTGTACCATAATGCATGCTCAGATGTGCCCCTAAGATACCTCAGGACATGCTTACATGCCTTCCAAAAGAGCTTGGTAGGATTAACCATCGCTTGTGAAAGCTGGTTCACCACATAGCATATGTCTGGTCTTGTATTAACTAAATACATGAGCGAACCCACCAACTGTTAATAAACAGTGGCATACACTACCTCTGTTGATGTAGCATCCTCTTCCCTCCAATTTCCTGGAAGAGGAGTGTCAATAGGCTTACAACCTTGCATGTGAAACTTTTCAAGTATCCCCCGAGCATACTTCCCTTGAGACACAAACAATTCACCTTCTCGTTGCCATATTTCCAATCCAATGAAATAATGAAGGAGTTACAAATCCTTCATCTCAAACTCCTTTGCAAGATCTGCCTTGCATGGGTGTATCAACTGCTCATCACCTGTTAGTATTAAATCATCAACATAAAGAACAATGATTAAAAACTCACCCTCCACCACAATTTGGTATAGGTTTGCATCCACCTCACTCTTGGTGAAGCCAAGTCCAGTGAAATAGTTTTTGATCCATGTGTACCAAGCATGAGGTGCTTTCTTCAGCCCATACATCGCTGTTTTTAGCTTGCACACATGTGACTCGCTGCTGAAGATCTAAAATCCTTCAAGCTGCTCAATGTACACCTCTTCCTCAATGATCCCATTAAGGAATGCAGTATTCACATCCATATGATGAATATTCCAAGCCATCTGCGTTGAGAGAGAAAGGATGGTTCGTATGGAAGAATACCATGCGACAGGTGCAAAGTTTTCTTCATAATCAATCCCCTCGATATTTGAGAAGCCCTGGGCAACAAATATTTCCTTATACTTCTCGAAGCTCCCATTAGCATCTTTCTTTACCTTGTAGATCCATCTTGATCCTACAACTAATTTTCCCACCGGCCTTGGAACAGTCTCCCAAGCACTGTTTCTGACAATGGAGTCATACTCCTCCACCATGGCATCTACCCATGTGGGCTTATGCTCTGCTTCTTCAAAATAAGATGGCTCTGTCACAATACACTTTCTCATGAGAGCCATGTATCCAGTAAACTGGTCAGGTGACTGTCTTTGTCTATGTTGTGATGTAGGGACTCCTACATTCTGTGTCGCATCAAGCTTCAGTCTCTCAGCTTCTGTGGTATGCTTTCTGCCTTGTCTGTTGTTTGGTTCTGCATGAGTGGACCCATCCACTCCATGAATCTCCTCCTGTGGCTGATCCATATCTAGAGGCTCATCTTTCAGAACAAGTAGTTCCTTCACTGCATGCAAGTCTAGCTCCCTCTCAAGCATAGATTGTGCAGCACCCACGATCATTCTGTTCTTCCTCTCCGTGACCCCATTCTGTTGTGGGTTATGAGGCACTATGATTTCTCTTCAAATTCCTTCTTTTCTACAAAAGTCTTTGAATTCACCCGAGATGTATTCACCACCATTACCGCTCCGTAGAGCTTTCAATTGCTTCCCCGACTCCTTCTCCATGAATGCTTTAAACTCACAAAACTTTGGGAATTTTTCGCTCTTCTTCTGCATGAAGAAGATCCAACATCTATGAGAATAGTCATCAAAAAATATAACATAATACCTATGTTTTTTTGTTGAAGCAACTGAGAAAGGTACACACACGTCTTTGTGAATTCTCTCTAGGATCACCGAAGCACAACTCTCCTTCTCATGAAAGGTGGTCTTCACAAAATTACCCATAGTACATCCCTTGCACTAATCTAACTACACAAGAGTACCCTTGGGAATTCTAGTAGAAATCTGCTTCAAAATATTCAAAGCACCATGGTGAAGATGGCCCAATCTCCTATGCCATAATTCGCCCTCATCCCGGCTCACCACTTCTTCTTCTTTTCCCACCATTGTAGCGTAGCCATCTACCTCTAGCTTGTAGAGATTCTTAAATCGAATCCCTATCTTATTGGTTTTACCCGTTGTTTTATGTCGAAGGAAAGCTTTTCCCTCACTAAAAACAACATCATAACCTTTTTCTTCCAACATTGCGACCGAGGCCAAGTTCTACTTTAGACCTGGAACATACATAACATATTTCAACAAGAATGGATTACCGGACTCCGTCTCAAAGCTAATGGTCCCGATGTTGGTCACACTGTATCGGCCATCATCACCCATCTCGATATGCATTTTAAGGTCCTTCTCCTCCAAGTCACTAAAAAACTCCTTGTCTCCCGTCATATGGAAAGACGCACCACTATCACGATACCACTCCCATATAGCTTGAAACCAAGCATGTGATCAAAGAAAAAATCAATTTCAAATTGTGAGGCTAAGGCCTCTCCAGTTGCAGCTCCAACAAACATCTTGTTCTTCTTATTCTGTGGGTAGTTAGTGGCGAAATGCCCATGTTCGTGATAGTGAAAACACTTCACTTTGGAAAAATCCCGCTTCTTGCCTTTAGCATTGGATTTTGAAGGAAATTTCTTCCCCTTCCCCTTCATTTCTTTGGTAGACAAAGTGCAATTTTCTTCATATTCATTCTTCGAGGAAGAGCCATCTCTGGTACCTTGCCTTATCTCCTCCTGCATGAGATCTGACCAAAGTCGCTCCCATCTCGACAATTTCTCTCATCCATTGACAAAGCCTTCATAGCTATGCCAACTCTTAGAAAGCCCAAGGAGAGTCAAGCTCACCAAGTTTTCATCATCAAAAGTAATCCCCACACTTCCTTGTTCATCCCTACAGTGGACAAACTTCGTGAGATATTTTGGAATACTATTGCCCTTCTCCATTTTTATTTTTCTGAGCTTGTCTTTCAGCACCAACTTCCTTTGGTCGTTGTTTCTTTGGAACAAATATGTCAAAGCCTTCCAAATTAAGAATGGAGTGGATTTCCTGTGAAGGTTGGACACAATATTCTCCTTGACACCTTCCAACATAATTCTTCTTGTCTTTCCTATCTTCTTTTGCCATGCATCAATTAATGCAGCATCGCTAGATCTCGGCTTAGGAACATCGCTATTGATGAACTCCTTCAATCCATTATCCTCTAGAACCACCTCCATCCTATCCCTCCAGGCTATGTAATTTGAGCCCCCATCAAGGGAATACTCCAATCGCAACCCATTGAAGTACATTTCAATGTATACTCAACTATCACACCAATAATTTTCTATAGCAAATTCGAATTGTCCACCAGCACAAACTCAACAATTCTTCACAATTGCAATCTTCAAGAATTAACACTGCTCTGATACCATGTATAAATTATATACAAGATGCATGTATATATCTAAATTCTCCTGATCTAACTATATTTTATCTTCTTGTTAAATACAGAATACTTACACTGTTAATATTTTGCGGAAATTAAAATCAATTGCAAACACATGAAGCAATAAAAACAATCGTACATAACACAATTGTTTAACAGGAAAGCCTGAAGCTAAAAATCCCAAATATAATATAGTATATATCATGGATATCATGTAAAAATATCATGCAAAGCTTAGTACATCAAGCTCTCAATACAATCAATCGTCACACACTAATCAGAAGAAATCTGCAAATCCATGCATCGATTTCTTGCCACCTGATAGCCTACCTCCACTGCGCCATCCTTGCTGCAGAATAACTCTAAATGAATTTGAATTACCCTTATCTTTAATGTGCAATCCTTATTGGCAACTGCAATGTGTGTGTGGTGCAATCAATGCATCACTATAGTCACAACAGATAGTCCATCTTGCCCTTTCACCTATCTCTCCACTGGGTCTTCACTGGAACTGACATGCACTGTAGTTAAATGTTGTATTTTTTTCATTTGGTTAATGAGTTATTATTTTTGAATTAATTAACTAATTAATTCACTCCACTCTCACTAGCGTATCATTTAGTTAGACTAGATACAACTATTTTAACTGAGTTTAACTCCATTGACTGAGTTTAACTGAATAACAACTCCATAAACTACTCTTCCAACTCTGTCATACTTTTCCACTTTAGTTCTAACTGAGCCCTCCATGCATGAACCACCAGTAAACGCTAGGAATTGCATAATTCCTTCAGCCCACTGATTTTCCAAATATATGCACTGAAATTAAGTGCTCTAAGAGAATAAGTTGTTTATTTTTTGACTATTATTAAGAGCTAATAATAATTGACACTTCTATTTTTAGATCGACGATCTATAAATAGACTTTGCCCAATATTCTAAAAATAAATTTTCATCTATTTTTCCAACTTGAACAACCATCCACAAATAGCATCTTGCAACTTCTGAAATATTATCACCATGTCTAAAGATGGACAAAGTCTAAAAATAGACTTGCATCAAAAATAGCCTGAGGGCCCACTTAGTGAAGGCGACTCATTTTCACTAAGCTCATCATCTTGTTGAATCTCAACAATAATAACTCAATTCTATGCACATTCCCCCCAAGCTTTATTTCATTCACCTAAGTAGACTACTGGTTACTAAGAGGTGGATGGGATGAAGGTTCATTTGTGAGATCAAGTGAAGACTCGACTAGGAAGGGGATATGTTTCATTTTTTAACAAGCTTGACATAAGAAAATAATTATGCTTATGAAACCTTGTTTCATTTTTTAATGATCTTGAGGCAATAAAAGGAACTTTTCTCTAGGTCCTTGTTTCATTTTTTATGGAGATTGACACAAGAATATAAACTATTCTCTGAACGCCTTGTTTCATTTTTTAACGAGCTTGACACAATACAGGGAAATTTTCTCATCTTTCTTTATCATGATCTATAGAAGGACATGGATTACAAGAGGTTCTTATCATATGGGAGAAAAACAATCTGGAACGAATTAAGGGATCTAATGGAAATATCACACTCCAATGCTCATAGTATATAATGCACCACAGCAGCTGCTAGATGATCAATAAACATGAGCATGGAATAGGTTTCCACATAATTAATATGTGGTGGAGAAGATCGCACTTGCATATAATTACAATTTATGGTAGTTTGTTAATTGGGAGTCATATTAGGACCAACAAACAAATGTTGGTCAATGGTCACGATTCTTCTTTCATGTCAAAAGCACATCACATGAAAGAGTGAAGAGGCAAGAGCTCCCATGAAATAAACATAGTCACGCCCAAGGAGTAAATTAAAATCCAAAGGGCCTTGGAATACCATCACATCAATATAGATAATTTTTTCTCCCAAAGTAATAAGCAATTACAGAATAATCCCTAACGGTTGACTCGTTCCTCTGTTAAAACCCAACAGATTCTGGGTAGCGGGCACAAGTTGTGAAGAATCGAAATCTTTCCAAGTAGTTTAGGAAAAAATATTAATATATGTGCCTTTTTCTATGAATATGTAAGGTATGGTAATATTATAAGCATGCACTATGATTTAGAAGGGAACAAAAGGAGGAAGATGATATCCTCCCAGTTGACTCCGATCAAATGGAATGACCATAATAGTTGGAGTGGGTGTCGTGGGAACATGATAACTTTTCCCTTGTGTTATGAGAATGGGAGAAATACTCCCATGTGCCATGGGAACAGGAATATTTCCCCCTATGCTGTGAGAATGAGAGGATTGTCCCCCTGTTTTGTTGGAATTGGAGTACTTCCCCCTACTTCATTGGAGCCTGAAGAAACGAGAAGAACCTGAGTGATATGAGTCTCACTTTGCATGGGAAAGTTACAATAAATTGCAGGTGGAATGGAGTCAACCATTTTCTCAACCAATGGTTATTTGGGAAAAAACTCATGGGATTTACATTCAAAGAGAGTGGGATTGATTTCAATCAAATTCTGATCAATCACTTCATCAACTAGTGGAGGATTGGAAGAAGGCTTTTGATAACCAACTAAAATATGAGGCTGAGAAGTTGTAAGGATTTCCAACACCTTTGAGGATTCATCCATATAAGGAAAAAGGTGAACAGGATGATTCCCTTTACATAACCTACATGGAAACTTGCTTTAGCTTTTTTCCCATGGACCTTACTATTACTAGATGATGGATTTTTACAAGCATGGTATCCAAAGGCTGACGACAAAGGCTGATGTGAGTCTGTGGACCACACTTATAATATCGGTGGAATACCACAAAAATCTCTAAAAAGGTGATCACCCTTACATAACTTGCAAGGGAATTTTTCTTTGCAGGGTTTATTGGAATATTTTTCCATTCTAGTTGCATTGGTAGAAATGGTTTCTTGGTTTCCCCCTTGCTTATTTTGCTTCTTCTTCTACATCCTTTTCTTCTTCTTCTTCTTAGCTTCTTGGATACTAAAATCAATACTCTCACCAATCGAGGAAGAACAAAGGTATAAAGAAACAACAGGTGAAGAAATAAAAGGGTCAGATTTAGGATAAAATTGAGATTGAAGTGTTGAACATTGGATAAACCAACACCCCATGTGTGTTTGGCGACATGGACTAACCACCTCTCGTGGATCCTTATCTCTAGCGATGTGATTGTTGAATTAAACCTACGAGTTTTGGTCTAATGACAATCATTATTCACAACAAGTGGTATCATAGTGTAGGGTCACAAGTTCAATACACATCTTGCTCACGTTGGGGGGAGGCGCAGCTGTGGGCAGATATTGTTGGACATTTGACAAACCAACGCTTCCTTTGTGTTTCAATACATGGACTAACAACCTCTCATGGATCCTTATCTCTGGAGATGTGATCATTGACTAAAACCTGCGGGTTTTGGTTTATCAAAAATTGTGGTTCCCAACATGAAGTCATTCAGGTGATGGAGAACATGGTTGACAATCATTTTGGACATTCGGAACCTGCGGGGTTGAAAAAAACCAAATTGGTAAATCAATCGACACCAATATTTCCAAAACAAGGAAAAGGACCAGGATTCTTATTAGAGGGGTTTCCTTGATTGATACAAGCTCGTATTTTTGTCAATAATATCAACTTAATATCCAATAAGGAGGCATCCCATCGTAAGGATTTTGTTCCATAGTCAATTAACTAATTTAAAACAAAAATTAAATCGAAAGGTGGAAGTTAGGAAAAAGGTTTAGTGAGAAAATGTGAACTACAATATATCATCTTGGATAACCAAGGATTTACATATAGGGAGGAAATATCCCTGAATTTTGTGTTTGGTGTATCACAGTATACAAGGAGGCCAAACCAATTACATATGGTAAGGATAGAAACTTATCGTGGAATTCAAAAATATACTCGAAGGTACATGGAAGTGCACTACATGTTAGAGTTGTCTAATGTGTAATTGTACGATGAGGGAATTCCCATGTATGTCATGTCCCCGAATTTTTTATCTCATCATTCGTCATGTTCATTAATTGTGTTATCACTATACCTTTTTTCTTCTTGTGGTTTTCCTATTGTACCATTGTATGTTTTTCAATTACTTTCTGTGCAGGCTACAATAATGTCAGAATTAAATGCTCACTCCAAGAACTAGGATATTTGTTTACCTTCACTCATCATCACCATACATATTTCATACATACCCTTCCTAAAGTAACCCTAGCCCCTTAAGGTAGACTTATGTATAAATAGATTTGGGCTATATAGATTCCCAACCATTAAATATTACTTATGCATTTAAATATACCTTTAGGTACATTGGTGTCTTCACCTTTCTATCTCTTTTGAAATGTATGGTTGTGAATATATTGATGTCCTATCCCATTTTGAATTTTTTTCTCATTTGTTAAATTATTTCCAAAGTTAAACCTTCGTTTATGAAAACCATCCTCCCTTGATTTCGTTTTACACTCTATGACTACCATTTTTCATAGGCCATATGACACCCTCCTCTCTTCACGTGGTCTCCACAACCTTCGAGGCTTAGGAGGGAATGAAGGAGATTTCTCAATGTAGATCTATGGTCCACAATGGAAGATGCAAACTCTAAGGCTATACTTTCATTTGTCTTCATCATTTCGACCTTTCATCACATAGTATAGCTGTTATGGATTAGGAGGATATTTTGTTGCTTTCCCATACTTGAATTCTGTTTATAGGATACTAATGGTAAGCTCCCTTTACGCACTATGTCATGGAATGGTTATTGTGGAAGTAATATTATTTGTTTTTTATTTTGTATAAACACTCCATGGTTACAAACCTGTTCCGACGCTCACTGTACTTGTGGATGAAATGTGAAATTATGGGTAAAACATTTATGTAGGGGTCTTTTTACGGTCTTAAACCTTGCATTTCATCCCTCGTTGTGAATTAATTAGGTGTTTCCTTGCAATTTTCTAAAATTGAACGTTTCACTTTACCGAAAAAAATTTCCTTGAGGTTTCTAGAAATAGGTAATCCCTCACTTGGATTTGGCTTCAGAGAGTTATAGGTTCAGTGCTTTTTTCCTTTCCATTCCAGAGAATTTATATCTCTCTACATATTTTAGTGTAGTTGTTCTATTCTCTATAAATTGTGGGTTACATGCATTAAATCAATACGTTTGTATAAATATTTAAGATCATGTAAAAAGGCCTACAAAAATTAGGTTACAGGTACGACATTTTCCCCGTTTCTCTTTAGCTAGTCTTTAGAAGAAATGGTTGTGTAAGGTACATTGTTCCTCTTTCTCTCATTTTTAAAAAATATTATTTACTTCTTCATTAGCATGTGCATTGTTTCAATAATGGTTTACTCTCTTCTGCAAGTTATTTGACAAAAGCCCTAAAATTTTGACTCTTGTCTTACAAGGTTTTGAATCTGGGTTTCGTAGATCCCCTAAAGTTTTTCTTCTCTTCCAAGGTCTTTGAATAGATTCATTTCCAATGTAGTATTATTTTATGACTTTTAACCCTACAAATATTGGCAAGAAGGGCTCACACTACACAGACCATGTATGCTCTTCTCCCTTCTCAATTCTAGAATTCAGGTTTTCCTTAATTACTTGGTTTAATTTCTAAACTTTGTCCATTAACAGGTCTAGACTACCTTTAGCTACTCTGATTCGATATGAGGGTTTCAATCTGTTACAGGATGAGCTTTCATCCTATCTCCTTCAGAGGTAACCTTTGTAATCATTTCCCCTATTTTTGCAAGTGTTGTTTAGGGTATTGGTTTATTATTTGTAATTTATGAGTTTCAAAATTTGAACTTGTCCAACAATGTGCTAGCTTCATGGGAGTTCTCCGTCTCCTCTTCAGGAAATAATTTTATCATTTTTCTCTTGAACCTTCTCTAACATAGAAAAGAAAGGAACCTGTTCCAAATTTCTAGTAATTCCACATTTTTCAGGAATAATGGAACCATGCACAGTAGGTAAGATTCCCTTTCTTGCCTTTGATTGAACCAACCTAAACTTTCTTTGGGTTTAATAACCTTAGTTGCTTAAAATTTAATCTTTTGGTTTACGAATTTCAAAGTTGATTCAAACAAAATACTTGGTGGATCCCTTTCAAAGGTCCTTTATCAGTAACCTGGTATACTTTGAAGGTTAGTTTAATTAATGGATAATTGTAAAGTTTGTATAACCATTTCAGATATCAACACTTATCGTTGTCATAAACTAACAATATCATTGTGTTGTTCAAAAGTTCAAGTAATCTTGTGTTCTCTCAATTATCAGGTAAAGAATTTTATCCTTTCCTTGACATTATGGTTTATCCTGATTAGTTATTCTCGTAAATAAATGATCTTATGTGATTTCTCTACTTGGTTCTGCAGGTATGCCAATACCCTGGAGAAGTTTATACTAGTTTGGGTAGCTCCCAAAAAGAGCCTTTACATATCTATTCTCATGATGATTTCCGGGTCATTTTTCCCATATTATCTGGAATTCAAGATAGCAGTGTTGGACGCAAGTTCAACAAGCACTCGCGGGATGAGAATTATGAAGTTTTAACTGTAGTATAGATAGGATAGTTTCATAAGGAATGTTTTTGTATGACTTAGTATTTCATACATTTGATACTACTAAAAGAGTAATAACATTTCTTCATCAACATATATGAAATTGCATTGTACAGAAGTACCCTGGATACTATGATCTTATTTATTAATTTTCTTTAAGTGAATTATTTTTCTAGATTTCTCTTTTGGTTATGGATAATACCTTTTCTTGCTAAATAAAATTTATGTGCATGTTTTTAATATGAATAAGTAATGATCCACATGAAACATTGATAGACCATCTTAGATGTTTAATTGAGAAAGGGCAGATACCCTTCGTCCTTACTTGATAAACAAAATTTTATACACTTTAAACGTTGCTTTTCTTTATTATGTTCATGATATCACTAGGCAAAGTATTGAAGGAATAATTGTGAGATTCTGAATATAGTTTTATTCTCAACATAATCATGGGTTGTATATTCAAACATTCTGTCATAATGCTAGTTTCAGCTTAAAAATTCTGAAAAAGCTTTCGTTATTCACATACGTTTCTTTCTATGTATTTATATAATTATGATAGAAGAAATGTTTTTGTCTTGAAAATATAGAGTTCACATCAGTTTATATTTAGCCTCCCCTATTGGAAGATTGCTTCTTGCAATTTGTGCTTCTATTAATCATTATATAACCACACATCTATCCCTTAGAATTAGCGAATAGTTGTAGACATTCTATAGGATAATACAATATTACAATATACTAAAAATATAAAGAACAACATACAGACTAAAATAAAAATTTCAAATATATTTACAATATTAGGCTCTCACTAGAGAACTACAAAATTTTGTACTACCTCCAAATTCTTAAAGGTGGAACCAATACTACATCCTACCTGTAAAGTCATGATAACCTTCATTCCTCACTAACATAAAATAAAATGGAATATTAAAACTTGTGTATCCTTCTTATCAACTGTTCATTAATATGAAATAGAAATTAATATAAGTTTGTATACATACTGCATACCAATTGTGAAGTCTATTTTCCTCCCATCTATGATCTTCTCCTCAAAGATCTCCCTCGACTATAGATCTCAATTTTCCCCAATGGTGACAACCTCTTGTCAGACTAGTGAAGGCACCTTTAATCCAGCTTTCCCCAACAAGTTTCCATAGCGACGTCTCGTTATTATATGATGTTTTTTCCCATATACTGGGCTTTTACTTTCATTTTTTTCAGATTTTGTTTTTTTTAAAACTCGTTTTTCATTAGCATTTTTTTTCTTACCTCTTCCAATAATTTTCCTCTTTACTGGGGAATACTTAGATATTTTCTTCTATCTAATTTTTTTCCAATTTTATTTCTCTCCAAAGGATTTTTTTTTTTGGGAGAATTTGGGAAAGTATGAAATTATATCCGATCCTCGTGGATTATAATTTTAGATCTCTCTATACTCCGTATTTTCAATTTTGGTATGAATTTTCTTCAATAAACATTATATAAAAAATTATTATTCCTCCAACATCATAATTGTTTCATAGGTCCACATAGTATTTGTTGTATCTAATATAAAAATATAATAGCTGTAAATATTAGGTATTACATAGTCCCCCCATAAAAAAAAATCATTATCCTTGGTGTTAGAACATAACTCTTTATTCTTTGAACAATTCTAGGTAATCTTATTTCATGCTTTCTTCTCACTCCCATGTATCCTCATCCGACGTAAAGTGCTTATGCACTTTCAGCTGAGTGACTGTTATATTTTGGAGCACAGTTTCTCCCTGCCCCAATATACGAAGTGGTTCTGGAAGAAATTCGTCTTCATTTTCCACCTATATCAAATTCCATTCAACCACGTGGAAAGGGTCATGAACATGTTTTTTCAATAACGAAACATGAAAAACATTATGTACTTTAACATGACCAGGTAGAGTCAATTGATTTGCTACTACACCCACTCGTTTCAAAACCTCAAAGGGCCCATAGTATCAGGATGCTAACTTAACACAACTACCAGTGTCAAGGGTACTCTTGCGAGGTTTTATCCTCAAATAAACATGATCCTAAATCTTATACTTTTTGTGTGTGTTTTTTAAGTCTTCTTGTGGTCTTAGACTTCCTCGATGTTCTATTTAATTTTTCATATTGTTTGTTCCATTTCATGTACTTCCTTGGGAACAAGTACTAATTTTTCCTCTGCTTGGCTCTAGCTAAGTGGAGTATGGATTTTTTTCCAGATAAAGCCTCGACTGGACTCATTTTTATAAAGGTTTGATAGGTGTTATTGTATGAAAATTCTACTAAATGCAGAAAATCCTCTTACCTTATGGGTCTATCCATTACATACATGCAAAGCACTTCCTCTAATATTTTATTTGTTCTTTCAGTCTGCCCGTCGGTCTAGGGATGATAGGTTGTGCTAAAATTTAGTTTTTTTCCCATCCGTCCAAATAATTTTTTCCATAAAGTTGATCTGAATTTTGCATCCCTATGAGAGATGATCATCTTTCATATCCCATGAAGCCTAAAAATTTCCTTCATAAAAGCATTGGCCACTTGGGCTATCCCAAAGGTACATTGTACCATAATAAAATGTGGAAGCTTGGTCAATGTTTCCACTACTACCATAATGGAGTCATGTTAATACTTAGACTGAGGTAGTCCTATTATGAAATCCATTGATATTACTTCCCACTTCCATTTTGGAATAGAAAGGGGCTTTAGCAACCCTACAGTGTGTTGATGCTCCACCTTGACTTGTTTTTACTCTAAACCTTTTTCTAAATAATTAGTTGATTCCTTCTTCATTCTGGGCTAGAAATAATTTTTTCGCAATGTTGTCACCATATTTTGGTAACCCACATGATCTGAATAAGGTCCCTTATGGTATTCATCCATTATCATATGTTTCAAGGCATGTATGTTAGGAACGTACACTCTTTTTTTATAAATGATTAATCCTTTCATATTTATTGTATACCCCATAATTCCTGGTGCCTGTACCTTTTGCTATAATTCCTGATACTGAGGGTCTTGTGACAGAACTTCCTGAACCTATCTATCGAAATATTTTTTAACACTGCTACCTATGTAAGACACAATTTGATGAAAGTGTATACTTAAGGCATCTACAATTATGTTTTCTTTTCCCTTAATATGTTTCATTTTCATGTCAAACTTGCTAAGGAAAATTAACCATCTAGGTTGTATTGCATCCAAATATAGTTTTCTAAAGAAATATTTCAAGCTAATATGGTCAATCATTAACACAAACTTCTTACCCAACAGAAGTGTCACCACATTTTTAATGCATGTATAACAATAACTAACTCTAAGTCATAAACTGCATAATTTTTCTCATGTTTTTCCAGCTTCCTAGAATCATAGGCTATCACACCATTGTCTTGTAGTAACACTCCTCCCAATCCTTCTATACAAGCATCAGTAGATACAATAAATTATTTTGTTGGATCTACAATTTTTAGGATCAGTGCAGTAGTCAATTTTTGTTTCAGCCTCTCAAAGCTTTCTTTCCATTTCGTTGTCCACTCAAAATTCACCCCCTTTTTTCTGTAAGGAGGTAATGGGATCAGATAATGTGGAAAATCCCTCCAAAAATATGTGATAATACCCTACAATACCCATGAATTAACGGATTAATGACACATCTATGAGTACTGGAAAATTTAAAATTTCTTGTATCTTTTCTGGGTCTACCGCTAAACCCTCCTCTGAAATAACATGTCCCAAATACTGAATATTTTGTTTATAAAACTCACACTTACTAAGTTTTGAATAAAACTTGTGTTCTCCTAGTGTTTTCGGCACTATTTGTATGTGTTCTTGATGTTCCTCTTTGTCCTTAGTGTACACTAGAATGTCATCTATGAAAACTAGCACAAATTTATCCAGATATTTGTGCAGGACACTATTCATGAGACAGATTAAAGTAGCAAGAGCGTTAGTGATTCCAAAAGGCAGGACTATGAACTTGTAATTTCCATACTGAGTTCTAAAATTTTTCTTATGGATGTTTTCAGCGTTTATGCGAAGCTGGTGATACCCAGTTTGAAAATCAACTTTTGAAAATATTTGTTTTCCCCATACCTAGTCAAAAAATTCATCTATTCACGGTAGGGGTATTGGTTTTTTATGGTCAACTTATTTAACTGCCTATAATCTATAAAAAATATGAGGGTACCATCCTTTTTCTTAACAAATAATACTGAAGCTCCCCATGGAGACACATTGGGTCTGATATAGCCCTTTTTTAGCAGTTCTTGTAACTACAATTTTAATTCTAAGATTTCTGGTGTGATCATTCTATATGGGGCTCACAAAACTGGTTTGGGTCCCGGTATTAGTTCAATAGAGAAATCTATATCTCTATGATGGGGAAGGTGAGGGATTTATTGAGTAAATTCAACCTGAAAGTCTCTACTTACTGGCAAGTTTTCTATATAATCATTTTCGGTTTGTTGTCCCAAGTCTTCAACTTGTACCACCTAAACTAGACATCCCTTTCTCATTGTCCACTTCAATTGTAATGCATAAATTTTTCAAAAGACCCAAGTTTGTGTTTCCCTCTTATTACAACTAACTTTCCTAGTTCATTTATGCGGTTTACTATTTTTTCTACACAATTTACCACTGCTTTCTGCTGTTCCAACCAGTCCATACCGACCAGTATGTCATAAGATCCTAAAGGAAGGATATTCGGGTTATATGTGAGATATCCATTTAGATTTACATGGTACTTATGAAATTTATGGGTTCCCTTCTGTTTGGTACTTGTAGACAACTTGACCAGCCAAGAGTGTTGAAATTTTTATGTTTTCAACTTACACTTTTCCACTATTTGTGGACTAATATAGCTTAGAATAGCTCCAAGATCAATTAAAATAGATACAAGTTGGTTGAAAATGATACCTTTTATTTCAATCTTTTTTTATTCATGTTCTGTTAGGGCCCTATATTACTAGTGTAGTCCCTGATTTTTGTTAGTGTATCCCCCTTATTGTTATTTTTGCACCCCTTTAATCCCCATATTGTTACTATTGTGCCCCATAATAGCCCACTATTGTAATTTTTGTGCCCTTACATTATTATTGTTAGATCGGCTAGGATTATATTGTGACCCCATCAACTCCTATATATAGAAAGGAGGTTTTTTCATTTGAATCATCCAAGAATTTTTCATTTATGTAATGTAAACAAGGTTTACCCCTCGAATTGGCTGATTTCTAAGGTGTTGATCTCTCATTTATTCTATTTTTGGATTTGGTTTCATAACATCGGTATCAGAGCTTTCGATTCTAGGGTTTCGCTACTTCAAACAGGTCATCGTGTAATTTTCACTATAAAAATATTTCTATTATAGGTCTGATGTAATTTGGATTCTTCAAGACAAATTTATGTCCAATCTCCCACAATGACCTAATTATGGACAAGTTCAGTAGAGAAAACTTGTACGATGTACCACATGTCACTATTTCCTCCTTCGGCTCTGAAATCAATACACGATAAAGTAAATTTTGTTTACCTTTGGCCAATTTTTACAGAATTCCAATCCGATGCTCAGAGAGAGAGATATGAATATTTTCCCAAGGTCGCCTCTTTGAGATGAAGGTTGGAAGCCTGCAAAAACCCTAACTTCCATAGATCATATGTCCGAACATATTTCTAACCAAGATCTGAAATTTTTACACAATGTTCCTCAGGATTTCGTCGCAAATGGGTATTTGTTTAGGCTTCTGAGCATGAAAATTTGAAGTTGGGTTACAAATATTGCCCTTTTTTGAAAAAAAAAAATCATTTATTTCGATTCTTCAAATTTCTACAAACTATAACAATTTTTCTTTTTAGAATTTCATTTTACGATAAAAATAAAAGTTGTCAGAAATTTTGTTAGCCTTTTATTACTTATTTTTTGGAATTTTTTTATGCACATTTGATATGTCAAATTAGCATTTCTTTGATTGTGTGTCTTTTAACAATCGGAGGATTCATAAGAAGTCATGTTAATACGCAATGCTGTATTCTTTGAATGTGTTACAACAATCTAGACATAGTCTACTTCGGTTTTGTCATATTTACAAAGCCAATGGATGCATATCATAATTACTAGAATTTTTTGAACTGGTCCAATATGAAAAAACTGCATATTTTGAGTATGTTTCGCAATGCAAGAAATTTCTTAGCATATAAATTATAAACTAAAAATATAAAAGCTACCCATTATAGACAATAGACCAATTTAATGCCCCATAATTTTTTCAATTTTTTTTACAATGTATTTTGGGAGATACAGAATTTTGATTTCACTGAATCACAATGACCCTCAGAAATTGTTTGCACCTGTTTTATTACAAAATTAATTAAAATTAGTAAATATTTATGAAATTCCATAAAAGTTATATTTCCTGAAAGTAGATTCAATTTTGAAAATGCTTGCCTTGGTTCCGACAGTTAATTCAAAATGTTTCATGGAGTTTAATCAGTCCAAAGTTGCAGAAATGTATTCAGAGCTCAGATCTGCATAATTGGTGACATGTTAGTTCGGTCGAACTTTTCTACAAAGTTCGGCCGAACTAGTTTTTGCGCGAACGGGCCGTTAAGTCTCACGCCTTAATAGTTCGGCCAGATTTTTTTCAAAGTTTGGCCGAAATTTTTTTCAAAGTTCGATCGAACTTCTGCCTACTTTTCCGTCGGCCAGAAAATTTCGTGGAGCCCATCCAAAAAAATATTTCGCGGCAATATAAATTTCCGCGAAATCATTCATAATGTTAGGTCCCTATATTACTAGTATAGTCCCTATTGTTGTTAGTGTAACCCTCTTATTGTTATTATTGTACCCTTGTAACCCCCATATTGTTATTATTGTGCCCTTAAATTATTATTGTTAGGTCAGCTAGGATTACATTGTGGCCCACTAGGATTACATTATGGCCCCATGAACTCCTATATATAGAAAGGTGGTTTTGTAAATTGTATCATCCAAGAATTGTTCATTTATGTAATGTATTGGAGGTTCCCCCCTCGAATTGGCTTATTTCTAAGGCGTTGATATCTCTTTTCTTCTATTTTTGGAGCTGGTTACACAAAATTTGGTATCAGAGCTTTGGATTCTAGGGTTTCACTGCTCCAAACAGGTCATCATGGAATTTTCGGTATAACTTTTTTTCTACGAAGTTTCAGAAGTTGAAATTTTTAGGGTACGAAGAAAAAATCCTGTGGAAGATTTTCTAAAAATTTCAGATCTTGATTCGCAATATGTTTGGAGATATGATCTATGGAAGTTAGGTATTTTTTCAGGCTCCTAAACAGGTCATCGTGGCATTTGCGCTATAGCATTTGTTCTACGAAGGTTCAGAATCTGAAATTTTTAGGGTGCGAAGCCAAAATCCCGAGGAAACTCTTAAAAAGATTTCAGATCTTGGTTCACAATATTTTCGGAGATATGATCTATGGAAGGTAGTGCTTTCTCAGGCTCCCAAATTTCATCTCAAAGAGGTGATCGTGGGAAAAGATTCATAACTCTCTCTCTGAGCATCGGATTGGAGTGCCGTAAAAATTGGTCGCAATTAAATAGACTATAGTTTCTTGGCTATCAATTTTAGAGCCAAAGGATGAAACCATGACATGTGGCAAGTCGTACAAGTTTTCTCTACTGAACCAATCCATAATTAAGTCATTAAGGGAGATTGGACACAACTTTGTCTTGGAGAATCCAAATTAGGTCAGACCTATGGCGTTTAAAAGAGAATTTAGAGGGATACGCTGGTACCAAAATTAAAATATTGAAGTGATGCAATCACAAATATAATCCAATTTAAATATCGAGCTCCTCAAAAGCAAGAAAAAGGTGTGTATTTTTTTTCCGAATTGCATAAGTCTTGTTTGAAGAAACAATTTGAATTGATTCCAAGGGCATATTGTAGAATAGATATTAGTATTGGATTCTAAAATATGCCCTATAAAAATAATTCAACACCCATTAAGCCTTCAGAAGGCTCTACTATGACTCATGAAGATGAAGAATTGCAACATGATCTATCTAAATTACAAGAGCAAGTGCACCAAATTTCGCTCTCGCAAAGAGCAACAAAAAATGAAATGGAAGTTTTGAAGAAAGGAATGGAAGCTAAGATGGATGGCATGGAAGCTGGCATGGAAGCTAAGATGGAAAACATGAAGAATGATCTAAAAGCAGACATGGAAGGTTTGACAAAGTTTATACAAGAAATGTTTCATAATGGTGAAAAGATAGTAGAAGAAACTCATGATGAGAACAAAATAAATGTTAATCATGATTTCACAAACTCTAATGTTGGCGGGAAGAACCACCATATTCCAAAAATGGAGATGAGGAAGTTTGATGGAAAGGATCCTGTAACATGGATACTACAAATGGAGTAATATTTTGATCTCCATAATGTGCAAAACACACAAAAGGTACGCATTGCAACTTTACATTTAGAACAAAATACATTTGTATGGTATCGATGGATTTGCTCCCATAAAAAAATTGTCACTTGGTCAATTTTTACGGAGGAAATGATAGCACATTATGAGGATACAAAGAGCAACACCTTCTTTAGCCAATTGATAAATCTCAAACAAAAGGGTTTAGTGGGGCAGCACATTGAGGACTTCCAAAAAATTGAATATAAGGGTAACTGATATTCCAGAGGAACACAGGATTGATCTCTTCATAGGCACTTTAAAGGATAACATCCAACATGAAGTTCGCGTTTTGGAACCTGATTCATTGGAGAAGGCATTCAGGTTGGCAAGAAAAATTGAATGTAAAATTATGGCGACAAGGAAGCCTACCATTCACTTCTATAAAGAAGGAAGTGTTGCTACGCCTAGATTTCCACAACCTACAAGGTTGACACCACAACAATTGGAAGAAAAAAGAGAAAAAGGGCTTTGCTACAGTTGTGATAGCAAATACACTAAAGGTCATAAGTGTGCTGAGAAGAATTTATTTTACATAGATTGTGAAGAGGAAGAAGAAAATGAACAAGAAGAGGATATACACCAGGAACCAGCCCTAGAAGAGGAAGAAATGAATCCGACCATATCGTGTAATGCACTGGCAGGAATTACCACTCCTCAAACTCTCAAGATAGAAGGACATATCAAGAAGAAAAAGTTAATAGTGTTGATTGATTCAGATAGCACCCATAATTTTATTCATTGTAAGGTAGCCAAGGAATTAAATTGTTTCCTATACCCAGCACCAGAATGTCAAGTGATGGTTGCAAATGGAGGAACTATAAATTGCTCTGGAAAATGCCATAATATCAAGCTAACCATGGGGAATATGTATTGACTAGTCCAATGCTTGCCATTCCTATGGGAGGTGCTGATGTTGTACTAGGAGTACAATGGTTACAATCTTTGGGGACGGTAGCTTTTAATTTTCAAGAACTTTTCTTGAAATTTTTTTCAGAAGGAAAGGAAGTTGAATTACGAGGTATTTCAGGGAAGCCAGGAAGGATAATAAGCTCAATGTCATGACAAAGCTTCTAAAGAAAGAACAATGAGGCGTAATTGCACAATTATGCTCACTAGAAGTTCCAACATCAAAATCATCTATTCCTGCAGATCTCCAACAAGTCTTGGACAATCATTCCAAGGTGTTTGAAACTCCCAAAGGACTCGCACCTATTCGTGATCATGATCATGCTATTCATTTGATTCCAGGAAGTGTTCCTCCAAACATCAGGCCTTATAGATATCCTTACTTCCAAAAGAGCGAAATTGAACGTATGATTGCAGAAATGTTAGAGGCGGGTATAATTCAACCTAGTCAAAGTTATTTCTCTGCTCCCGTAGTATTGGTACACAAGAAGGATGGATCATGGTGAATGTGTTCGGATTATAGGGAGCTCAATAAGCTCACCATTAAATATAAATTTCCCATTCCTGTGATTGATGAATTATTGGATGAATTACATGGAGCAATTTATTTTACCAAGTTGGATCTTCGTTCAGGATATCATCAAATTAGAATGAAGACCGAAGATATTCCAAAATCAGCATTTCAAACTCATGAGGGTCATTATGAATTTTTGGTCATGCCTTTTGGCCTTACCAATGCACCTTATACATTTCAAGGGTTGATGAATTCCATTTTCAAACCCTTCCTTAGAAAAATTGTGCTAGTATTTTTTGATGATATACTAATCTACAGCAGGTCTTGGAAGGATCATGTTGAACATGTTGACAGGGTGCTCAAACTATTGCAGGAGAAACAATTATATGCAAAAACATCCAAATGTTTCTTTGGAGTACAAGAGGTGGAATATCCGGGTCATATTGTATCTCACGAGGGTGTTAAGGTAGACCCTAACAAAATTAAAGCCATTAAGGAATGGAAAGTCCCCACAACCATAAAGCAATTGCAAGGATTTCTCGGGTTAACAGGGTATTATCGCAAGTTTGTTAAGAATTATGGGAGAATAGCAGCACCTCTAACAACATTATTGAAGAAAGATGCATTTTCATGGACTCCTGAAGCAACTAAGGCCTTTGAACATCTTAAACAGGCAATGTGCCTAGCACCGGTCTTAGCTACGCCAGACTTCACAAAAACCTTTATTGTGGAATGTGATGCCTCAGGAAATGGAATTGGTGCAGTTTTAATGCAGGAAGGAAGACCCATTGCTTTTGAAAGTCGTCCAATCAAAGGGAAGTATTTACAGAAACCTATTTATGAGAAGGAAATGTTAGCAATACTGCATGCACTAAAGAAATGGCGAACTTACCTAATGGGAAGACACTTCAAGGTAAAACTGATCATGATAGTCTTAAACACTTTTTGGAACAAAGACTATCTTCAGAAGAGCAACAAAAATGGGTCACAAAGATGTTGGGTTATGACTTTGAAATAATCTACAAAAAACGAAAGCTTAATGTTGTTGCAGATGCACTCTCAAGAAAGAATGAAGAGGTGGAAGCATTTCTTTGTGCCATTTCTATTATCCAACCAGATTGGATAACTGAAGCAAGAGATGAATGGAAGAAGGACAAAGATGTATGGACACTCATTCAAAAGTTGCAGCAAGATCCTAGTACATCCGATACATTTAGTTGGAAAAATGATTCCTTATGGTACAAAGATCGCTTATATCTTTGTAAGAATTCCCAACTAAAACAAAAGATTCTTTTGGAATTGCACACTTCTCCTTTAGGAGGACACTCAGGATTTTTAAAAACTTACCACAGGGTGAAGATTTTTTTTTTTTGGGATGGCCTTAAATCTGATATTCAAAAGTTTGTGGCGGAATGTTTGGTTTGCCAGCAGAATAAAGTGGAGACAATTAAGACCCCGGGACTTCTACAACCTTTATCCATTCCAAGTCAACGTTGGGAGGAGATTTCAATGAATTTTATCACAGGTTTACCTAAGTCCGAAGGAAAGAGTGTCATCATGGTGGTAGTTGATAGACTTACCAAGTATGCACACTTTTGTGCATTATCTCATCCATTTAAAGCAAGTACAGTTGCTACTACATTTATGGACAGAATTCAAAAGCTACATGGAAGCCCAAGGGTTATTGTGAGCGATAGAGATCCCATTTTTACTGGAGATTTTTGGACAAAGTTATTTTCTTGTTTGGGTACTCAATTAGCTCATAGCTGATCTTATCATCCTCAATCTGATGGTCAAACTGAGATAGTAAATAAATTTTGGAAGGATATCTTCGTTGTTTTTTATCTGATAAACAAACACAATGGTTCAAGTGGTTACCTCTCACTGAATGGTGGTATAACACTTCCTTCCATAATGCAGCAAATATGACCCCATTTATGGAACTTTATGGATATCATCCACCATCCATCACATCATATTTAAGGGAAAATTCAAAGGTTCAAGCAGTGGAAGATCACATCGAGCACTAGCAAGAAGTTCTCCAACTCTTAAAGGATAACCTGAATTTGGCACAAAACTAAATGAAACAACAGGCAGATCAACATCGCAGTGAGAGAATTTTTGATGTAGGAGATTGGGTATTTTTACGGCTACAGCCATACAATCAAATGTCCCTCAAGCAAGCTAAGAAGCATAATAAATTATCGCCAAAGTACTATGGTCCTTACAAGGTGTTGCAAAATATTGGTACTATGGCATACAAATTGGAGCTTCCTGCTTCTTCGCGAGTGCATCCAGTTTTCCATGTTTCATGCTTAAAGAAGCTTATAGGTGAAAATCTTCCAATTCAAACAATATTGCCAGAACTTGATGAGGAAGGAAAAATCATATTGGAACCTGAAGCGGTCACGGAAACAAGAACTCGACAGCTATGGAATCGATCAATTTCAGAGTATCTCATCGAGTGGAAGAAATTACCCATTGAATATTCTACATGGGAGGTTGAGAATTTTATACAGAAGCACCCAGAGCTACTCAAGCGTTGGGGACAACACTTTTTTGACGGAGATGGGCATGTTAGGTCCCTATATTACTAGTATAGTCCCTATTGTTGTTAGTGTAACCCCCTTATTGTTATTATTGTACCCTTGTAACCCCCATATTGTTATTATTGTGCCCTTAAATTATTATTGTTAGGTTGCCTAGGATTACATTGTGGCCCACTAGGATTACATTATGGCCCCATGGACTCCTGTATATAGAAAGGAGGTTTTGTAAATTGTATCATCCAAGAATTGTTCATTTATGTCATGTATTGGAGGTTGCCCCCTTGAAGTGGCTTATTTCTAAGGCGTTAATATCTCTTTTCTTCTATTTTTGGAGCTGGTTACACAACACATAATTTTCTCACATTTCACACATTTGGTCTAATTTTACAAAGCTCTTGGTTTGGGTTTAAAGACTTTTCTTTGAGATTTGGGTTTAAGGACTTTTCTTGGAAGACATTTGTTGGAGGCGGTCTGATTTTGCAAAGAATTGTTTTGGGTTTAAGGAATTTTCTTGGACGTAAATTCAAAGGACATTTCTTGGAGGTATGTGATACATTTTTTTTGGATGTTTTTTGTTCTTCATTTTTTTTTAAAGTATAGGTTTGGGCTTACTTTCAAATTTTTAGAGTACGTGTTTTGAGTTGAAATAAATCTTTTGAGCTTCGTTTCATTTTTATAAGAAATTTTTTTCTCACATTTTTTAAAGTTAGTGTTTTGGATTGGAGTATGTATTTTTTGCAAAAAAATTAAAATGAGTTTTTTTTTTTTTAAATTAAATTTTTTGTGATGCTTTTTCTAATTGAATTATTGTTTAAACTTTTGAAGGAAATTTTTTAAACTTCATACTCTATTATCATGGGAAATCAAAGGAATTGTGCGAGAAAATATGATAAAAAGAGAGACCCTGAGGAACGTAGAGAAGAGACAAGAGAATATCGCAAAGAAAGATAGAAGCACTCTCAAATATTGAAGGGGAAAATCAACCTCAACTAGAAATTGAAGCAGGTATGTAAATGTAAATATTATGATCTATTGATATATTTAAAATTTTCCTAGTGTAAAATGTGAAGCTTAATTTTTATTTGATGAACTAATTCAAGAAAAATATTTTGCAATGTAAACAGAGAGAAATATTCCTCAAAACATTGATGATGAAATACAAAATTTTGAAAGAGAAAGTGAAAGAGATATTGAACCAATGATTGAATATGGTGAAAATATTGAAATAAATTCAAGTGAAGAAATTGAATCACAAGGTATGTACATATGTATATATATATATTGAACACATGCACGTATTATTGAAATTATACATATATTTATTAATTTAGTTATTTATTGAATATGTAAACTTATTATGTACTATTTATTCGAATATGTACAGATGAAATCAGTGTCGATGATGAGATGTTAGAAAATGTTGACAGTCACACATATGGAGATAAAAAACCTGACCATTATATATGATATCGTGTTAACCGCATTTTTGAAACGTATTTCATAAAGGAGCAGGTGACAGTTCAAGCTCAAATGTTGAAAGGTCTCCTATCACTAAGGAAATTAAAAGAAGCTACGACACTACTGGGTATTTGAAAATCAACCAAAGATAAAAAAAATGAAGGAAAATGTGATACAAAATATAAGTAGTGCTATAAATTCAATTAGGAGATCTAGACAGAAAAATGTTTCAATTATACGTAGAGGAATACATATGGCAATGGTTTCATCAAGTAATAAAGAGAATCATTTGGTAACATCTATGGCATGAGCATTAGGAATCTCGCGAAAAACTTTGCACAAAAATCAGAAATTTCGGCTACAAATAGATGTAAATGATGAACTCGCTTGTTGGAGAGATATTTTAGGCAACCATATAAAGATAGACTTGGAGAAAATGTTAAAAAAATAATATATGAATATTGGAAGAACAATTCACGTGCTTCTCCAACTGCAAAGCATGTGATGCGAAGAAGAATAGCACGGAATCAATATGAAGAACATGAAAAATATTTCTTGGAAACCACTCAGATAGAGTTATTCAACAAGTTCAAAGAAGAGAATCATGAAATTCATGTTTCAATCAGTGCTTTTGTTCAACAAAAACCATGGTATGTAAAACCTATCACTGTACGCGACACTTGTTGTTGCCATTATCATGTGGAATTTGAGTTATATTATGACACATTCCTTGATTTTGGTAGAAAATTATGGAAGGATTCACCTCCTCCTTCCACTATCCGTGATTTCATATCTCAAATTCTATGTGAAAGAGAAAGCGATGAACTATTTTACAAAAAGAAATGTGTTGGTGGTAAAAAATGCAATGATTGTGGAAATTTGACTAAATTTCAAAAAAAATATCATATTGATATAAATGATCAATCATTGTCCAACATGAAAGTGAAATGGAAGAGATATGAATATATCGATACATCGATTCAAGGTGAAAATAGTGTTAAAAGAATTGAATTACTAGAAGATGAAATTTTTCTGATAGACTTTTTGAGAAAGTTTGAGGTAGAAATTTACAAATACACCAAGCATTCCCATAGAGCTCGATGGCAAGACTTGCAATTCAAAAAATCTCGTGAATTTTTTCCACCAGGGACCATTTTGTCAGTGATTGATTTTGTAGAAAACTACACATTTTTTCCACAAAAAGAAATTCAAAGTGAATACTATCATTCTGACCAAGTCTCCATGCTCGTCCATATTCTATATAGACATGCTGAACAAAATGTCGATCATATAGAAATCACGAGTGAAAATCGACATATCATTAAAGAATATCACTTTTATATTAGTGACGATCGTACACATGATACATATTTTGTACAACATTGTTTTGGAAAAATTTATGATTCCTTGAAAAATCGTGGAATAACATTCAATGAACATTGGATATGGTCAGACGGATGCGCAGGTCAATTCAAATCTGCACGATCATTCTTTTGGTTGTGCTGTCTTCATAAGAAAACCTACATTAAACATTGTTGGAATTTATTTGAGACTGACCATGGAAAAGGAGAACATGATGGTGCAGGGGCATGCATAAAACGAGAACTTCGAAGATATCAAATGAACCCCTCTGCAAGCCGACTTGTGAACGCAAAAGAAGTTGTTCAATGGTGCATCGGTGCTCTAAGCCATGAGACTAACCCATCAAGGGAAGTGAGAAGGTACATTCAATTTACTTTTTATTGGAAATCTAATTTTATCGTGCAATGATTATCTTTGATTGTATTTTGATATCATATTTACATTCTTCTTTGAATTTTCCATATAAAGGTTTTTCTAGCATATTGGGATCGAAGACGTAGATAGATCAACTAGAAATGACATTGAAATAATAAAAGGGAGTCGAAAATTGCATTCAATTAAAACAAAGTCGTCCAGAAATGTGTTTGCGTTGGATAAAAGAAAACATTCTTGTTTTTGTCATGTTTTCATAGACAACACAAAATCCAATGAAGTTTGTGAAAAAAAAATGTATGTAAATGATTGGAAACATACAGAGCTAAATACAAAGGGAAAAATGTCTGTTGCAATGTTTGAAGAAATGCAATTAGAGGAAACTACAATATCATCCGATGGTGATCGAGTTTCTGATCTTGTTAGAGAAGGTAACATTTGAATTGCTTTCTAATGATTTAAAGATATAGAAATAAATTTAATATATGTATAATTTTGTTAAGTTTGTTTTATTGTGCAGGAGATGTTTTTGCTGTAATTGCACCTATTGACAACGATGAAAATGTGAAGTATTATTTGATGAATTGCACTGAATGAAAAATGAAATTATTAGAAAACTATAATGATCACGGATTTCAATATGAAAGAGGATCTATTATACTGAAAGGTTATTTTTTCAGACAAACTAATCAAAGTGGGGATTTTGTTTACTTTGAAGACTATGAACCTAATTTCATAAGTTTTCAATATAGTCACTTGGTGTGTGCAGCACGCATAAAGTTGATAGAGGTTCAATCAAAGAAAAAAATGAAAATTAAGAAATGGAAAATGTCAAAATCCGATCATGAACGGATTATTGAAGATGGCATTCCATTGGAATTTTTTTTATTGAACTGCCCAACAATTTATTCTCTTTGGATTAAATATGTTTTAGAACTTCCAGTACTCAACTAAAAATTGAGTTTCTTATGTTATTTGTGCAAGTGTTTGCACATGTACAAATTGTTTTGGTACATGCACGTGCTCTAGTATCAACTGAAAGTAGCTTTTCTATACATGTGCATTGATGAAAAATTTTACATGTATTGGATATATATATATATATTCTAGAATGAAATTAATTTTTCAAGTAGTTTTACTATGTGCATTGATGAAAAATGGTTCACGTACTCAATATATATGTTCTAGAATGCAATTAATTGAAATTAGTTTTTCTATGTGCATTGATGAAAAATGTTGCACGTACTGGATATATACATGAACTGAATGTGCCCAATTTTTCTTGTGGGATTTTCTTATAAAAAGTATCCACAATGTAAATAAATCATCCATAGTATAGTTTTGTATGAAGATTTCTTTCAGGCAAGAGACTCGGAGCACTTCTTCGACTTTTGGTGGGATTTGACCCACATCTCTATTCCTAATTGAAAATCTAGTACAAAATTTGTCTGTCCAATGGTCGGATATGTTCTATGTTCTAGAATGCAATTAACTGAATGTCATCAATTTACCAATTTATAAATCAACAAGGCTACCTATTTGAGTGCATTAATGACATTGACCCAAATTCAACAAACATATATGTACTTCTTATATTTCCAATCAAAATTAAAGGGATTTACATATATCTACTTCTTTACTTTTTTTTTCAATTAGAGCTCAATTGATATGGTTAGTTGCATTGAAAAGCTATGTTCTTCCTATTGGAAATTTTTTCACTCAAACAAGAGTATGTAGAGATCAAAAGCAATCTTAAGATGCCAAATGTACTTCAACCATCCAAAACTTGAATTTTAAAAACTTTTTGATTAAATCAAAACAATACTTCACATGGGAGTCTTCCATCTAGGCCAAATGTAGATTGAAACCATCCAAAACTTAGATCAAAACATTTAACATTATATCAAAACATTTAACATTTAACATTAAATCAAAATTAAAGGGATAATGTACAACTTCTTTACTCTTTTTTATTAAATCAAAACAATACTTCACATGGGAGTCTTCCATAGGCCAAATGTAGATTGAAACCATCCAAAACTTAGATCAAAACATTTAACATTTAACATTAAATCAAATTTAAGGAGATTTACATATAACTACTTCTTTACTCTTTTTGATTAAATCAAAACAATACTTCACATGGGAGTCTTCCATAAGCCAAATGTAGATTGAAACCATCCAAAACTTAGATCAAAACATTTAACATTTAACATTAAATCAAAATTAAAGGGATAAATACATATAACTACTTCTTTACTCTTTTTGATTAAAACAAAAACAGAAAAGGGGTTGTCCATAACTGGGAAACCAGCGTAGAAGATGCTGCCCAATATCGGGAAACCAGCATACATAAAGTGTTTAGAAGCACGGTGATTGCAAAACATGACAAAAGTTCAAAAAAGCTAAAGAATACATGACATCAGGCTGGCTATCGATGTGTGTAGGAGGATTCTCCTCGACAACTGGACAACTATAGTCCTTCAGATCATCAGCTACTTCCTTGGAGTGATGGGAGGAGCTCTCCGAAGTGGAAGAGGAGCCAGAGTCATCTTTGATATTTTTCTCCACACATGCCGAGCTGCCGCTGCTTGCGCCATCATTGTTGGAGCTCGTCGAGCCAAATTTTACTGGAAGAGCTGCCAACTTCCTGGTGTCTTGGGGCTAATGGGTTGGGATGGTGGACATTCTCTACCACTTCCTGGAACTAGAGGCACCTTCATCTTGGGGCTCCTCCTGAAAAAAGATAGAAATGGTCGTCGTAATTCGAGATCTGACCATAGCGCTGGTGAAGTGGAATTGTGTGACACTGCTTGCTGGAGGAGGGTGCCCGCCTGTGTCATGGATTGAAAGAGGTGGGTGAGAACCAGCACTCCTGCCCCTCCACCCCTACCCCCACCTCCCCTTCTGCAACGCATCCGATGTCGACGCATGGGGTCTTCCATAGGCCAAATGTAGATTGAAACCATCATAAACTTAGATCAAAACATTTAACATTATATCAAAACATTTAAAACATTTAACATTAAATCAAAATTAAAGGGATTTACATGTATAACTACTTCTTTACTCTTTTTGATTAAATCAAAATTAAAGGGATTTACATATAACTACTTCTTTACTCTTTTTGATTAAATCAAAACAATACTTCAAAAAAATACTTCACATGGGAGTCTTCCATAGGCCAAATGTAGATTGAAACCATCCAAAACTTAGATAAAAAAATTTAACATTATATCAAAACATTTAAAACATTTAACATTAAATCAAAATTAAAGGGATTTACATTTAAAACATTTAACATTAAATCAAAATTAAAGGGATTTACATTAAATGTAGATTAAAATGATATCCAAAACTTAGTTTTAAAAACTTTTTGATTATATCACAACATTACTTCACATGATTAATGTACTTCAACCATCCAAAACTTGGGTTTTAAAAACTTTTTGATTATATCACAACATTACTTGACATGCCATCCAATTGCAGTTCAACTATCCAATAAAAACATTTAATATTATATCATATTGCCAAATGTAGATCGAAACCATCCAAAACTTAAGTTTTAAAAACATTTTGATTATATATCATGAAACATTACTTCACATGCCATGCCAATTATAGTTCAAATATCAAATAAAAACATTTAACATTATATCACATGTGCCAAATGTAGATTGAAACCATCCAAAGCTTAAGTTTTAAAAACTTTTTGATTATATATCGTGCAACATTAAAACATTAAACATTTATGTTCATTAAATATCACATGCCAAATGTATATTAAAACCATTCTAAAATTAAGTTTTAAGAAATTTTTGATTATATCATACATAACATTACTTCACATGCCATGCCAATTATAGTTCAACTATCCAATAAAAACATTTAACATTATATCACATGCCAAATGTAGATTGAAACCATTCAAAACTTAACTTTTAATTTAACAAAAAATTATAGATCACAACATTACTTCACATGCCAAATGTACTTCAAGCATCCAAAACTTAAATTTTAAAAACAAAACAAATTATAACACATCATTACATAACATGCCAAATGTAGTTCAAAAGAAAAACAAAACTTAAATTTTAAAAACAAAACAAATTATAACACATCATTACATAACATGCCAAATGTAGTTCAGAAGCAAAACATTAATTTATAGATGACAACATTACTAGTAGTTCAATTATCCAAAACTTAAAAGTTTTAAAAAACAAACAAATTATATAACAACATTACTTCACATTCACATGCCAAAAGTACTAAAACCATCCAAAACTTAACTTTTTGGAACAAAACAAATTATATTAACACTATAATAAAATATGTCCAAAAATTGTAGATCTCACAAGTATCAAACTATATCAAGTTATATATATATATATATGACAGTGCATCTAGATAATATATAAAAAAAGTAAATTTAAGACTATCTAAATCTTGAAATCAAATCTACAAATCAAGTCCATCAAATAGAGATGGCTGTAGCATCTTTCCTATTAGGGTCTCAATCCATGCACTATCATGTGAAGCATGGGAAACTTGTACACAATGCACATGTACTTGAACATTAAAATTTGATGTTTTAAAAATGAGTGAGAATATATATAGAACTTCATGTAAAAAACAAAATATAAAAAAAAAATCATGCAATACCTCATGAGGTTCCCTCTCCATTTGTTCACCTGCTACAAGTTCCCCCCCCCCATGGGAACATCTGCAATGGTAAACTGTACAATATACATGTACAGTTATATATATATATATATATATATATATATTAAAAAATTCCAAATGAAAATGCACGTGTACATATATAAACTTATTTTGAATAATATTAAAAAAATGTTAAAAGCAACTTGTTGAAATGGTTGAAATGGTGTGGATGTTCCTATCTCCATTGCTAGAGTTCGTGGATTAAAGAAATATTTTATGGGAACCTAAATTCAAAAATTTTAAAATAACTCAAGATATATATATATATATCTCAATTTTTAATGGAACTTTTTGAGGTGGAATATATATATATATAACTTAAACATAAATTTTAAAAGTGAAAAATTGTCCATACTTGTGGCTCATCTCCTAAGGAAGTAGAAGGTACATCTCCCAAGGAAGAAGAAGGTACCACCATCCCAAAAACATCGGACGGAATCGGAATCTGTTAAAACATTTTATCATTATATATACATACATGTACATGTGTGCACAATTATTTATTTTAAAAATATCACTTAAAAAACACTAACATTTGCCAACATATCTTGATGGTGAGACCCATCTGCATTGTTTGAACCAGAGGTCCCGAACGTGATATTAACATTTTTCATCACTCATCATGTGTGACAACTGCAAATGGTGTTTAACATATAATGATACATTTTTGTTAGATTAATGTACATACAAATAAATGAATACATGTACATACACATGTATTTATTACAAATTGTACACATGTATACATGTTAAAATAATTGAACCTAAGGTCATTAACACATATCGTTCCTGTGCCTTCTTCCTGATGAAGAATTGTGTCTTGAAAACCATTGCAACAATTTTTTTCATATATTCGGAGATCTTCAACATTCATGTTGTCAATCTCTTCATCTGTACAATACACAAAATTGGCACGTGCATTTTCACGTGCTCTTTGTCGATTTAGACAAACATCAACTCCACCCAATCCACTGTAAACATTGTCGATCATGACATCCCTTGCTTCTCGACTTATTTGAGAAGTCGCATCCATCTCTAACGACACAGTTTCAACCCGAAACGGTCGACTTACTAATGGTGGCTCAGGGCAAGGCAACTCCACATATTTCTTAGCGCCCTTACGGTCATACAATCGACCTTTCCCCGTACCAAAAAATTCTGACGGAAGGTCATTATAGTTGGGTTTCATACCCAAAAAAAAAAATTGTAAAAAAATTGTGAAAAATAAACAGGAACCTCATCGTTCCATGGGAGTCTTCCATAGGCCGCAAGGTGCCTATCATACAAATAGCGAGCTATATTTGGGTGCTTGAAATATTACACCTTCAACATTTTTCTTTTTGGCCCTTCCTTGAAATTAAACATTGACTTTGCCATTTTTTTTGTAATTCTTTTTTTTACATCCTCCCATTTATCACGACCCATTACTGTTTCCTTTCTCTTTCTCATCACTTCTACAAATGTATCAGTTGTTGGCCCAAGAGTTTTGTACACATTTACAATTTCTCCCAATGAATGTGTAACTATTTCGAGGCTTTGTCAAATCTCAGCAAGTAGAGTCAAAGCCACAAGATCTCTCCGCAATTTTGCATGAAGTTTTTCACACCTTTGTAAGGTGCATTGCACCATGTTTGTTTCCCATGGTATATCAGCAATGTCAAATGGATAAGTTGTGGTGGGTAGAAAAACTTCTTCTTGAATGTATCGTTCTGCCCTGCATCTATTTTGACCAATATTTGGAACATTTTCAGCCTCTACATCAATATATATGAAATTTTATGTGTTATAAAAAACACATGTAAAAAAATTTGTACAAATTCAATGAAAAAAATATTGAAATTAATGGCAACCTCGATGTGGTTGGTTAGCATCTTCTCCACCCTGAAACTGTTGAGACCCAGAATGACTCTGCTGAGAACCAAACCCAAAACAACCCTGCTGAGAACCAGCACCACCAGCCGTTGATTGGCCTCCGAGGGAATAAATATCACCACCTTCACGCAACCTGATACCACTCATTGATGGCCCTCTAAGGGGATTTGAACCACCACCAACCTCGCGAGACGAGGGAGAAGCTTCATAAACAAATACAAATTTATAATCAATTGAAAAATACATTAATGTGTACATATAAATACATGTACATATTCATTGATTAAATTGCGTGAACCATACCACGATTGGGTGAACCATGGGCATGTTCCGTGGATGGAGTAGAGACCCTTCTCTTCTTAGCTTCTAAAAAATAAAAAATGAAACTTATAAACAACTAATTTAACTCACAAAGTTAATAAAAAATCAATTCCATATGTACACACATGTATGGAGATTTAAGATTATATTTAAATACCATCAACATTCCTCGATCCCTGATCCCCCATATGGGATTATATTGATCTTCATCATTTATCCTCCATGATATATATATCTATTGGTGGTCATTTACACAAAATAAATTTCAAAAAATTAATGTAATTTAGTGTACACAAATTATGTAGAACACAACTTTCAAAGCATTAATTGATGTGTGAAACTCAATTTAAGCAAAAAAGAAATTATAAAAATGATAAGTTCACCAAATTGTGCTTTATATGGTGGGAGCACACTTGGTATAAAATTGAAAAAAACACAGGGTCATTAAAAAAGAAGTGAAACTGCATTTAAACAAACTCCATTTAAACAAAAATTTGTTGAAGTCCCTGCATTTTTATTTTATAAAAATATGAAGTTCACCACTTGTTGCAAATGTGAAGTTCACCAAGTTGCGCTTTACATGGTGTGGAAGGAGCACACTTGGTATATAATTGAAAAAATAACATGGTCATTAAAAAAGATGCATTTATAAGTACACAACACACACATATCCAAGATATGTTACAATGTCCATCAATAAATTTTGAAGGAGAGCATCTCAACACTAATTCATCTTTGAGAGATGAATCTTGAATTTTTGAAGAAGAGCATCTCAAAACCAATTCATCTTTGAGAGATGAATCTTGCATTGGCATTTCTTTGTATAATTCTAATTCATATTTGATATATGAATCATGAATTGGCATTGCCCCATGCAATAGATCAGCTGACATCTTATTCACATTTGTACAATGCCTTATACTAAAAAATTGAAATTGGATAACAATATTGTTTTCTATTCCATGCAGTTCTTTTAGCCTCTCCTTCTTAACTTGGCATGCACCATTCATCTGGTTGCACACAAGTTTAGAATTGGTGAAAGCTACAATTTCATTTGATCCATACTCCATTGTTGTTCCCAAGCCTTCTATCAATTCAATATAATATGCCTCTAAGTTGTTTGTTGTTATTCCCGGTATATTCATTTTCCTTTGGACGACTTTTCTAGTTGCAATATTAGAAATCACATATGTAATCACTACTTTCCCTGGATTTGGATAACAAGAAAATTCTATGCATAATTTCCATTTTTCAACCATATTTAATGGTTTTCTTATCTTTGAAAAAAAAATTCAATAAAAAATATATATATGACATGGGAGAAATGACACAAGATCATGAGGTAAATGACATGTGCATGGTTTCTCTTAAAGTTTGACTTAAAAATTTTAGGGTCTAGAATTCACATCTAAAATTAATGGGAGGAAGCCTTTAGTTTGTGCGAGAAATGACACATGTACACAGTTCACCTTAAAGTGGTTGTGTTTTATGGATATTAAAATGAAGAACTTCTATTTAGATCTATTCCAGAGATTGACTGTAGGGGCATTTACTAGATATGTCACTTTCATAAAAGATGAGATCCAGAGGCTACCTGGCGCTTTACAAACTCTGCCTATAGAACTTGTAGAAGTTAAGAAATTTACATTGACAAATTTACTTGTGAGACATTTACAATGACAACATATAGAGATTCAACTAGGCTTGTGAAAAGTACAAGTGGACAATGTATAAATCTACTTAGAAGAGTCTTTGGTTTAATGGTTAAGCAAGAAAGAGTTGTTACTTTCTGTATCTAGAGTAGAAGTGGAATACATAGTAGTTACTTATTTTTGAGTGTTTTGGATGAAATGGGCTCTACAAGATATTAAGGTAAATTTATTTTTGAGTGAGTAGAAGTGGAATACATAGTAGTTACTTCTTTTTGAGTGTTTTGGATGAAATGGGCTCTACAAGATATTAAGGTAAATCTATATATCTATTAAGTGTTTCAATAGAAGTGTAATAATAATTTCAAAAATAAAATATTCTACTTCCTTCAATCACTATTTACATATCATCATAAAGTACCACTTCCTCACACAAAAATTCTTTGAGAAAATAGTGAACATGGAATACATACCCACAAAGCTTCTTGTTAGAGAAGCATTTGAATATGTGAGAAACAAATTAGGAATAGTTCCTGTAAATTATCTTGTTAGAGAACCATTTGAACATGTGAGAAACAAATTAGGGATAGTTCTTGTAAATTATTGTCACTTATTTGACTTCAAAAGAAGAGCCTATGAAATTGAGTGCAATATCTATGTGGGAGAGTACACAATATCTAAGGGGGATAATACAATATATTTGACTTCAAAAGTTGAGCCTATGAAATTGAGTCCAATATCTATGTGGGAGAGTACACAATATCTAAAGGGGAGAATAGAAATAAGGAAGGAATAAAAAGAGTAACAAAAAGCATATGATTGTGTCAATAATTTGAAATAGTCAAGAAAGATAACGAAGGACCATCAAAATTGAGTGCAATATCTATATGATATCTATATGATCAAGTGTCAATAATTTGAAGTAAAAAAAGATAACAAAGGACCATCAAAATTGAGTGCAATATCTATATGATTGTATCAAAAATTTGATAATTTGAAGTAGTCAAGAAAGATAACAAAGGACCATCAAAATTGAGTGCAATACCTATGTGGGAAAGTACACAATATCTAAGGGGGAGAATACAATATAAGGAAGGAATAAAAAGAGTAACAAGAAGCATATGATTGTGTCAATAATTTGAAGTAGTCAAGAAAGATAACAAATGACCATCATCAAATTCAAATTGAAAGATCAAGTAGTCTTCTTCATGAACAATAAGCATTAACTAGGTTCATCATTTAAAGGGTTCATTTTTTAATGAAAAAATTTATTAATAATATGGAATGAATCATTGTACATTATGATAAATATTGTATTTAAATGACATTTGATCTATGAATAAAAAATAAAATGGGATCATCTCTTCATATATATATGTGTGTAAGAGAGACATAAAAATCAAAGGTAATTCCACCAAGCCTAAAGGAGCATGTCCTAATATATTTAATTATGTCCTTATACATTAAATTATGTTTGGTTTCTAGAAGCATTAATCATGAAGAGTCATGAGATCCACATTTCGACCATACTATTTTCAAGTTAAAGGAGCATGTCATAATACAGTATTATGTTTGGTTTCTAGAAGCATTAATCATGAAGAGCCATGAGATCCCCATTTCCATCATACTATTTGCAAGTTCACGTTTCCATCATGCTATTTTCAAGTTCTATATGAAGATATGTAGTCTAATAACTAATTAGCAAGTTATGATGTCCTAATACATCATTATGTTTGGTTTCCATCATACTATTTGCAAGTTCTATATGAAGATATGTATTCTAATAACTATACAGTATAGCCCATATAACATATAATGACCTTTGAAAGTATGAGTAAAGAGTCAAAAAACATAGAGGCCTCCCAACAGAGTTCCACCTGTTCATCAAGGTGAGAAACATAATATCACAAGTGAAATAATGACACCACTGAACATATGTGAATTTAGATATTATATTGACATTTATTGCAAATGACATGTGCATGGTTTATCTTAAAGTTTGACTTAAAAATTTGATGGTAGAATTCACATCTAAAATTAATGGGAGGAAGCCTTTAATTTTTGGGAGAAATGACACATGTACACAATTTACCTTAAAGTGGTTGTGTTCTATTGATATTAAATTGAAAAACTGCAAGTGGTTGTGTTTTATGGATATTAAAATGAAGAACTTCTATTTAGATATATTCCAAAGATTGATTGTAGGGGAATTTACTAGATATGTCACCTTTCATAAAAGATGAGATCTAGAGGCTACCTGGCTCTTTACAGACTATACCTATAGAACTTGTAGAAGTTAAGAAATTTACATTGACAAATTATAGAGCTTGTAGAAGTTAAGAAATTTACATTGACAAATTTACTAGTAGAAATTTACATTGACAACATATAGAGATTCAACTAGGCTTGTGAAAAGTACAAGTGGACAATGTATAATTCTATTTAGAAGAGTCTTTGGTTTAATGGTTAAGCAAGAAAGAGTCGTTACTTTCTCTATATAGAGTAGAAGTGGAGTAAATAGTAGTTACTTCTTTTTTAGTGTTTTGGATGAAATGGGCTCTACAAGATATTAAGGTAAATTTATTTTTGAGTGAGTAGAAGTGGAATACATAGTAGTTTGTTACTTATTTTTAAGTGTTTTGGATGAAATGGGATTTACAAGATATTAAGGTAAATTTTGTTTTTGAGTGAGTAGAAGTGGAATGTACATAGTAGTTACTTCTTTTTGAGTGTTTGGGATGAAATGGGCTCTACAAGATATTAAGGTAAATTTCTTTTTGAGTGTTTTGGATGAAATGGGATCTACAAGATATTAAGGTAAATTTATTTTTGAGTTGTTTGGATGAAATGGGCTCTACAATATATTAATGTAAGGTAAATTTATTTTTTAGTGTTTTGGATGAAATGGGCTCTACAAGATATTAAGGTAAATCTATATATATCTATTAAGTGTTTCAATAGAAGTGTAATAATAATTTCAAAAATAAAATATTCTAATTCCTTCAATCACTATTTACATATCATCATAAAGTACCACTTCCTCACACAAAAAGTCTTTGAGAAAATAGTGAAGATGGAATACATACCCATAAAGCCTCTTGTTAGAGAAGCATTTGAATATGTGAGAAACAAATTAGGAATAGTTCTTGTAAATTATCTTGTTAGAGAACCATTTGAACATGTGAGAAACAAATTAGGGATATTTCTTGTAAATTATTGTCACTTATTTGACTTCAAATGAATAGCCTATGAAATTGAGTGCAATATATATGTGGGAGAGTACATAATATCTAAGGGGGAGAATACAATATATTTGACTTCAAAAGAAGAGCCTATGAAATTGAGTGCAATATCTATGTGGGATAGTGCACAATATGTAAGGGGGAGAATAGATATAAGAAAGGAATAAAAAGAGTAAAAAAAAGCATATGATTGTGTCAATAATTTGAACTAGTCAAGAAAGATAACAAAGGACCATCAAAATTGAGTGCAATATCTATATGATCAAGTGTCAATAATTTGAAGTAGTCAAGAAAGATAACAAAGGACCATCAAAATTGAGTGCAATATCTATATGATATCTATATGATCAAGTGTCAATAATTTGAAGTAAAGAAAGATAACAAAGGACCATCAAAATTGAGTGCAATATCTATGTGGGAGAGTACACAATATCTAAGGGGGATAATACAATATAAGGAAGGAATAAAAAGAGTAATAAGAAGCATATGATTTTGTCAATAATTTGAAGTAGTCAATACAGATAACAAAGGACCATCATCAAATTCAAATTGAAAGATCAAGTAGTATTCTTCATAAAGAAGAAGCATTAACTAGGTTCATCATTTAAAGGGTTCATTTTTTAATGAAAAAATTTATGAATAATATGGAATGAATCATTGTACATTATGATAAACTTTGTATTTAAATGACATTTGATCTATGAATAAAAAATAAAATGGGATCATCTCTTCATATATATGTGTGTGTGTGTGTGTGTGTGTGTGTGTGTGTGTGTAAGAGAGAAATAAAAAGCAAAGGTAATTCCACCAAGCCTAAAGGAGCATGTCCTAATACATTAAATTATGTTTGGTTTCTAGAAGCATTAATCATGAAGAGTCATGAGATCCACATTTCGACCATACTATTTGCAAGTTAAAGGAGAATGTCCTAATAAATTATTATGTTTGGTTTCTAGAAGCATTAATCATGAAGAGTAATGAGATACACATTTCCATCATACTATTTGTAAGTTCACATTTCCATCATGCTATTTGCAAGTTATATATGAAGATATGTAGTCTAATAACTAATTAGCAATTTTTGATGTCCTAATACATTATTATGTTTGGTTTCCATCATACTATTTGCATGTTCTATATGAAGATATGTAGTCTAATAACTATATAGTCTAGCCCATATAACATATAACGACCTTTAACAGTATGAGCAAAGAGTCAAAAAATAGAGAGGCCTCCCAGCAGAGTTCCACCTATTCATCAAGGTAAGCAACATAATATCGGAAGTGAAAGAGTGACATCACTGAACATATGTGAATTTATGATGATTTCAACTCTTTTTTCAAAGGAGAAAAAACCGAGTTTCATAAATTGATAACAGTTCATATACAAAATCCTCTTGATATACCCATAATAGACTATCAAGTATAAAAGATTAGATTATGTCTCATACAGAAATACATTACAAAAATATAAAAGACAATACGTAGTCACATATAAAAGACAATATGTAGTCACATTACAGAAATACATTACAGTAGTATAAAAGACAATATGTAGTCACATTAAAGTAGTAGATCATTCTAGTTCAATCATTCCAGCGTTGAGGAATCGAGAGAAGGCTCAATAACGACATAAGCTTAACAGTGGTGGTAAAATTCCATGCACAAGGCGAGAATCAGCTAGAGCGGATGAAATTGATGGATCCGCAGGAATAGTAACAACTAGAGCAACCGAATGCATATCATACTACCAGAAATTCAACATACACCTTACAGCAAAAGGTAATGACATTTAAAGCATAATTAACAGCATAGATGCTTTTTTTGGAATTTTGGGGCTTCTTGTTCCCACTTGGTTGTAAAGACAAAATTTCTATAGCAATGAGTGCCTTGAATTTTACATGACACCAATCAACTCAAATTAAAACCAATAATTCCAAAAGGCACATCTGCAGTAAAAGTCCAAAGTTAACATAGAAAAGGAAATCCCTATATACTCAAGTTAACCCCCAAATATAATGGACTCCCCTGAAGCCCAGGGTTACTTCTTACAGGGGAAAGCCTTCGAACTTGTGATTCAAGAGAGGTCACAAAGTGGGAATTTTATGTTTCAACGAGGTTTTTTCATTTCAACAAGGTTCTTTTTTCAACATTGCCCTCAAATATGTGGGATTGACTTAGGCATCCAAGCATCATCTTAACAAGCAAGACATTAGTGATACCAAAGTTGTCAAAAACAATTTATATGAAAAAAAGAAACATTTTGGACTTGGCATGACATGCACTAGGCTTAATTAGTACTAATGGAACTTGGTGATTGTCACCATAATTAGTAATGAATAATTCATGCAGATTTCGATGTATCATGTTGTGTAACATATGTTTAAAATGAAAATAATTTTTAAGCTAATAACCTAACAAAATTCAAGGTATCTGGTGTCTTCATAATTGGGGAAAAAAGGACACAAGTTAAGTGCATATAATGGGGGAAAAACGGACACAATTAGAGTGCATATAACGAAATCTAACACCATGTTGCATGGGTGCAAGTTCAAAGCTGGGTGTAGAATTGTAGCATGGATGAAAACATTCAGCTATAAGGTACATCAATATGACAATTTTCCTTTGTAAAATAAGAGGTTGTCGGGAATGTGAATCCCATTGATAAAGGTGCAGAGGAGGAAGAGAAACAATAGCCTATACAACATGGATAGAAGGCTTGTGCATATAATTGTGAATTTTTTCACAAAGAGATCCCACTTTTTGTAAGTGTTAGCATAAGCCATGTGAAGAGGATGATTACAGCGTTGTGAGGACAATTATTACAGAAGTTAGTACTGTAGATGTCTCAAAAAAACCCAGAATTACATCCAGAGAAAAAAACATTGCATCCAGAGCCAAATAAACCCAGAATCACATTTCAAAGCCAAATAAACTTCCATGCATAGGTGGAGAATCAGAAACTTGATCTTACTTGGTAGTTCGCTTGATGTCGCCGGAGATAATCACCAACAGAGCGGATGGAAGAAGCCCCAGACTAGCAACAACGCCGCAACAATTCAACGAATAGAACAGAAATACAAAAATGCACGAAGAAACAGAGCAAAGAAACACAGACGTGGGAAACAATTGAACTTCACGGGAAATATATTCATAGGAACTAGTTCACCCGAACTATTTTAAGAGTAAAATTTCGGCCGAAGTAAAAGTTCGGCCAAACTTTTGTTATCGGTTTTCCCATCTCCGGAAAAAATTCTATTTGCCCACACCATCAGTGTGTCATCAATCTAAATGGAAGAACTAGTTCGGCTGAACTTTCTCATAAATTTCGGCTAAAATATCCAATAGTTCAGCCGAACTTTATAAAAAGTTTGGCCGAATTATTGCTGAAAAAAAAATTCCGCCCTCGATTCTCACAAAAGTGTAACCCAACTTCACATTTCTGCCCCTATGAAATTGTAAAGAAGATTCAGAGGGATACTATGGGACTGAAGATAAAATCTTGGGGATTCAAAATTACAGAGATACATCAGTTTCAATATCAATTTCAATATCAAGCTCCTAAAATGTAAGAAAAATGTGTGCATTTTTTATTTAAATTGCGTAAGTATTGCTTGAAAAATTAGTTTGAAGTGATTGCAAGGGAATAATGAAGCATAGAGATCAGTATTGAGTTCTAAAATTCCCCCTAAAATGGATTCAAGACCCATTAAGCCCTCATAAGGCTATACTTTGACTCATGAAGAGGAAGAAGTGCAACATGATATATCAAAATTACAAGACCAAGTGCAACAAATTTCGCTCTCGAAAAAAGTAAAAAAAAATGAAATGGAATCTAATATGGATGGTTTGAATAAATGCATGGAATCTAATGTGGATGGTTTGAAGAAAGCCGTGGAAGCTAACATGGATGGTTTGAAGAAAGGCGTCGAAGCTAAGATGGATGGTTTGAAGAATGACATGGAAGCTAAGATGGATTGTTTAAAGAATGGCATGGAAGCTAAGATGGATGGTGTGTAATATAATATGGAGGGTATAGAAGGAACATGGAATATTTGAAGAAATACATGGAAGGTTTGAAGGAAAGTTTGGAAAAGTTGCTACAAGAAAAGCTTCCTAATGGCGAAAAGGAAGTAGAGGAAACTCATGATGAGAACAAAAGAAATGTTAATCATGATTTCATAGAGTTTAATGTTGGATTTAAGAACCACCATATCCCAAAGATAGATATGAGCAAGTTTGATGGAAAGGATCCCATGGAAGAATTCAAGAAAGACATGGTAGATTTGACAGAATGTTTGCCAAGTTGCTACAAGAAAAGCTTCCTAATGGCGAAAAGGTAGTAGAGGAAACTCATGATGAGAAAAAAAAATGATAATCATGATTTCATAGACTCTGATGTTGGATTTAAGACCCACCATATTCTAAAGACAGATATAAGGAATTTTTATGGCAAGGATCTGATAACTTTTATACTACAAATGGAGCAATAATTTGAGCTCCATAATACACAAAACACACAAAAGGTACACATTGGAACTTTGTATTTAGAAAAAAATCAGTGTGTATGGTATCGATGGATTTTTTCTTGCAAACCACTGGTCATTTGGTCAATTTTTATAGAGGAAATGGTAGCACATTACGAGGATAGAAAGAGCAACACCTTCTTTAGCCAATTGATAAATCTCAAACAAAAAGGTTCAATGATGGAGCACATCAAGGATTATAAAAAATTGAATATAAGGGTAAATAACATTCTAGAGGAATAAGGGATTGATGTCTTCATAGGGAATCTAAAGGATAACATCCAACATGAGGTTTTCCTTTGGGAACCTGATATATTAGAGAAGGAATTTAGGTTGGAAAAAAAAATTGAAACCAAAATTATGGGGACAAGGAAGCCTGGCACTCACAACTATAAATATGGAAGTGTTGCTACTCATAGAATAACACAACCTACAAGGTTGACACGACAACAGTTGGAAGAAAAAAAAAGAAAATGGACTTTGTTATAGTTTTTTTAGAAAATACACTAAAGCTCATAAGTGTGTTGCAAAGAAATTATTTTACATAGATTGTGAAGAGGAGGAAGAAAAGGAACAAGAAACTTCAAAGGAAGAGGATATACACTAGGAAGTAACCCTAGAGGAAGATGAAATGATTTTGACCATATCCTGTAATGCATTGGTAGGAATTACCACTCCTCAAACTCCCAATATAGAAGGACATATCAAGAAGAAAAATGTAATAGTAATTATTGATTTGGGTAGTACCCATTATTGTATTCACTGTAAGGTAGACAAGGAATTGAATTGCTTCCTATACCCAATGCAAGAGTGTCAAGTGATGGTGGCAAATTGA
This sequence comes from Pinus albicaulis, assembly GCA_034641835.2. Classification (NCBI taxonomy): domain Eukaryota; kingdom Viridiplantae; phylum Streptophyta; class Pinopsida; order Pinales; family Pinaceae; genus Pinus; species Pinus albicaulis. Next base: position 1,212,372,189 of record CM076577.1, read on the forward strand.
AGAACAATGAATTTCTCTAGAAGGTTCCATAATATCAAGCTAACCATGGGGTAATATGTATTGAATAGTCCAATTATTTCCATTCGAATGGGTGGTTCTAATATTGTACTAGGAGTATAACGGTTACAACCTTTTGGGGGTGGTAGCTTTTAATTTTCAAGATTTTTTCTTGAAATTTCTTTTGGAAGGAAAGGAAATTTAATTATGGTGTATCAAAGTGAAGTTGAGAAAGACAATAAGCTCTAATGTCATTACAAAGCTTTTGAAGAAATAACAATGAGGCATAATTGCACAATCATGCTCACTAGAAGTTCCAACATCAAAATCATTTATTTCTCCAGATCTCCACAAAGTCTTGGACAATAATTACAAGGTGTTTGAAAATCCCAAAGGACTCCCACCTATTCATGATCATGATCATGCTATTCATTTGATTCCAGGAAGTGTCCCTCCAAACATCAGGCCTTACAGATATCCTTATGTCCAAAGGAGAGAAATTGAACATATGATTCCATAAATGCTAGAGGATGGTATAATTCAACCTAGTCAAAGTTCTTTCTCTACTACAGTACTATTGGTCCACAAGAATGATGGATCATGGCACATGTGTCCAAAATATAGGGAGATCAACAAGCTCACTATTAAAGATAAATTTTCCATTCCTATGATTGATGAATTATTGTACGAATTACATGGAGCGATTTATTTCACCAAGTTTGATCTCCACTCACAATATCATCAAATTAGAATGAATACTGAAGACAATCCAAAAAAAATATTTAAACTCATGGGGGTCATTATGAATTTTTGGTCATGCCTTTTTTCCTTACTAACGCACCTTATACATTTCAAGGGTTGATGAATTCCATTTTCAAAACCTTCCTTAGAAAAAAAAAATTGTATTTTTTTATGATATAATAATATACAGCAAGTCTTGGAAGGATCATGTTCAAAATGTTGACAGGGTGCTCAAACTATTGGAGGAAAAAAAATTATATGCAAAAACCTTCAAATGTTTCTTTGGAGAAAGAGAGGTGGAATATCTGGGTCATATTTTATCTTAGGAGGGTGTTAAGATAAGCCCTAACAAAATTAAATCCATTAAGGAATGGAAGGTCCCCACAACCATAAAGCAGTTGCAAGGATTTCTTGGGTTAACAGGGTATTATCGTAAGTTTGTTACGAATTATGGTAGAATAGCAGCACCTATAACAACATTATTGAAGAAAGATGCATTTTCATGGAATCTTGAATCAACTAAGGCCTTTGAACATCTTAAAGAGGCAATGTGCCAAGCACCAGCATTAGCTATGCCAAACTTCACAAAAACCATTATTGTGGAATGTGATGCCTCATAAATGGAATTGGTGCTATTTTAATGCAAGAAGGAAGACTCATTGCTTTTGGAATTCATCTAATCAATGGAAAGAATTTAAAGAAAGCTATTCATGTGAAGGAAATGTTGACAATACTACATGAACTAGAAAGAATGGTTTCCTTACCTAATGGGAAGACACTTCAAGGTAAAAAATGATCATGATAGTCTTAGATACTTTTTGGAACAACGACTATCTTCAAAAGAGCAACAAAAATAGGTCACAAAGATGTTGGGTTGTGATTTTGAAATCATCTACAAAGAAGGGAAGCTAAATGTTGTTGCAGATGCACTCTCAAAAAAGGATGAGGATGTGGAAGCATTTCTTTGTGAAATTTATATTATCCAACCAGATTGGATAATTGAAGCAAGGGAGGAATGGAAGAATGATGAATAATTATGGACACTCATTCAAAAGCTGCAGCAAGACCCTAGTACATCTGATACATTTATTTTTAAAAATGATTCCTTATGGTACAATGATCACTTATATCTTTTTAATAATTACAAACTAAAACAAAATATTGTTTTGGAATTGCACACCTTTCCCTTATGAGGACATTGGATATTTTTTAGAAATTACCACAGAGTGAAGATTTTTTTTTTGGGATCACCTTAAATCTAATATTAAAAATTTTGTGGTGGAATTTTTGGTTTTCCAGAAAAATAAATTTTAGACAATTAAGACCCTGAGTCTGCTACAACCTTTATCCATTCCATGTCAATGTTGGGATGAGGTTTTAATGGATTTTATCACAGGTTTACCTAAGTCCCAAGGAAAGAGTGTCATCATGGTGGTAGTTTATAGACTTGTTGACACCTAATCCTATGGATGGGTGTGCACATTTATTTTTGTATATTATTTGTTATTAGGAAATAAGGAAGGCCAAGAGTCATTGGGAGCTGAATCCCAATAGCCTCACCTCCCATCTATATAAGCATGTACATTCTTCAACTAATATATATTGCAGTTTTGAGGAGTTACCTCCTGGTTTGACATGGTATCAGAGCCAGCCCCACATTTGGCATTTCTGCCCTGTGGTGTAACTCCCTACCCTTTGCTCAGTCAATTTTATTAATTGTTTTCTGCTGCTCCTAATTGCTAGACTGTTATTCTGCATTTTTTTCCCTATTTAGCACTGACATTTGCAGGCTCTGTCAATCTGCAAATTGCAGGCTCTGCCAGTCCAGCAGTCCTGCAACTGTCTTCTGCAGATTCAATTTCAAATTTTTTTTTTTATGTAACAGCCCTTTTTGGGCCTCCACTTCTTCCCATATGCATTCATCCTGCGCCCTCACTCCCCCTCTCCCTGATCCCTCACACCATCCCCATCGCTCTCTACAGCAATCTTCCTACCCCAGCCTCCCTTCTCCCGTGCGCAAACCGCTCATTTCCCTTTACATCTACGCTCCACAATTCTCGACCTGCATCGAACACTCCACTCACCACGCACATTACATTAACTCTCGACTACACATTACGCTTTCCCCTCTCTCCTGAACGCTGGTATCAACGCTGTCAAGGTCGAGGTCGGAGGTTAATGCTGTTAACACAGGTCGGAGGTTAATGCTGTCTGTCGACATATTAAAACGCTGTTTGACAACGCTGTATCATCACTACTTCAACCCTTACGCCCTCACAGCTCCTATACTCTCGATTCCCCAACTGTTAACGCGGCCACGTTTGTAAAGCTCCCTCCTCGGCCTCCATTCCCTACACCCTCTGCACGTAGCGCTCACTCCACGCGTTCAACCTTCCTACTCGCTATCTCCCCTACATCCCTGTCGGCCCCCCTACATCCTTGCCGGCCCTCCTCACAGCGTTGAAACGTGTTTTAAATACACTTCTTCAATCTTCAATCTCACTACAACAGCGCGCATATCTTAGGTTTGGATTGTTGATTGCAAACAACAACCTCTACACCCACGGTCTTCGGCTGTTTGCCTATTCATATATTTGTTATATATTTTTTATATATTTCTGTGTTGACATTGCATATAATTAAATCCGCCCTCACCTCACAGTTCGACTCTCCCATATACCGCCCTCACCTCACAGTTCGACTCTCCCATATAATTAAATCCGCCCCCCATTTTTAAATACCACCATTTCTAACACTGCCCCCCATATAATTTCCTTTCCCTCCTTTCATAATTCTGCCCACGCTCATACTTCCCATTACGCCCTTTCAATCCCTCCCATTCATAATTCCATTTTGTTTTCATATACACTTTTCCCCCAAAAAAAAAAAATACATTTTTTTTTATGCAGAATCAGTCTATAGCATAGAGAGTTTTTTAAAATTCAGTCTCCAGCAAAGTTTTCTGAGCAGATATAGTTTCCAGAAAGAGTTTTTAAACTCAGAAAATTTTTTCCAGCAAGAGTTTTTGCCCCTGTATTTGAAATATTTCAAGAGTTTGAAGTTTTATAGCAGAATTTGTTTCCTCTTCAAGAGATTTTTTCCAGCAGTCTAATGCATTCTCTCATCTCTATTGTTGGGATAGTTCTCTCTGGCAAAGAGAACTATCTTGAATGGTCTCGGAAGATTAAACACACACTCATTTTTAATGAGCTGTGGAGAGGAATCTGTGAAGGACAAGCAGAAAATCAACCAGAGAAGCCCACTTCAGACAAAGAGCTTGCCATCTGGGAAAACAAGAACTGCAAGGCCTATGCCTTGATTGCAGCTTCAGTAAGTGAAGAGGTGAGTCGCCATATTTCATCATTCTCAAATGCCTATGAAGCCTTGAAGAAACTAAAATAACTCTATGACTCACACTCAGAATTAGAAAATGTTCAATTGATGGTTAAGCTGTTCAGTCTTGAAATGAAGAATGATGATCCCCTTGCTTTAGCTTCTGAAATAAGATCTATAATGCATGACATTCAAAACACTGGTGTAAAAATGGACATACCTCTCATAGCATATGTTAAGGCATTATATCCGACTTACTCACATTATCTTGAGTCTTTGCAAGCAAGTGGAAACCTTGAACAAATCACCTTTGATAAACTTGAGTAGAAGTTTGCAGAAAGAGAGAAAGCTTTTGGGAAGATGACAGTCCCTTCATCTTCCGAAGAGGCTGCATATTTGGCACATAGAGAAAAGAATCATGCTCCAGATTCATTCAGAGGAAGAGGTGGCAGAAGAGGAAGAGGAAGAAGGAAATTCACAGAAAGGGGGGGCAGACAAGCTGACAAATCCCATCTTCATTGCACACGCTGCAATAGAGATGGACATGATGCACCCAAATGCAGAACACCATGGAACAAAATTGAGCAGCACAGAAATCAAGACAAAGGTAAAACCAATGACAAAGACAAAGGTAAAGCACTTGAATCCGCTCACTATGTTCTAGCACATTGTAACAATGGAGTAACTGAAAACCTCTTTGATGTTTCATTTACTTCATGGAGAAATGATTGGTTGCTAGATTCAGGAGCAACATGTCACATGACATTTAGAAAAGATTTTTTTGAAGATTTCACTGACAAAGTTGATGGAGCAGTATATTTCGCAGATAAATCCAAACTCAAGCCATCAGGGCTTGGCACAGTCAGGCTTAAACTGCCTGGTCTTTCTGATCATATCCTACATGAGGTTCTATACCTCCCAGAGTTGAAGAGAAACTTGCTGTCCCTGATCGAAATCCGGCTGCAAGGACACTCAATTCACTTGTTTGATGGCAAGGCAGAGGTCAGAAAAGCATCAGATCGCTCACTTGTCATGGAGGGAATAGAAGAAGGGAGACTCTTGAAGCTGAAAGGTTCATCTGCTCATGCTCAAAACTTTGCATTCAGTTCATATCATGATGAAGGTACATTTCCATCAAGTCTTTTATGGCATGCTAGATTTGGACACTTAAATTATGACAGCCTTCGTTTGTTGAAGAAAAATGGTGTTGATGGACCGCCTACAATTCCTAGAAAACCTAAGGAATGTGATGCATGTATTCTAGGAAAGCATAGCAAACAGCCATTTCATGATTCACACTCAAGAGCACATAGGAAACTTGAACTTGTTCTTTCAGATTTATGTGGCCCTATGCCTATTGCTTCTGCAAATGGAAACAAATACATGATGACATTTATTGATGACTACACCAGAATGTGTTGGATTTACTTACCGAAGAATAAGTCTGATGCTTTTCAAACTTTCAAGAATTTTCATGTATGGATTGAAAATGATGCACAAACACATATTGGCTCTCTACGTACTGATAATGGAAAAGAATACACCTCAAACGAATTTGAAAATTATCTTCGTCAACATGGAATCAAACATCAAACCACTCTGCCATATAATCCACAACAGAACGGTGTAGCTGAAAGAATGAAAAGAACCATTTTAAATATGGTCCGCTCCATGTTATTTTTCAAGAATGTAAAATTGATGTTTTGGGCTGATGCAGTTCTATGTGCTGTTTACATAAAGAATAGGTGTCCTTCAAGTTCAATTAGAAACAAAACTCCTTTTGAAATGTGGCATGGCCATATTCCTTCGGTAAAGCATTTCAGGGTCTTTGGGTCCACCTGTTATGCCTTGATACCCAAGGGTCAAAGGAAAAAACTTGGTGCTAGAAGCAGAAAATGTATCTTCTTGGGGTACTCCAATACCTCCAAAGGATATCGTCTCTATGATGAAGCAAATAAAAAGTTTGTGATAGCAAGAGATGTCATATTTCTTGAATCATCCAAGAGTGACAAGGTTGTTGAGCGGCAACTTGATCGCCTGGATAGATTCACACATGCAAAGTCTTTCAAATAATTTGATAATGTGATTCCACACCTTGAAGGGGGGATTCCGATATTGAATCAAACTGTGGAATCATTTCCTGAACCACACTCTCCCCCACATGAAGAAACCACCACGGATGACACATTGGATGATGTGATTGACATAATTGGGAGATTGAATCTTGAATCAATCCCAACTCAGTCAAGTGACCAGCCAGGGCCATCTCAGAAAGGTCCTCCCAAATGGCTGACAAAGACACTGGAGGATGTTCATCCTGATGAGGTTGGGAAAACAGGAACAAGAAGTTCCACTCAAGAAATCGAAGGTGATGTAGATAATTCTGATTCCCCTGTTGATATGGATATTGCTTATAACTGTGAATTGAGTTTGTCTACATATCATGAACCAACTTCCTTCAAAGAAGCCGCTTCTCATGATGAATGGAAAGAAGCGATGCAAAAGGAGTATGATGCCTTGATAAAGAATGGCACTTGGAAGCTGGTTGATCCGCCTTTGGGAGCGAAACCAATTGGCTGCAAGTGGGTCTACAAGAACAAGTACAAAGCAGACGGCTCACTTGACAAGCACAAGGCCAGGCTTGTGGCAAAAGGATTCGCACAGAAGGAAGGAATTGATTATGAAGAAACGTTTGCTCCCATAGCAAAATGGACTACCATCCGGACTCTCTTTGCCTTAGCAGCTCAGAGTGGATGTAAAGTTCATCAGATGGATGTAAAAATAGCCTTCTTGAATGGAGATCTGAAGGAGAAAGTTTATATGTCCCAGCCAGAAGGATTTGTGATAAAGGGTCAAGAACACAAAGTTTGCAAACTTGTGAAATCCTTGTATGGCCTCAAACAAGCACCACAAGCCTGGTATGAGAAGTTGACCGAGCATCTTCTGAAACTTGATTTCAAACACTTTGATCTTGATGATGCAACTTTGTTTGTTAAGAAAGTTGGAAAAACAGTTATATATCTTGTGGTATATGTAGATGATCTTTTGATAACAGGAAACAATGAGAGCTATATTGCATCCATGAAGAAAGAGTTGAAGAAAGGTTTTGAAATGACTGATTTGGGTCATGTTCATTACTATTTGGGTATGGAAGTAATTCAACATCCTAAATTCATCTTTCTTTCTCAGAAGAAGTACATTGGAGATCTCTTGAACAAATTTGGCATGGATGATTGTAAACCCTTAGGCACTCCAATGGAACAAAACTTGAAGCTCACATCAGTTGAAGGGAAGGAATTTGAGGATGCAACTAAGTATAGACAGCTTGTAGGAAGTCTTATCTATCTGACCACCACCAGACCTGACATCTCATTTGCTGTTGGAATCCTCTCAAGGTTCATGCAGAAACCTTGTGAAGGACATTGTTCTGCTGCAAAAAGAGTACTAAGGTACTTGAAGGGGACTCAAGACTTTGGACTCAAATATACACAGGTAGGCGACTTCATCTTGACCGGATACTCTGATTCAGACTTTGATGGCGACAAAGAAACAGGGGTGTCTACTACAAGTTACACCATGAGTCTTGGATCAGGAGCTGTCTCATGGAGATCACGCAAACAGTCAATTCCAGCAGATTCCACGACCGAGGCAGAATATGTGGCAGCAGCTGAAGCAACAAAGGAAATTGTGTGGCTCCGGAAAATCCTGGAAGATTTGCAGATGAAACAGATGTGTTCCACTCCACTCATGATCGACAACACTTCTGCAATAAAGTTGGCCAAGAACCCAAAGTTCCATGATCGAACAAAGCACATCAATACAAAGTACCATCTCATTCGACATCATGTTCAGGCCAAAACCATCCATCTACATCATTGTTCCACAACTGAGCAAACTGCTGACATCTTCACCAAAGCACTTGGAAGAGAAAAGTTTGAAAAGTTCAGATCGATGCTTGGACTCACCAACATCCCTTCGGATTAAAGGGGGGAATGTTGACACCTAATCCTATGGATGGGCGTGCACATTTATTTTTGTATATTATTTGTTATTAGGAAATAAGGAAGGCCAAGAGTCATTGGGAGCTGAATCCCAATAGCCTCACCTCCCATCTATATAAGCATGTACATTCTTCAGCTAATATATATTGCAGTTTTGAGGAGTTACCTCCTGGTTTGACAAGACTTACCAAATATGAACACTTTTGTGCATCATCTCATCCATTTAAAGCGAGTACGGTTACTACTGCATTTATGGAAATAATTCAAAAGCTACATGGAAATCCAAAGATTATTGTAAGGGATACAGAACTAGCTCATAGATCATCTTATCATCCTCAATCTAATGGGCAAAATAAGATAGTGAAAAAATGTTTGGAAGGATATCTTCATTGCTTTGTATCTGATAAACAGACACAATGGGTCAATTGGTTACCTCTGGTTTAATGGTGGTAAAACACTTCCTTCCACACTGCAGAAAAAATGACCCCATTTATGGCACTTTATGGATATCACCCATCGTATATCACATCATATTTAAGAGAAAATTATAATATTGAAGCAGTGGAAGATCACATCGAGCATCAACAACAAGTTCTCAAAGTCTTAATGGATAACCTAAATTTTTAATGAATTAAATGAAACAACAGGAATATCAACATCGCAATGAGAGAAGTTTTGATGTAGGCAACTAGTTATTTTTACAGCTACAACCATACAAACAAATTTCCCTAAAGCAAACTAAGAAGGATAATAAATTATTTCCAAATTAATATTATCCTTACAAGGTGTTGCAAAATATTGGTACCGTGGAATACAAATTGGAGCTTCATGCATCTTCTCGAGTGTGCCCATTTTTCCAAGTTTAATTCTTAAAGAAGGTTAAAGGTGATAGACATCGGGTTCAAAAAATATTCCTAGAACTTGATGAGGAAGGAAAAATCATATTGGAACCTAAGGTAGTCATGGAAAAAATAACTCTATGTTACGAAATCGATCAATTTCAGAGTATCTCATCAAGTGGAATAACTTACCCACAGAAGATTCCACATGGTAGGATGATAATTTTATGCAAAAGCATGCAAAACTACTCAACTGTTGAGGAAAAAAAAAAATTGTAGGAGAGAGGCATGTTAGGGCCCTATATTACTAGTGTAATCCCTTATTTTTGTGAGTGTATCCCCCTTATTTGTATTGTTGTACCCCTCTAATCCCCATGTTGTTATTATTATACCCCATAATAGCCCACTATTGTTATTGTTGTTCCCTTACATTATTATGGGTATCACAACTAGGATTATATTGTCACCCCATCAACTCCTATATATAGAAATGAGATTTTTTCATTTGAATTATCCAAGAATTTTTTATTTATGTAATGTAAAGGAGGTTTCCCCCTCAAAGTCGTTGATTTATAAGGCATTGATTTCTCTTTTCTTCTATTTTGGGAATTGGTTTCATAACATGTTCAACCTGTCGATCTTCTAATGCGGTGTTGATTTGTGGAATTATTCTAGCTACATATTTCACTGTGGTTGCCTCATGCACTACTTGAATGTTTTTAATAACACAAGGGTTGTGTGGATAGTCCCGAAACAAATGAGGTTCCCCACACCCTATCATTTTAGTGGTTCCTTTGATTTTACTATTACACCCGATTTTTTTTCCCTTCTATGGGTTTGGATCCTAGATGGGAATGAGCTAGCTAATTTTCCCCACCTTTGCTGAATTTTTTCCTCTGATGGTTTGTTCCAAAATTCTTCATATAGGCTAGTTTGGGTCTTTTTGAGCTTTTTTATAACTTCCCCTTTTCTTTATTCTGCCAGGTTTTAGAATTATCATTTCGTCCCTTAAATTGTTGGAAGTACAGTCAAGATTTTCTAACAGCTTCATCCATAGTCTTTGAGTTATCAAGCTCAATTCTTTCTTTATATATCATGGCTAGGAAATTTAAGAATTTTTGTACCTTCACTTTTTCCTCTCTTATATATGGCACATAGCAAAGTAAGTTTGTGAATTTCATCACAAATTAATCTATGGTGAGTAGCCCCAGCCTTAGCTCATGAAATTCTCTAACCCTGTCATCATAATATCTTTCACTAAGGTATTAGGATTTAAACTTCTACTGGAATTATTCCCATGAGATTGTCTTCTCATCAAGAAAATGTATAATTTTTGTATCCTCCTACCATAGTGTGTCTTTACCTTGCAATTGGTAAACTACCAACCTTGCCTTCATATTGCTTCCATACACATATACTTGAAAATATTTAACCATATTCAGGAGTGAGGCTTACGCATCCTCTTCCTTTTCTCTATCAAAGGTCAAAGGCTTTATCTTGCAGAATTTTCCTTGAAAATCCTTCCTCTTCTTAGATTTAGAGTCTTATTTCCTAGACTCTTTCCCACTCTCAGACTTTTCTAAGTTTGTTTCCGTCTCTCTTTTTTTTCAATTTTTCCTGTTCTCCCTCTAGATGACTAGATTTAGAGGTTAATTATATTATCAACATATCTTGTGCATTGCTAGCTTGGCGTAGACATTCATTGCTAATCCTTAACTTAACCAACTCCTACTGCAAATTCTTGATCATTTCCAATATTTGGGTGTTGGAATCTCGAGGAGTATTGTCCTCCCCCAGCTATGCATACATCTTTTCTATGTCCATCATGACAATGACTATAAATATTTTTTCACTTTATATCTTATGCGCATTCAAAAATTAACATTAATAAACCATAATATTCCAATCATTATATTTTTGTAAAACAATTTTAACAATAAAATTAAAATTTTGAGACAACAGAATCTTCAAGTGTTGATGTCCATAAGCCCATTTTTTTAACTTGGCTCTGATACCACTTGTAATGTCCCTAAATTTTGTTTTCCTTATCATTCGTCAGGTTCATTAATTGTGTTATCACTATAATTTTTTTCTTCTTATGGTATTCCTATGGTACTGTTGTCTGTTTTGGTATTACTTCCTATGGAGGTTACAATAATTTCTGAATTAAATCCTCACTCCAAGAACTAGGATCTTTGTTTTATCTTCACTCATCATCACCATACCTATTTCCTACTTACCCTTCCTAATCTAACACTGGACCCTTAAGGTAGACTTATGTATAAATAGATTTGGCTATAAAGATTCTCCAACCATTAAATATTACTTATGCATTTAACTATACCTTTAGATACATTGGTGTCTTCACCTTTTTATCTCTTGTAAAATGTATGGCTGTGAATACATTGATGTCGTAACCTATTTGAATATTTTTCTCATTTGTTAACTTATTTTCAAAGTTCAACCTTTAGTTGTGAAAACGGTCCTCCCTTGATGTCGGATTTTATGTGACAACCTCCTCTCTTCACATTGTCTCCAAAACCTTTGAGGCTTACGAGGGAATGATAGAGACTTCTCAATGTAGATATACGGTCTGCATTAGAAGACATAAACCCTAAGGATATACTTTCCTTTCTCTTAATCATTTCGACTTTTGATCACAGGGTATCTTTGCTATGGCTAAGGAGGTTTTTTTGTCGTTTTCCCAGACTTGGATATCACTTATAGGCTGCCAATGGTATGCTCCCCTTACGCACTGTGCCGTGGAATTCAAATAATTCAAAATTATAACCAACAATTCCTAAAATTATTATTATTATTATTATTATTATTTTAAACGGTCAAAAATAAAACTACAATTAAAAATATAAAAATACAAAATTACCCATTCAACTAAATGGGCTATCAATTTCGTTTGACCCTCCAACCCAAACTTCCAACAAAATTTTCACATTTTGGTCTCCATTGATTACATGACTATGTGGGTAGAAGCCAAAACTGTTGCGAAAGAAACAAAATAGGTCGTTTCAGATTTTCTATTTGAAGAAATTTTTGCTCATTACGGTACTCCGAGGGAGATTTTTTCAGATAGAGGAGCACAATATACGTCACACATGACATAAAAGCTTATGCAGAAATATGGGGTCAAGCACATGGTGACATCTCCATACCGCCCCCAAGCAAATGGACAAGTGGAAATCACAAAAAAGACATTGGAAAATATCTTGACAAAAAATATGGCATACCATCGTCAGGATTGGGCTCAGAAGCTGCTTGAAGCTCTCTGGGCATACAGAGAAACATAGCATAACACAACTGGGTTTTCACCATTTTAGTTCGTTTATGGTAAATACCCATTATTTCCAATATAATTTGAAATCAATATGACTATAACATCTCTCGAAGTTGGTTTGGATTTGTCAGATGCCCAAAAACAATGACTGGCTCAACTTAATGAACTAGATGAAATCCGTTCAATGGTTGTCTACAAGACTTCTTCTATTCAGCAACAGAGGATAAAATGGCATGATAAGTTTATCAAAAACAAGGTGTTTCATAGGGGAGACTAGGCATTACTTTATGACTCATGTTTTAAATATTTTAAAGGAAAGCTTTGCACTCGATGGATGGGACCTTACGAGGTGGACGTTGTATTTGATAATGGAACAGCCAGGCTAGTTACAATTGATAATAAACATGCTTATTTCATATAAAATGGACATCGCCTGAGATTATACCACTACCCACCCTCTAAGGATGCTTTCATCAAACATCTCTCTAAGAAATCGGGTTTGAAGGTTATCAGTGCAGAGAACTCTTCCTCTGCATCCTTACCATATTCTGTATAATTATTAAATATGTATTAGGATCCACAACACACATAATATATGAATCAATTAGTCCTTTCCACCTCATACGAAATAATTACCATTCCATTCATCACACTTACCATAATTTTCCATGATTTTCTTCATTTCCCAAGAATCACCATTCGTAATTACCATTACTACCCCTCATTTTTCACCATGTTGTTTTTTCCAAATTTGGTACCCACCACTCTTTCCAATGGTCTGTTGTTCCAGAGTGTTGTTATAGTCTCCACAGGATGGGCGGACTGGCTGTGCGGCATGAACCTGAAAATATAGTCTGAGTCTGCAACAATCCAGATTTGTGGCAATTTTTTGTCAATGCAGGATAGGATATCTACTTTGATAGATTGCAGGGTTTGAAAAGGGAATCACAGTGGATTTTTCACTTAATTTGAATGAGAATTGCTTGCAAGTAAGAGGATTAGAAATTCTTGTCAGAGAAGAAGTAATTGTGGAAGTTAGCAGGCTAAGACAACAAGGGAATTAGTAGTTTTGTCGAAGAATTCCCCTCCCAGAATTTCCCGAACTATTTTTGTAGGCAGGGGAAAGTGTTATTCAATATGGGATAGGATATGAGTGTTGGGTGCAGGAATTACACTTAAGCAACCTCAACACTTAATTTGTCAACCCGGGGGATCCGTAAACTTAGAGACGAAGCACAGGAAATGCCAGAAATGGTATGAATATTCCTAATGTAAATCCATACTTTCTTTATAGGAAGGATTGCAGAATAAAATTAAAGAGATAAAAAGGCAACTTTGAACCATAAAAATAATCTAAGACTAGAACAAGAAAGAATGCATTTGCAAGAGTGAATTAAAGATAAAGAGGGAAATCAATCTAGCTAATTATTGTTTAACTACTGAGTGTGTGTTTTTCTTTAGCAAAGACACTTAGCAGTCTCATCAGATGGGCCCTTAAACCTGCTCCTTTAGAGATTTCCTTCTTGCACTAATCTGTCCTACACTATCGCAGTCTGCTTGCACTAGTGCAGGAGCATAGATTTATGCAGAAGGTAGAAAGGGTGTCTTTACTAAAAGATTTTTACTTCATGCAAGGACTTGAACTTTTACAGGTTCAAAGCACTCAGATCCCGTGGCAAGAAACTAGTTCTTTCTCTGGATCAGAGCTTCCTGCACTAAATCGAATTGCACACATACAAAGTGAATGTTTCTAATCTTAACAGAGTGCTGGAATAAAGAAACAATCAATATACATTTATCCTGTTATAAGCATTTAATGAAAGGAAGAATATTGCGGGAAGTAGACTAAGAAAGCTTTCTGCATCACACCAACGTGCACTGGTGTAGGTTCATTTCTCCTGGTTGGACCAGGCTAGGAAAACCAATCAAACAAAATTGCAAAAAGGAAATATCACACCAACGTGCACAGGTGCAGGGTTATTTCTCCTTCTTGGACCAAGCGGACGAAAACCAATCTGAAATAAAGTGCAAGAAAGGAAAGTGCACGAAAAGGAAATTTATCTACTTCACCCAATGGATCTACTTTCACTTAGACAGGGATGCATGTGCTTGAAATTAAATCACACTTGCCAATATAAACACAAATTACAGGAAAATAGGAAATGAGGTAAACATGCTGGGTTGGCTAGGCCCTAGCCAACCAACACGTTTCCCTTTTAAATAAAAATGCTACTTAGTACCTTAATCAATTCATCAGCTCAAAACACAGAAATGAAATTTTTGAAACATGAGATGGAGCTCCCTTTTATTAATTCACTTAGGAAGGTACATATGTTAATACATCATCCAACCCAAATTTGGGTGATAACAAAATACAATGACCTACTACCGCCTCTCTGGCTGTGTTTCTATTCTTTTCTGCTATCCAAAACTCCCCCCTAGTCCTATTTACATTCTACATTATATATATATTTGGCTAGAGGCCAAAATAGATCATCCAACCAATTACATAACCAACACAGATTTTAGCTTCTTGGCCTTCGATATTAGATGGTTAGCAAACTCACCGTAGCCAATCTCCAGCTTTGGTCTCAGCTACCTTTGGGTCGATCTTTGTTGTCATGGCTGAAGCTACTCAAAATGAGGTGGTGATCGAGGAGGTTCAAATCTGTTGCAAGGTTTTCTATGCTGGCAACGGTGCAAGATCCGATCCTACACTAGGATCAGCGATCACGGTAAGTACTTTAACTACCAAATAAACAATGGAGATATCGATAAGTTACAAAGAGTGATTAAAAGTAATAAATCATGTAATAAATAATTAATAAATGCTACATTGAATTAAAAATATGAAAAATAAATTTTATAAGAAATATGTCACTATGCTTGGACTGGTGCAAGATGAGGGTGCATAAAAGAGGTAAAACAGAGGTAAATGGTTATAATTTAGGAAGGGGAAAATGGAAAAAAGAGTACAAATTAGGGGGCTAACAATGAGTGCAAGTCTGTACCATATCCATGGAATGAAGTAGTAGGTTTTGTAATGAAATACATAACCTTCGAAGGATGGGCCATAACTCTGTTAAATATCATTTCAAAATCTTGGCTCACCTTCGATTTTCGCAGGCCCAGGTTCATTCCTTAAACATTCCTTTCTTTCTATTAAAACAACTGTAGCACATGGGATAGTCTTCTCGGCATTCGTTCCATATGCCGACAGTTTTCTCCAATCATGGATTGTTTCATTTATTGGTCATGCATGTAATAGTTTGATTTCAAGTTTCTTGGGCATAACTCTGCGAGTCATCAGAAGAAGAGATAGCAGTGGTCATTGCTGCTAGAGCGGAAGAACCAGTACCTCCGACTGATTTAGCAGAAGAAGAACAGTCAGAGATAATGGAAATAGACTAGGAAGAACCAGAAGAAATGGAGATTGAGGTTGATTAGGAAGAACCAGAAGAAATGGGAATGGAGGAGACAATTGGTGATACAGTCGAGGCTGCCACACAAGAACCATCCTCACCTGAAGAACCTCTAGATGAAGGAATTATAGGTATAGCACACGAATTTGAGACTATCTTACAGTCTTTGACTTTCATTAATGAAGAATAGGAAGGTGGAACATCAGATAGAGGGATGGCAAGTGATGTTGTTACGTAAGAAACATCATCAATTGCCTAATCATATATGAGTATCGAAACAAATAGGGGTGTCACACAAGAACCAACCCTAATTCAGTCAGAGCAAGGAGATAGAGAGGAAATAATTTGCAAATTCAACACTGTCCCACAAGAACCAGTATCGACCGTAGGAGAGGAAGTAATGAATGAAGAACAGGGAGATAGAGAAGAAATAACCTGTGAAGTCCACACTACTCCACAGGAATCAGTATCAACCACAGGTGAGGAAGTAATGAACGAAGGATAGGAGGATAGAAAGGAAACGATCCTCAAAGTCGACACTATTCCATAAGAACCAGTGTCGACCTCAACTAAAGTAGCAATGCATGAAAGTTCAGCCCAAGTTGGAAACAAGGATGACGAATCTATTCCCTGTTCTCCTTTTCAGTCTATGATGCCTAGAGGGGCGAGGGGGTTTCGCTCATCCCAACGATTAATGGAGGAGATCGTTGTCCCACCAGTACTGAGGCTCGTCGACTTGGGGAAAGATATGACCAAGATCGGTCCATCAATTGCTAATTCTCAACAAGGGCCCCCAGAGGCTCAAGAGAGATAAGGAAATTCTGTGGAGACACCGAAGCATATGATGACCGATGAAAGCACTGACTAAGTGACAAAATTCCCTGAGGTAAAAGGAGAAGGAGAATGCTCCTAAAGATAGGGAGCCAAGTCATAAAAACCTAACAAAAAAACTAGTTAATGACATCAACAACATTCCACCACCTCCGGAGCCTGCTGAGAGAGCATGGTCAAGAAAAAAATATTTATAACAATCATTTTACCTTTTTACAAATTGAGGGGCATAGGGGACATATGTTGACAACCCATAAATGGTTTGATGACCTCTATGTTAGATAGACAGTAACTTTCTGAAATGAAGCATTGGACAATTGTTAAAGTAGGTGGATGTTGCCATCGTCAGCCGTCAGAGGTCGAGAATCTTTTGGAGTACCCAACTTTGCATGAGCACTAGAAAGAGTGTCATGTTTTGTAGCATGCATTCAGACTTGTGGGGTTAGGTGGATGGGGTTGAGGTTTCAGTTTCCCCTCATTTTTTTTCTAGTAGATCAGTATACTCCTGCATACAATTTCAATCCAGATTGGTGGAAGGATGTTGTCCTGAGAGAAGGTTATAAACCCCCTAGGACAGATATGGTTGAGGAATATGACCTTGCACAACTTCATGCTAGCCAAAAACAGTCCAACCCAGATCTGATAACACGATGAGCTACATGAGGACATGCAGCTAGAATAGTTGGGGGGAGATATTGGGTACCAAATCTGTATACTTTTCTCTCCCATTTTGGCCCACCTTTTTGTCTCTTTCTATCATTAATTGTTCTAAAACACACAAGGTAAATCCCTTCTTACTGTCTTATATGTAATATTTGATTAATGAAGTAATAGTCGTGGAGGTTTGACCTTGGCAAGTATTAAATCTGTTATTTCCAAAAATTCAGCAAAGTAAAGGGAATTACATTTTCAAGCCATGAAGCAACTCCAAATTCTTAGTGTTATCTAAGCATGCTGTAACAACATAACATATTCCAATTTACCCCAACTCTATTTCAGGCTTCTCATGGTTTCCTTTCGGAAACTAGTTTTTTGTTGTAACGAATGTATAATTGTAGATATTTAGTTGTTAGAGGGAAATTATAGTTACCTAAACATTTCTATAAAAAGGGCCTCAAGGCTGTGAATCAGGGTTAAGCAGAAAGAATGGAAAAAAAGTGTTTTTAATCAATTGAAGGCATTGTGTTTTGTTGTTCCATTTGTGAGTTGTGAGTTTGCTACAACCCTGATCATAGAGTTGGGCACACTCTTCTGATCAAGTGTTGCATTAATTTCCTTTTCGTTGATTTCATATTTTGGTTTATTACTATAACTGTTGTTTCGGTATGATTCTATAATTTTTGTGAATACTTTTGTAATTTTGCAATCCATATTTAATTAATGTTATAGTATTTTTCTTATTTTAATTGATTAAGCCTCTGATTCAATAGCAGGTTATGTTATTTCTCTTGCATATATTGTCTGCGTTAGTCTTGAAATAACTAACACACCCGGATCGATAATTAATGTGGAAAAAGGGTTTGAATATTTGTTCACATCTGGACACCAACAAAATCTTGTACATTTAATGGACCACTATTTGTGATTCTACCATGGGTGGTTTCCTTCATACTTTATATGCCATATTCCCTAGATGCATTTTTGAATGTCCAACTAAAGAGTTGCTCAATTCTATGTGTGTTTTCTTAGACATTTCAAAGTAAAAGTAGTAGAGAAAGATTTGGGAACACAAAAACACTTTTGTCAATTTTAAAACTTCCATGGTTGTTTTCTGATATTGACATCCAATCTGATATCATGAAGAAGAAAAAGTGTAGAATTATCAATATGTTTCCTAATATAAGATCAAATCAATGAGTGAAAACATCTTTGAGGTTTTGGACTTAGCATTGCAAAATCAGATTGATGATTTCCAAGCTATGATGTTATTACAACCATGTGTAGAATATTGGAGGTCATTCTTGAAGACAAATCTAAAAAATTTTGTGAAATTATAGCTCATGATATTGGATACATTGCATGCTTACCTGCTACTCCTTTAGCAATCGATTATGTAACCAACTTTCTGTGTCAAATCCACAAAAATTTTGGTTTGAAAGTGAATTTTGGAAACATAGATGTTCTTATATCAGGATTCTTTTGCACTTAGTGTGATAAAAAAATTTCAGCTAACTCAAGGAAAAGTGACCTTGATGTAACTTTATATCATATATAAAGGAAATACATGATTAATAATACAGTTGTTAGAGTATTTTTTTCAATATTTGTCAGTCTCTCTTTTCTCGACTTATTTTTAGTGAATCATTAGAGAAATTTCATGTCACTATTGTGGGAAGCATTTCTCATCTTCTATGCCATGCAATCAAAAGTGGTATTTTCGGAACAAAAACTTTGTGGATAAAATTCCTAGATATACTTCCACTTTATGAAAATAAGGTTGTGAGGAGATAAAAAAAAAATTAAAATCCATTAATTCATTGAGAATAATGTAATGGATATTTTTTTTGAATATGATGACACATGCAACACAACACGAGAAGAAAATATTCTTGGAATATTGAAACATGATTTGGAAGCCACTAAGGATCTAGATGTATTTGAGACTTTGCTGGAAACGGTAGCAGAAATTATGAAAAGGGTTGATGTCCATGGATATTTGTTTTTTTATCTCATTTGTTTTATTGATTGATCAACTTGAAAATTCAAATAGTTGGGTAAGAGCAACAACTGCTAGGTTAATACATAAATTTGATAGTTTTAAACATAAGGGATGAATTAGATCAATCCTTTTCAAGTTTCGTGGAATTAGAGATGAGCCGTTTGAATAGATGAAAGCAAGGTTTGTCACACACCTAGTTATGAGAAGTGATTTTGCAGAGGTCATTTTAGGTACGCCAAGTGTAGATCTTATTCAGGAGATGGTCCCTGTAGTTCTTCCAAAGGTTGTAGTTTTACAACAGCATAATTTCCATGCATTAGCTACTTTTTATGAATTGGAAACATAGTTAAATGCAATTTTTCTAGTTTTGTTGTTGGAATGTTCTCACAAGTATCTATAATTTGTGTTTCTTCACTCAGATTGCAAGAAACTGGTTACTGTAATGAAATTATATGAAGCTCGGACATGATCTAATACTAGAGTGTTGCCAGTTCTGCTTGAGGAGTTTGTACATTTCCTTAGGGATGCACATAATTACAATACTGATGAAATTCTATCAAAGGTTCCAGATATGATTTAATAGGTGGATCGTCTTGTCACTGGATCAAATAATCTTCTAGGATTATTAATATTCTACTTTTTTGGAATTTTTAATTGTGTATTGATAACAAAATGTTGTGCATTGATGACTAGTCATTACAAAAGCAAGCATTGAGATGTTTGTAAAAGTTGATTGAAATGATTGGTCCTCATATCACTGCATTTGTACCAGAAATTATGGTTTTACTTATGAATGTTGTAGAGAAATAGAGTCTTCAATATGAAGGTTTGCATGTGTGGAATTTATTCATTCAAAGTTTGCTCAAGTATCTCCTTCAAGTCTCTCCTCAGGTAGTGGCTACACTCATGCCATGTCTTGAGAGAGAGAAACATCAAAATATTATACATTTGGATATAATGGTTGAAATATTAGAACAACTAATAGTGAAGAACAAGCAGTTTCTAGGGGAACAACTGCTTGAGTTGCCCATGCTTCCCAACCATTCCAGTTTTGATAAGGTGAATCAAATTCTTTAAGAATCACGTGGGGGTTGTGCAGAGGAGTTAAGGACACCAGAGGTCAAAGACTTAAATTGGTATGTGCAGAGTACCTTGGGGATCTTGGAGTAGTTGATCCTGTCAAATTTTAGGGGAGTATTTTCCATCATTCTAAGATAGAGTATTCTGACAATGACCTTATTTTTGAATTAATTCATGAACATATTACTAGAGTTTTTAGTATTGCATCTGATACGATTGTGAAAGATTCGAATTCTTTGGAAATTTAGGAGCTTCTGAAATTTTTTGGTTGTTCAGTATCTTTACATGGTATTCCAAGAAGAGCCTCAAGAGACATAATGAAATGTAGGTCGTGTGGTGCTCATCATCCTCATGTTGCTGGTATTTCTAGGCAGTCTCACTATGGCACTGAGTCTGTAACATTGTCTGGTGGGTATGAGGATGATAAGGACCATACTAAATGGTTTCTTTATACTGGAAGGTATGAAAATTATTATTTTTCTTCAAAATATGCATCTAGGAAGCGTTAGTACTTTACGATGAAAGCATAATCTACATGCTTTTGTGACATATAAATTATTTTCATTATTTTTATTGAATTCGTATTAATAAAAAAGCCAATGATACTAAATTTCTTCCACTTTTTGGTTTAATACTTTCTCTGATAAAAATTTATGACTTTTTTGTGTTCTCAGTAGTGCTAGAAGAGATCTTAGTGTGAACAAGAGAACAAATAAGGAACAATATTTTGATCACAAGTTCGATAAATCTAATGAGGCAGTCTGATATAGTTGTAAGATGTGTTATCCAGTCTTTGTTGTCAGGTATTTTTTCAATTTTCTTAGCTTGAAACTGTGATAAAGCATGATATCTACGTGTGTGCTTAAACTTATCATCAAGCCTCAAGCTTCAGTTCATTCATTATGTGGCTAACATAAGTTTAATTTGGATCTTTGTAAGTCAATTTCAAGTCTCGTAAGGAGAATAATTAATATTATGCACCAACAAGTGTGTTGTTAAATATGGTGGCATATATAGAATTGACAAATTTTGGCTAAATGGGAACCTTCGATTGAAATTTTTTTTTCCAACTTGTATTTTGCAAGATCTTATCCTTTTGCATAGGTTTTTTATTTGAAATAATGTTCGCTCTAGGTCTAGTTACACATGGAATTTGTTATGTTGGTTTGTATAGGATCTCGTATCAAGTACTTAGTTGTGGTTTTGAATATGATATTCAATGTTAAAATATTGTGTATACAACTGTTCTTTTCATAACTTCACCATATTATGCCAAGCTTTTCTTGATTTGACCTTGGGTTTTTTTAGCAGGTCTAGCAGTGTGCCATTATTTAGTCAGAGAAGCAACTTTTCAATCATCTCATTGTGCCATGGATGTGCTTTATGGATTATGCCATCCTTATTTAAACAATCTAAAGACAACATAATGGAAAGGAATATCGTTTTTAGTGGTAAGAGTACAAGCTATCGAGAGGTCAAATTTCCTCTCTTAATCTCTTCTCAACCACCATTACACATGGTCGATGTTATACATACAATATTTATATGATATTGATAGACAAGACTATGCCTCAACTATTTAATTATATTAGATTATGAAAATCCTATTTGATTTCTTTAGCAAGTAGTCTCATGTTCCTTTAATAGTGGAGAAGTGCGTTGCATCTTTTTTAGTTTCATTTCATGTTGACATATGGGAAATGTTGATGAGCGGATGAGTGTTATAGGAATTAACAAGTAACTTTATTCATCAATACAATTTGTCTTGTTATAATTCTTTATTGTTGAACATATATAGATTTATCTGAACAATGAAAGGAGATTGAGAGTCAACAACATATTTACTCTATACTAATCATGTTTTAGTGGCTTTCTACAATTTAAGCCTTTCATTTCTTCTTTAAACGACGATATAATAATAGAGATAGTTTTTTCCAATTTTGAAAACAAACCATGCCTCAAGGGTCCTAAATTGTAAGGGGGAGCAACATATGATTTAGGATGTTGATGGAAGCAAGCAGGCCGCAAGGAAAGTTTTGTGGAGATGTCATTTTCTAAACAAGGATAAATTCTAGTCTCTCATATATATTTTCCATGTTTGATTAAAAGGAAAGTTCTATGGTTAATGTTCCTTTGTATGCAACTATATGTAGAAAATTCCCACCAACTTCTAGACTTGCTCTATTGGTCCATGCAATATTGTAATTGAAATAGATACAATCTTTACTAAGAAATCATAGAAAATATTTCCAAATTTTGTGCCTAAGCAATACGATTTCTCTACCATATATTGATGTATAAGACATGAATGCTAGTAGATAATTAAAATCCTACTACATTAAATGCATGAGAACTTGTGCTCCTATTGTTACATGTTCAGTTGCTATTACATTATCTCTGTGATGAAAATCATTTAACTCTTCATTTTTTCTTGTCCATGGTGATATCAAGTATGGAATGTTTCTTTTCTTTAGCTCTAATTAAAATTCTCGGACTGGGCTTGAAGTTGTTTATCTCCAATTATATGATTAAATCAGCTAATGGAAGTGATGGGGCAACATTAAGGTAAATAAATTTTGCAATTCAAAAGCATCTGGTAGTTGTGAAGGAAGTAACATCTTCTCTTCGATTTTAAATTTAAGTGTTACATTAATGTAGACATGAATTTGTATGCACTTCTAAAAGAGATTACCACATTGAAGCAATTTTACAATTTCTTGTATTCTTTAATGTCAATTTATTCCAAAAGTCAGAAACCGTTTTCTTGAATTGTATGAACTATGGAATAATAAGATTGCGGTCTCATATAACTACGAGGTAATAATAGCCACAGCCAAAAATATATGTAATAGGGGATTTTTCGTCCTTTTCATTATTTCAATATGCATGTCATCTTGATTTGTAGCTTGTGCAAATTATGTGGCATAATTTAGTAAAGAGTAGATTTAGTTCTAGAATCTAGGGCATGGTAAACTAGTTAAGATATATATTTTTGTTTAAGACAGTCTAGTATATGAGGCTATCCTATTATTGTATCCTTTTTACTTCATTTCATTTATTATAGACTTAACTTTGACATTTTCTAGGAGTTTTTTTTGCACTCCCACATTGTATAAGTAATATACATCTTCTTTTTAGCATGTAACTTAGTTGGCATGATTGTTCCTAATCTTTCCTTGAAGGTTAAATATTAAGTTTACTAAGATGTTATTTTCTATGGTGACGTTTTATTTTCTTTTTTTATGCTGGTCATCTGGTCACATAGTGATCACTATTGCCGAACTAGGGAAAACTTGTTCGAGTTTATATTAAAATGTTCATCGTCTTTCATGTCTTATAATCTGCATTACATATTATTTATTTTCTAGAAAATGAACTCAGTACTGATGGTAAGAAGCATGAATTGAAGAAAGAGGAGAGCAATAACAGTGGAGTGATATTCGTAGATCCAATATCCTGCATAAGACACACACATAGAGACTGATGGTCAAGTCTTCAAAGTTGGTGAATTCACCTGCAGTGCCTTGGCAACACACTGATAATGTTTCGAAGTACTGATGAAAGAATATTTAATATGTATATTGTACTCCAACAAATATTAAGTTGGAAAATCATATTGTAATACTTGACATTTTATATAATATAATTTATGTGGTTGAAATTATTTATAGTTGCACTTGATATTATTTAGTATTGCAATTAACATATGTAACTTTTTGTCTTCATATTAGATGAACATGTACATTGTATGACATTTGTTTTTTTAAATTTAGTTGCAAAATCATACTAATTAATTTATGTTTATTAATAATGAACACATAAAATCAATCTAAAACTACTAAATTAGTAGTTTATGTTGATTAATGATGAACAAAATACAATGAATATATGACTAAATTAGTTGCTTCTAATGATTGTTAATAAAAGTAAATGAAATGAATATAAATTACTAAAGTATTCATTTATATAATGAATATGAAACTACCAAAAGAAGATAAATGACTACTGCAAATGATAAAAAATTTATTACAAAATACAACTAATTTTTGCATATATACGACTATTAGTAGCTAATTTACAGTGTCTTATAACACGACCAAAATTTAGTCATATTTATTTGGTCATTAATTGGTTTCAAACAATGACTAAAATTTTCATATGTATGCCTATTAGTATCTAATTTGCAATATCTTATAACACGACCAACATTTTGGTCATTAATTGGTTTTATCAAGTGATTATTTAGTAATATTTTTATTCGTATATTTGTTCATTAATTGTGACAATTAATGGCTAAATCAATGAATAAATTAATGAAAAAATTTATGACTAAATATACTACTAGAAAATAAAATTGAGACAACCAATTAAAGAACTATGATAAAAACGACTAAAATTTGGTCGCGTTATAAGATATTGTAAATTAGCTACTATTGGTCACCGACCAAAAACTAGTTGTTTATATGTAAATTTTAGTTATTTTTTAGTAACTGATTAGTCACGTTGTACTATTTTTTCATATGTATGTGTGTGTGTATTTATTAGAATAATACTACTATTTTTATTCTAAGGAGTCACTTTCTCTTCCCTTCTGATGAAAGAACCTTGATACATATTGAAATTGAAAATTGCATAAGGCTTACTTGCTCATTCTAAAGTACATGTGCATTGCTCTCTTATGATAACTATTGAACCCCAGTAAAATATTTAATAACATGGCATCCGGACCATATTCCTGATATGGATACTACACCAAATGAACTGAGGTCTAATTGGGACTTCAAACTGGGAATACCCCTTATGTGTTGGAATTTTATAACACTGTCAACAAGTTCCCACATGGAAACCCACTTCACGCACCAAATCATACCCCATCCCATGTGGAAACCCACAACACATGTCATGTCGGACTCATCTAGGACACATAACGTTGATCCCTTAATGTGATTCTTAGCCCTTCGATTTTATAAAAATCTCGGCCTCGACTTCCCTTTCTCCTTGGAATAATGTGCATTCACATATTTTTAAGCTCGGGAAATATGGGGAACATTTAGGTTAACTACAAAGCTAGGAATTTCTCGTACCTTAGCCCCCACTCCCTTTCCTTCCATAACATATGCCACACATTGAAATCCTCTAAGTTCCCATGACATTAAAATTTCCCATCTCTTGATAAGGAATTCTCCCTCCCCTAACCCCATCACTTTCAACCCTTCCTCATGCATTAACTCCTCTATCACTTTTGAGATATTAAAAACCTAAAGCCCAAGATGAAATCACCATTAGATTATGCCAATCTAATGCAATGTTTACATATACTTGAAACATATCCATGTTGATGTCATGTTTTTTTTCTCTAGTGCCACCATGTGTCACTCATTTTTGTTGTTCTCTAGTACCTACCATGTCGCACAACCCCTGTGTACCATCTCGCCCCAAGATCCACATAATTTCCACATCCATTCGCTAGCCTAGAGCCCACCAAGGTCTTCGCTCTTGTGAAAATTTCCATTTCCCTTGTAAATATTTTAATCCCCTTTTGATGGATCCCAAATTAACCTCCATATAATCTCATTTTGGCCTATATTCCCTATTTCCCCACTTATATAACCATTTCCTCAAGGCTGAGACCGAGACATAGACCCATCCATCTTGTGATGATAATTATTTACCTCTCTCACCTTTCGCTACTATCATTTATCATGCCTAAGATACCACTACACAGCCCTCTCCAGGGAAAGAACGAGGACTAGCCCTTTACATAATGTGAAACAAAAACCCTCCCACTCTTGTGACACTTCACAATTCATCATTCCTGCACTATATATATAAGGTGTTCAAGACACTTAGACAATATCAAGCTTATCTCTCCTAAGCTTCGATACTATAAATAAAATAATCATTGAAACTCTCATGCACAAAATAATTAGAACTTTGCAGCGCCCCAATATATGTTTCTCATGTGCATGCATAGCCATACTCTACAATATGATAAATACAATGGTAACCACAACTCCTTAGTCATATATATATATATATATATATATATATATATATATATATATATATATATATATATATATATATATATATATATATATATATATATATAGATAGGTTGCATAATTCCTTTTAGGTTAACACAATGACATATTCCATTCACAACGCTAACCATTCATATGATACAATCCATCCATTATAGATCTAACCAATGATATGAGAGAATACAAATATCTCTCATCATATTCATGAACAATCATCCATTCATCATAATAGAACAAGAATACATTCATAATTACAATACATGAATTTTATCAACAACATCAAAAAAATGTATTGCGTTCATATACACAAGGTCATGAATAAGAAACTTATATTGTAATTTAAAAGTTTCACAACTAATATTGGGACTCTGAATCTCCCCCCAACCTTATATTAATTGTATTATATCATTTTTTTTTGTAGCCAATCACCCCTTGAGCCAAGTTCAATGCTTGAGGAGTTATCAAAGAAATAAAAACAACACCTTAACCAAATGAAATCCACTATATTATGAGAAAACATATAAAATACCTTTCTAGATCAAGGATCTAAAGGATTATAGAACCTCCACCCAAAAACATAAATCCAAATAGCTCTTCTCCTTCACCTAAATATTCATCTCACTCATGTTCTAGCCTGGCCTATGGATTCTTCTCTTCCTCCAATGCTTTAATCATTGTATTGTACCCTATGGATTCTTTTGTAATGCCTCACACCACATCTACCCACTTTTACATAACTTCTAGTGTGAACATGAGTTGGGAGTTTCTATGACATGACCCACCCTTTAAGTTCCAGTTATGGAAGTTAGGCCTACAAATCATCAACAAGCTGACAACCCTCAAAAACTACAAACCACTCAGGAGATTTTTAACCACCCTTGGAGATCAATCCCTGAGATGGAACTCTTTTTCGTTGACCTAACTCCAAAACTGCACCCTTAACACTTCATGCATGCATTTATGAGGCCCAATTTCACGCACAATCCTATCTACCGTCGGTTATGACCCAAAATCCCCTATTATGTGCATATGATCATGAGATATATGCCATTTTTTCAAGAAATCCTTTAGACCACTACCAAAAACTACCTATAAATTTCTAGAATCATGATTAAGATGATAATAATACTAACCATTCAAAACTTGAAAATGGTCTTGACCTATACATTCTTAATACATGATTGAAATTTCATCAAACATATGGTAAACATGAAAGCTACAAGTCATGAATGCATATCTAATCCTAAAATTTTGAACTTCATCTGAGAATCCCTAGGAAGTCTCAATTCCCTCTCAAGCTAACTGCAACAACACTTGTTAGCCCACGCATTCATTAACCATTCAATAACTTGTCAAATCATGAACAAGATCCATAACTAGTGTACATCATAGAACCACACACATAACAATAATATAAAACATGAGAAAAATTCCATGAAATCATCATAATAACAAGTACATGTGCTCATTAATCACATTAGAAAAATAGCTCGTATTAGCATATGTAAAAGCCAACCAAGTCAGGGAATTCCACATACCACCCAACCATATATTAAGTTGAACCAAATATTTCTTTCATCCGATCACGCCCATGCCATATTCTAATCATGAATGTGGGATATCATGGGATAAACGAAGACCTAACCAAATAGTGACTTCGAAGGTTAAACCACCTCCACCCTCAATATACCATGATATCACCTAAACCAATGTCGAGATCAGAAAACCAAACTAAGCTTGTATGCCTCACAATTCCTTCACCATACCTTGAAAATTTTTCCTATCTCCACCCACCTATCGAGGGCTTCCTGGAGAAAACCATCCCCACCCCCAACCCTTTCGATTTTCCTGAGACCACCTCATCTAGTTCCAAAACCTTCTAGCACTTGAAAGATCAACCAAGAATGAATCCCATCACACCATGGATATCTAATTCATGTAAATTTAATGTCGAAACCACTATCAATCCTTTCCAAACCCATGCTAATGAAAAAAAATGAACTAGATAATCAAAAGTATGTACCATGCATTCATAACCCAACAAGGAAATTACACATGCAACATGTTACCTACGAAATCTTCCTACTAAAGTTGTTGATCCAAATTTCTCCTTGTACTCTTTTAATTTCCTTTAATTTCCCTTTTCCTTCCCTTAATTTCTTACTCTTTTATTTTATTTTCTTGTCTGCTTTCCTTCTTCCAAATACAATTAAATGCTAGAGTGATCCAAGAATTCTCTAAGTGCGCTAGAGTGTATGAGAAGGAAAAACTAAACTGACTAAAGTTGTGTACTATTTCTCTAATTCCTTTTTATCATTTATTTCCATTTTACCTTCATTTTTCTTCATTTTCTCTCTAATTTACCTTGCATACAAATTTGTGTCTCTTCATCTTCATTTTCTCCTATTTTCCTTATTTCTCATAATTAAATGTCAATTATTGCCTCTTTTCCTTTTCCAATTTCCTTAGCCATAATAAACCACAAGTGATACCCATTAGAGTGTTTACCCAACATTAAACTTGGAATACACATCCCATGATTTTGGTATTACTATTTTTTCATTTATTATCCTTTATTACATGAATAAATAAGCAAAAATCACCATGGTAAAAACAATTAGAAGCATGAACGTTTACAAGAAATCGATGTAGATCATGAAAACATTATGTGGAATTCTTTCTAGCATCCTTGGCACCAAGACCTTATCTATATTAGGAAAGCACTACCTTTATATTTTTTGTTTTGGTTATCCAACAACTTGTCTTCAATTTGCAAAAGGAAACAAGCTCAATGAAACAAACAAAGGAAAAGGTATATATTTATAAGATATCTATGATCAAGGTTTGAGTCATATTAGGGTTTATAAAATTTAATATTGGTTTTTGTTATCCAATAGTGTAAAACCCTAGGTAACTCATGAAGAACCCTATTCATATGTTTTGTAAAAGATATTTTTATTTCCAAACTTTGTGATTGGAAACTTTAATTACCTAAGAAATCCTAGATTGACTTCATAGATTTTGGTATCTTATAGTTTGCTTTGTTGTAGTTGTCATTAAGTATTGATGGTGTAAATTGTGATTCACAAGAGAGAGAACACCAAGAAAAAACCCTACAAGGTTTTTAAGAGTAACTCCAAGTATGTTTATTTGTAAAAAATTATTTATTAAAATTATTTTAAAATTTTCCTTTTATTAATAACTATTTTATGTTTAGGATTTTGAATCATAAAATACTCTTGTTAAGAAGATAAATCTCTAGATTGAATATACCTCTATTATATCTCTTATTATTTTTTCATTTTTGTGGAAACCCAAATTTTTAGGGTTCAATATAAAACCCTAACTTCTTGATGATTAGAATATATTGTCGATAAAACCCTAAACCTTTAGGGTATGGTGAATTAGTATGAATGAAACCCTAGATGTAAACTTGTTAGCTGTAGGGTCTATAACAAAACCTTGTAAATACTATCATGAAATTCTAAAAGGCATATCGCTGAAACCCTAAATGTACAATATTTATGTTGTGGGTGTTGAGTCTAGTTTCTAGGAATTAAAAAAATTATTTTCATTTTTATGAGACTTGGTCAACATATAATTAATATCTCTCGTTTAATATATTCTACTCTAACCATGCTCCAACAGATAATTAGTTTCTTCCTTCTCTATATAATTGGTCTTCCATCACTCTTTCATTCATGAAGCTCTCTGGTCCCTGAAGATGGATGGTGTAACCATCTGAAACATCAGAAGGATTTTAAACCCATTACATAATTCTCCACTAGAATTATCTTACAATATGAATAACTGTGAAAATATTAGACCTCTTATCTATGAATTATGTCAAAAACCATAGAAAAATATCTCGAGCTAGATATGAAATATTATTCTAGTTCAAGCTATGAAATTTTGACTACTTATGATTGATAATCTCTTCATGTCGATATGGTAACCCTGTATTGATCTCATACTCATGTATATTTGTATTTGGTTACTAGATTTACAAGTACACAAAACTCAAAATGTTGAAGATGTTCACCTATCTTGAAAATGACTTAATGATGAGCATGATGAAAAGAACTTGATAAAGTCTATTGATAATTTAAAGTGGCATTGTATGACTCATTATATTTTGTAAATAATTTCATTGAGTCCATCCTTGTACCTATATGTAAAAAATATGAATACCTCTCTTATACTTGTTGGGTATGTGTTATATTCTTTCCACGACTAATCACGCGCGGGGGGGTCACAAGGGGAGCGATAGCCCCCCCTTTACATTACACTAGGCGCAACATCGGGGGGGTCACAGGGGGGGCGATAGCCCCCCCTGTCGAGGTCTGGGGCAGCACCCTGGAAAAATTGTTTAGTACTTATTTTCCCGTGGGCACATCCGCCCATGGTTTTATGCATGGGTTTGCACATGGTTTTGGGGTACGATGGTTTTCGGCCCCTGGTATTTTGTAGATCCGGTCAAGGGAACTATGATAATGTTCTAATCCAGGGTTAATGTATTGGGGTTTATGTATGCTTTGACATGTATATATATGTGTTGTAACACTAAAAGGTTTATAATGAAAAATCAAGCTGATCGTCCCGATTGAGGATCCAGGGGAATATCTCTGTGTTTATTTGTTTTATGTTTTATGCTCTCGCTATTGTTTACTTTCTGTCTTTAAGATTAGTTTGTAGATAATTTTTGTACAGAGTTAAAACCTAAATTTGGTATTAGAGCAGTTTCGGCTTGAAGGGGACACCTTTGCTACTAAGGGGTTTTTTCTCAAGCCTGAGGTAGACACTATTCACTGGGAGATCTGCGGGATCAATTATTGCGATCAAAGAAGATGACGAGCGATGGGAAGATAGAGATTGAGAAATTTAATGGTCAGAGTTTTGAGTTGTGGAAGCTCAAGATGGAGGATCTGCTAGTGGATGAAGATCAGTTGATCACGGTAGATCCAGATACTAAACCAACGACAATGTCAGATGAAGACTGGAAGAAGCTCGATCGGAAGGCAAAGAGCACAATAGGATTATGTGTCTCAGATTCATTATTGTTGAATGTATCTGGGGAAGCTACGAAGAAGACCCTGTGGGACAAGCTAGGGAATTTGTACCAATCTAAGTATGTGGTGAATAAATTGTTCCTGCGGAAAAAGTTGTATAACTTGAGGATGAAGGATGGAGACTCGGTGACAGAGCATTTGAACGCCTTCAATACTATGTTAAGTTAGCTGTCATATTTTGATATTAAAATCTCAGATGAAGATAAGTGCATCAGTTTTTTTTGTTCTCTAACAGACTCGTGGGATAGTCTGGTTATTGCAATAGGTAGCAATACAACTACCTTGAATTTTGATGACATTTTCTTAGCCTTGCCGTCGGAGGAAATTAGACAGAGAAATATGGAGGGTCAGAATGGATATGCCTTATCTGTACGAGGAAGTTCCTAGAACATAAACAAGAATAAGGTTTCGAGTGGGAGATCTAAATCTCTTGGAAAGTTTGTAAAGGTGTGCTGGAAATGTGGAAAGGAAGGGCACTACAAAAAGGACTGCAGATCTAAAGCTCCTAAGAAAGGAAAGGGATCTGATGATGCTCCTTCTGCAGAAGCAAAAACCACCTCGGATGAAGGTGGGGATGTTTATTTGACTTATTCTTCAAATACACATGTAGATCATGAGTCATGTATGATTGATTCGGGTGCATCCTTTCACTTCACTCCCCATAGGGAGTGGTTCTACGAGTATGAGAAATATGATGGTGGTGATGTCTTCTTAGGTGATGGTAGGAAGGCCAAAATCATCGAACATGGAAAATTTAAGCTAAAGCTGCAAGGTGGAAGGATTAGAACACTTCCTAGTGTTCTGCACATTCCTACATTGGCCAGAAATCTTATTTATGTAAGCAAGATGGATGATGCATGTGTAAAAACAGCGTTCGAGAAAGATATTCTTAAGATGGTTCGGGGAGCACTGGTATTAATGTGGGGAGTTCGTATTGGAACTCTGTACAAGCTTCAGGGCAACATTTTTTTTCCTAGGTGCAACAGTTCTGTGGTTTCTGAAAGTGGACCAAAAAGCCTAGCGGTCTCTGGAGAAAAGACTATGCTATGGTATCAAAGGCTTCGACATATTGGAGAGAAGGGCCTTCAGATACTGCATGGAAATGGTATGGTAGAAGATATGTCTAATAACTCTCTGGATTTCAATTTCTGTGAACATTTTGTATATGGGAAGCATAATCGGGTGAGTTTTCCTTCTAGTACTAAGAGGGCGAACAAGATATTAGAGCTTGTGCATAGTGATGTGTTTGGACCTGTGTCGATTCCATCACTGGGTAAGTCTGTGTACTATGTTTCATTCATAGATGAATTCTCAAGGAATACATGGACATATTTCTTGAGGAAGAATTATGAAGTCTTTGACAAATTTAAAGAATTTAAGTCTCTGGTGGAAAACCAAACAGAGAAGAAGATAAAGGTGCTAAGGATAGATAATGGTGGGGAGTTCCGCAAGAAGGAATTTGAAGAGTTCTTTAAGAAGTGTGGTATAGCACGGCAGAAGAGTACTCCATACACACCTCAACAAAACGAAGTTGCAGAAAGAATGAATAGAACGTTGATGGAAAAGGCAAGAAGCATGCTCAGTGGTACGAGGTTTGGACAAGAATTATGGGTAGAGGCAGTGGAGACTGCATGTTACTTGGTTAACATATCACCTTCATTAGCGTTGGAGGATAAGACTCCACATGAGGTATGGACTGGTAAGAAACCATCTCTTTCACATTTGAGGGTATTTGGATGTGATGCATATGTACATGTTCCAAAGGAGAAAAGGAGCAAGTTGGATAATAAATGCGAAAGGTGCATACTTTATTGGGTATAAGGATGGTTTAAAGAGGTTACAAACACAGAACCTGGAAATAAGGAAGGTTGTGTACAATTGAGATGTGGTGTTTAGAGAGGTGAAAGATATTTTTAAACATGAATTCCTACCAAAGGAACCTGAGAAGATAGAGTTTCAGCTAAGGGAGGATGAATTATACTCCACAACATAAGAAGACTCAGAAGAGGAAGAGCCACAAACTCCAGATTTTAGAAGATCAGTTCGAGAAAGAAGACAACTAGAAATGTATATTCCATCCGCTTTCTGTTCAAATTTTTCTTTAACTATAACTGGTGATGATCCCAGAACCATCAGGGAGGTATTAGATTCAAAGGATGGAAAACTATAGAAGGAGGCCATGGTTGATGAAATGACATCCTTGCATAAAAATGAGGCATGGGATCTAGTGGGTGCTAGGCGGAAGAAGCCCATCATGAGGAAATGGGTGTTTAAGAAGAAGATGAAGGTAGAAGACAAGGTGGAGAAATACAAAGATCGGTTAGTAGCAAAAGGTTATTCCCAGGTGTTGGTAATTGATTTTGGAGATATTTTTTCTCCTGTTGCCAAAGTTACATCTATTATATTACTTTTATCTATTGCTGCTGCATTTGATTTTGAGGTAGAACAGATGGATGTGAAGACATCATTTCTTCATGGGGATCTGGACGAGGAGATCTACATGAAACAACTTGAAGGTTTTATGGTGAAGGGGAAGAAAGAGCTGGTATGCAGGTTAAAGAAGTCTTTGTATGGGTTAAAACAGTCACCAAGGATGTGGTATCAGAAATTTGATACCTATATACAGGGACTTGGCTTCACCAGAAGCAGGGAGGATCACCGTGTTTATTTTAAATTAATTGGTGACCATGTTATTTGGTCTTGTATGTGGATGATATGTTGTTGATTGGAAATGACAAAGAAATTATCCAATATTTGAAGACCCAACTGTTCTCCAAATTTTACATGAAGGATCTTGGTGCTGCAAACTATATTTTGGGCATGGAACTTAAGAGAGATTGGGCAAAGAGGAAGCTCTAGTTAAACCCAAGAAAGTATGTCGAGACTATATTGCAGAGGTTCAATATGTAGGATAGTAAACCAGTGAATGTTCTGATTCTTGTAGGTACAAAGATGTCTTCTGAACAGTGTCCCAAGATAGAAGAAGAAGAGGAGGATATGTCCCGTGTTCCATATGTAAGTGCAGTGGGTAGCCTGATGTATGCAATGGTCTGTACTAGACCAGACATTGCACATGCAGTGGGAGTGGTAAGCAGACGGAGTTTATGTCGAGCCCGGGGGGAAGGGCATTGGAAAACGGTGAAGCGGGTTTCGAGATATTTACATGTTTCGAGATATTTACATGGCACTAGTGATTATGGCTTGTGCTTCCAGGGAGTACTAGGATTGGAAAGAGTGTTGGACATTCATGGTTTTTTTGATGCAAACTGGGCTGGAGATCTGGACCAAAGAAGATCTATAAGTGGGTATGTGTTTAGCCTATTTTGAGGTGCAGTCAGTTGGATGAGTAAAAGGCAGTCTGTAGTGGCTCTTTCAACTACAGAGGATGAATACATAGCAGCCACTCATGAAAGCAAGGAAGCAGTTTGGTTGCAGAGATTGTGTTCAAGTATGGGGTTGGTGCAGCAAGCTATAAGGATAGATTGTGATAGCCAAAGTGAAATTTTCTTGCTTAATAACCACCACTTTATCAGTCAAAGACAAAGCACATTGATGTTCAATATCACTTTGTGAGAGATATGGTTGAGGCTAAAAGGGTGTTGCTGGTAAAGGTGGACACTTTGAAGAATGTTGCAGATGCATTGACGAAGTCTGTAAGCACTCAGAAGTTCTCTTGGTGTAGAGAAACAATGGGTGTCGTAGAACCAGGCTAATGACTAAGCTCTCCTGTGGTCCCCTGCGGAAAGAAAAAAACAAGTGGGAGAATGTTGGGTATGTGTTATATTCTTTCCACGACTAATCACATGCGGGGGGGTCACAGGGGGGGCAGTAGCCCCCCCTATCAGGGTCCGGGGCAGTGCCCCAGAAAAATATTTTGGTCCTTATTTTCCAATGGGCAGATCTGCCCATGGTTTTGTGCATAAGTTTGCACATGGTTTTGGGGTACGATGGTTTTCGGCCCCTGGTATTTTGTACATCTGGTCAAGGGAACTACGGTTATGTTTTAATCCAGGGTTAATGGATTGGGGTTTATGTATGCTTCGGCATGTATATATATGTCTTCTAACACTAAAAGGTTTATAATGAAAAATCAAGCTGGTTGTCCCGATTTGGGATCCAGGGGAATATCTCTGTGTTTATCTGTTTTATGTTTTATGCTCTCGCCACTGTTTATTTTCTGTCTTTAAGATTCGTTTGCAGATAATTTCTGTACAGGGTTAAAACCTACAATACTTGAGCGGGAGTGTTGAAGAATGTAACTAGTGCCAGTATTCATAATTGTATTTGAGTCACAAGAAAGAAAATAAAATTATTTTTATTGACTTATAAAATAAAACTTTTCATGCTCGGGTCAATGGTCAATAGGTCAATCCTCCATTGTAGGCATCTAAGATTTTTTTTTATTCAAAGTCAAAGTGATTTTTGTAAGAGACCCTTCTTGGGCTCCTTAAGGTCAAGAAAGGATAAGTGTTGATGAACACAAAATAATAATGATGATGATGAACTAGCATTATATCACAAGAGAAAACATTATAAAGAAACCCCAATTTTGTTTCCCTAGTTTCTCTCAACATCTATGGTATTGCAAGATTTGCAATATAGAAATAATAAATTGCTTAAAATCAAATGTAATGCAAAACTAAATAATGCAAGAGGTAGCCAAGCACTTGGTGGGCAAAAGTTGAGAAATACTTCGATGAGTTTTTTTCATTTATATGAATCAAACCATAGTTAATATTTCAAATCCATATATGAAAATGAAAGTACCTACAAAACAAAGGGTTGATGAGAAGTTATATGCAACAAATATTTAATAAAATAGAAGAAAATTCATACCAATGCCTTATGCCCAATTAATACAGTAAGAGTTTCTCCTATTTCCCTATAGGAGTAGTGACAGTTTATGGTCTTTCACTTAAAAATACAAACACAAATGTCAAAGAAAGACAAATAGTACATGAATTTGTTTCATGGAAAATTTTGTTATTTCTTATAAAAATTTATGCGACACCCACTCAACCAAGGCATACAACAAAAATATCAAATAAATTTTGTTGTCTCACCTAAACCCTTACCATTTTGAGTTATTTTCTTTAGATACTTGTTCTACTTCAACATCTAAATTGAAATTAGTTTTCCTACACATCCCTCCGCCAGACAAAGAAACAACAAAGTCAACATTGGCTTTTTTTTTACTCTGTTATATCTAAGGTTTTTTGCTGCAAGACTATTGTAATATTCCCAATTAGCCATGAGCTAGTTGGAATATTAAATTTTGTTTTGCTGGCTTTTGTTTATGAATAAGAGGACAATGGAGGTCCATAATTCTCCTTAATAATGAATAAATCAATGTCAATGTGAAAATGAAAGATCTTGGCAGCTTAATTGAGCACCGTTAGATGTGAAAAGGGGCTCCAACACATTGAATGGGTCAAATTTGACCAAATCAACAACGATGTCATGGAGGAGTGGTCATCAATGAGAGATAGCACAGTTTTAGATAGATATTCTTTGCATGGAAGTAGTGATATTATTGGATGGGGCTTAGGGTTTGCAAGCTCATATCTTATTTAAGGAAGAGGATAGCAGCCATATTAATTATGTATTGGTATATGATATTTCTAAATATATGGTCTATTTAGACATATATATTTCTCTTGTTGTTTAGCTGATATTGAGTGTTGTTTAGCACTGGGTGTTCTCGATCGAAAATCCCACCTCTTCCATTGAGAAACTCTTGGAAGAGTCTTGTACTACATTGTCCACTTTCAGGCTTAAGGCCAAGCTTCATCCTTTAGTTACAACGTAGATCTTGTTGAGGGTTGAGTTTTTTGCAGGTTGCAGCAGTGGAGACTGAATCTAGGTCATTTCATTGCTTATTTTCAGTGGAGAAGGCTTCCTTTCCATTAGGAGGACAATAAGGAAGGCCCTTGTGCATATTTTCATATCTTGGCATCAGGCCAACCATTTATTTATCGTATAGCACAATTTACTTGCAGATCTGCGTTATTTCTGTAGGAGGAGTTGCACAGTGGATTGGCACACCATTTGGAGAGAGGGTTTCTAGTGAAAGGGGTCTGCCTTTCATTTAGAGGATCTATTGGAGGAGGCTATTCTATTGTGTATATCAGATCATCCACACTTTCCATATCTGTATTTTGTGGTGGATATTCAGCCCTAGGGCCTATATCTCGATCTTGTACATGGTGTTTTGTTGAAAACCCTTGAGGGGTTCTTCATTGGAGGTTTAATAGTATCTAGATCTATATTGGATCTATATTTTGAGGCACATATTAGCCTTAGATTAGTTGTATATTCATTTTCTATAGCAGTGGCTTTTAAACAGCGTTGTAGCAATCTTCCAACTTCTTATATATAGTAGCAACACTTCTTTTGAGGGATTTTGTCCATTGGAGGCATGTTCTTTCTTATGATACATCTTATGGACCATTATTTATGCATAATTTCCTATTGTTATAACATATGAAAGGTCTCCATATTGGCCTCTTATATGATGATTTACACTATTGTTCCAACATTTTGCACTATATTTCTGTTTTTCTCATTCGAGAATATTACAATTATACAAACCCTAATTTATACTCTACTAAATAGGGTCAACCATGTAGAGGTGGAAGCTCTCATGGCCCCTCCCCCCCTCATATCACTCTCAATTCCCCAATACCTAATCTATCTACTAAATCAGAAATAGTTGAAAGAAAGGCATTAATATACATTAAAAAAATAGCAAAAATTCATTTATTCATTCATTTGTAAATCCACAAAATCTTTCATCTCAATAAAATTTACCATAAAAAATGTTTACATTATATGAAACAATGTCATGCACATAAACAAACATATAGCAATTATGCATTAAAATTTAACATTCATTCATTTGTTAGTTCATCATAGGTACGTCATCTCAAAAAAATATCATGAAAAATATGTTCTCATAATATTGTACATGATGTTTTCATAATTGGAATGGGCATCATTTGGATCATGAGGTGAATACAGAAACAAGTATGTTATGAATAATGTGATATGTGTTATATTATCTTAATGAACTAGTGATAGAGCTTATACCTTATCATTGTAATTACTATAAATAGAAGACCACTCTGTAAAGAAAGGAGACATTATCTTATTTAATCACATACTCAACTACATCAAAATTCTTGAGGTGCATACCTATTTTAGAGCAATCAAATATTTGATCCTCTTATTTTTTGGTAGATCTAGAGTTTAGATAACATTAAATATGCATAATAATTTATTGTTATTACTCATACTAAATTACGTATCACTAGATAGCATTAAATATGCATAATAATTTTGGGATTCACTATAGCCCCACATGACCCTTAAACTTTATGATGGAACAAAGATATCATAGAATAGAAGTTGTAATCAAAACACATAAGTGGCACTTTAAGAGCCAATTATTGTAAATTTTGGAAAAATGTATTACAAACAATATCTCATAATTAGACATCATATCCTATCATCACAGAATATGTAATTTACATAAAAAACAATTTAGTGTGTGACTTGACAGCAACATTACAATTGTAGTTGATTTCCTTTAGCCACCAACTAAGTCAACTATGTGTATACACTCAAATTAGAATTTTTTCACAATTAAAACTACCCCTTCAAGACTGACTACAATCCTTGAAAGTAAAATGGAAATGGAATTGATATGTTAAACGTTGGAAACTAAATATCGTAGACGATGCGCTGACCGACCAGCATCTCACTCAAAATCACCGACGATGACGATAATAATGCTGACGTCGATCTCGATTTTGCGCAAAGGATGACCTACTCTCTCTCTGTCAAATTGGAACTTTAGCAAAGGCGAATCTCTGTCATTTTCATCAAACCTATACCCTTGTAAAGCTTCCATGGCAGATGCGGCAAACATTGAGTTGTCAAATTCCACAACACACAGAACAACGATAGCACTCGTCGCATCTTGTTCTCCAGCTCCATGAGATTTTTTGGATTCATTGGGCTTTTTAACAACCCTCACTGCTTTGAAACCATGGAATGGCCGAAATATGTGAGCCGCTTCTCTAGTAGTGCAATCACTTGAACACCCACCACGAACAATGTGTTGGATGCATCTTCTGGTAGATATTCAACATCATCCATAGATACCCTCCTCCCAATAAAAGGTTCAAGTCTATGGCTATCAGACCTTAAATTCAAACCCTCATCTACAGTTAACTCATTTGAAGAAGGAAACGGCCGACTCTGCGAAACAAAACGATGATAATCCAGAAAAGGAGGAGCAGGAGCACGAACCCCCCCAGCCGGGTCAGGCAGGGCTAGCCAACAGAGGAGCGAACCCCCCAGGAGCTATTGACGTCATCGGCAGCGGGGTCCACACAAATGCGCACATAAAATGGTTGCGGGGTTTAATATAATTTTCCCATCGCACATGTTTTAAATCAATGTGTATAAAAAGGGAAAAGACAGTAGAATTGCTTACATTACATAGAACAGTTTATGAAAGCACAGCAGTGCGGGAAGAAAATTTGACTAACAGTGCCAGCAAGCCAAATCTGTCATCAATGCATTTTTCAAGCAGTGCTGGCATAGTAATGATGCCATAAATGAATTTTTAAGCGGTGATTTTTTGTCAACGAATGACATTAAATTTTCTGAGATATTTTGCTAATATATAGAAACAGAGTCATTTTATTATGTTAAGTTTTTATGCACAACAGTGCGTTTGAAAAATACAGAGAGTGTTTTAGGAAAAACAGAGTATACACAGCAGTGTATGTTGTTTTAGAGAGACAGAGTATTTTTCTGTGTGAGACAGAGAACAATTTTTTGTTTGGCATTGTGTCTTGTAACAGTCCAACAGTTGTAATCCCTCTGAGTTGAGGAAGAATCTGTATCAGTTTTTTTTTATGAAATAGAAATTTTTTTTATGTGGAAACTCTGTCACTGTGAATGAAATTCTTAATATTTTCTCTGTGCTAAGAAAGGCAGTTTTATTCTCCACTGTTTGTTCTGGA
Organism: Pinus albicaulis; assembly: GCA_034641835.2. NCBI lineage: Eukaryota > Viridiplantae > Streptophyta > Pinopsida > Pinales > Pinaceae > Pinus > Pinus albicaulis. The sequence continues at coordinate 1,212,412,532 of CM076577.1, forward strand.
ATTTTCAATATTACAACATGGTATTAGAACTAGTCTAGGATATTTGAAGGTCAAATAAGCTGAAGGAAAGGAGTTCTTTGTTGCAGCAACTTCTCCAGCAGTGTGAAGACTCAGCCAGAAGAATCCAAAGGTATTTCTCTATACATTTTTTGTGTTACTGTTGCAGTACAGTCAGTTAATTTTAAACACACAGTCAAGTGTTTTGAATCATAGTCAAGAGTGCAGAATGGTTGGAGCCAGCACTGGTATGGGTATGGGAAATATCCATCTCCCACAATTTAATGGGAAAAATTATGACTACTGGTCAATAACTATGAGAGCTTTATTTGTCTCCCAAGACTTATGGGAATTTGTTGAGGAAGGCTTTGAAGAGCCAGCAGATGAACTTGAGTTTAATATGTTAACTTAGGCAGAAAGAGAGATTCTGAAGAGCAATAAGAAGAAAGACTCCAAAGCTCTTTTCTTCTTGTATCAAGCAGTTCATGAGAGTGTGTTTCCAAGGATAGCAGCAGCTAAGAGATCTAGAGAAGCATGGGAAACTCTCAAGACAGCCTATCAAGGCATGGAACAAGTGAAGACAGCAAAACTTCAGTTGTTGAGGAGAGACTTTGAGACTCTCTGTATGAAAGAGCCAGATACTATTAACTCATTCTTCACTCATGTGATTGGAATGGTCACACAAATAATATCTCATGGAGAGACTCTTGAAGACAAGAGGATTGTTTAAAAACTCTTGAGAAACTTACCCTCAAGATTTGATGTGATTGTCACCACCATAGAGGAGACCAAGGATCTCACAAAGTTTTCAGTGGATGAACTTCATGCATCACTGATGACCCATGAACAGAGATTGGGTAGGAGTAAAAAATCATCTCTTTAGTATGCCTTTAAGACCGAGATGTCTTTCGGAAGAGGAAGAGGGCAAGGCAGAGGAAGAGAAAAAGGCAGAAGCCAAAACAGAGGTGGAAGGAACAGCCCTTCTCATTCACATGGAAGGTGCAACAGTGAAAATCACAGCCACGGCCAAGGCAACAGCCAACAAAATGGTCAGAAGAATGCTCAAGGACAAAGGTATGATAAATCCAATGTCCAATGTCACTATTGTAAAAAATATGGTCATTATGCTAATGAATGTAGAAAGAAGTAGCATGATATGGCAAGTATAACTAGTGCAAATTTCACTAAGGAAAATAGCAGCCAAAATAATTTGTTTTTAGCTTATAATATGGCTGAAGAAAGAAGTGAGGATTAATGGTTTCTAGACTCTGGTTGCAGTAACCATATGACAGGAAACTTAGCAATGTTTTCCATGTTATATGAGAGTGTGCGGTCACAAGTCACACTAGGAACTGATAGCAAAGTTTCTGTTATGGGAAAAGGAGATGTAAATGTTTTAACAAGATTAGGTGCAAAGAAATCCATAGCAGATGTTTATTATGTTCCAGGAATGAAGTGTAACCTCTTAAGTAATGGACAGCTTGTCCATAAGGGGTACAATGTATTTTTTGAGGATGATGTTTGTACCTTCATGGATAAACCACCCAGCAAACTATGTATTGTTGAAGTGAAGATGACAAGGAACAAGATGTTCCCTCTCAGAATGAGAGTAGATTTGAAGAATGGTGAAGAGAAAGCAGCAGTTGCACAAGAGACTTTCCAAAGCGAACCAAAAGATGATAATTGGTTATGTCACTTGAGATTTGGACATCTCAACTTTGGAGGTCTTAATTTTTTGAACAGAAAAGGGATGGTAAGTGGTTTACCATTGATAGAGAAACCGGACAGCCTTTGTGAAGGTTGTATCTTGGGGAAACAACACAGAGAAATTTTTCCTTCCGAGAAAAGCATAAGGGCAAAACCACCCTTAGAGATTGTCCACTCAGATGTGTGTGGACCGATGCAGACTCCATCGCTAGCAAGCAGCCACTATTTGTTAACATTCATAGATGATTTTACAAGAAAAACTTGGGTTTACTTTTTGAAAAACAAAAGTGAAGTGTTTGAAAAATTTTGCAATTTCAAAGCACTTGTTGAGAACCAGAGTGGGCTGCATATCAAAGTCTTAAGGACTGATAGAGGAGGTGAGTATATATCTAAATATTTTCTACGTTTTTGTAGAGAAAATGGTATTCATAAACAGTTTACAACTAGATATACACCGCAGCAAAATGGAGTGGCCGAAAGGAAGAACCGAACCATAATGGACATGGCGAGGAGTATGTTGAAGGCAAAGCATTTGCCTAATGATTATTGGGCTGAAGCTGTACATTGTGCAGCGTATATTTTGAACAGGTGCCCTACAAAAGAAGTTATGAACAAAGTGCCAGAAGAGGCATGGAGTGGCGCAAAGCAAAGTGTCACACATATGAAGGTTTTCGGATGTGTGGCTTATGCACACATTCCGGATTAGCTAAGGAAGAAGTTGGACAGCAAAGGGGAGAAATGTATTTTCATTGGATACAGTGAGGAATCCAAGGCATACAGGTTATATAACCCATCCAGCAAGAAGTTTCTTGTGAGCAGGGACGTACAGTTCATTGAAGAGGAAGCTTGGGATGGAAGCATAGAGAAGACGGTGAATGTTAAACACTGTTTATCTCATGATGAGAATGATGATGAGGTGGCTGAAATACATCCCCAGACAGCAGCATCAACACCACAAAGTACACCCTTGAGGAGAAATGAAAGTGCTTCTCCAAGCACACCACAAGGAGGAAATTCAAGTGCTTCTTCAAGTACTTGTACACCTACTGAAAGAGGTAAGAAATTCAGAAGTTTGAAAGATATTTATGAACAAGATTTAGCTAATGAAGGTATCAATTCTTTGTTTGCTTTATATTGTCATGTTGATGATCCTGTTCATTTCGAAGAAGCTATCAAGGATGAGAAATGGATAGAAGCTATGGATGAGGAAATTAATGCCATAGAGAGGAACAAAACTTGGGATTTGGTTGAACTCCCAAAAGGTAAAGATGTCATTGGAGTTAAATGGGTCTACAAGACCAAGAGTAATGCTGAAGGAAAAATAGAGAGACACAAGGCAAGGCTTGTGGTCAAAGGCTATAAGCAGAAGCATGGGATAGATTATGAGGAAACTTTCGCACCGGTTGCTAGAATGGAAACCGTGAGAGCAGTGTTGTCCATAGCAGCACAAAATAAATGGAAATTTTACCAAATGGACATGAAGTTAGCATTCCTAAATGGAGTGTTAATGGAAGAGGTTTACATTGAACAACCTCTCAGTTATGAAAAGAAAGGCCAAGAGCACAAAGTGTGTAAGTTGAAGAAAGCTCTTTATGGGCTGAAGCAAGCGCCAAGAGCGTGGTACAGTATGATAGATTCATATCTACTGGAAAATGGTTTTGAAAAGTGTGAGGGAGAACCCACCCTCTACATCAAAGAAAAAGATGGAAAACTATTGATAGTAGTTTTGTATGTTGATGATGTTATTTTTACAGGTAATGATGATTGCCTTATTGAACATTTTAAAACAGTCATGAAAGAAGAATTTGAAATGACTGACATGGGTTTGTTGAGATACTTCTTGGGAATAGAAGTAGAACAAGATGAAAATGGGATTTTTATGTCACAGGAAAAGTATGTTAATGAAGTGCTGGAAAGATTTAACATGCAGGAATGCAAATCAACGATCACTCCCACAGTGATGGGATTAAAACTCAGTAGAGAGGACAGCAGCAAGGATTTTGATCCTAGTTTATACAAAAGCATAGTTGGCAGCCTTATGTATTTAACTGCAACTAGGCCAAACATAATGCATGCTGTTAGTTTGATTTCCAGATTCATGGAAAAACCAAAGGATGCACATTGGCAGGCAGCAAAAAGAATTTTGAGGTGTGTTAAAGGTACAAAAAGTTTTGGTATTTTTTATACTGCTTCAGAATGTTCAGATCTAGTTGGATACACTGACAGTGATTGGGTTGGAAGTGTTGATGATCGGAAGAGTACTTCTGGTTATGTTTTTCACATGGGTTCAGGAGCCATTTCATGGGCTTCTAAGAAACAGCCCATTGTGGCATTGTCTACAGCAGAGGCAGAATATGTGGCAGCTACAGCAGCAGCGTGTCAAGCAGTTTGGATGAGAAAAATGTTAAGAAGTTTATGCCAAGAACAGGTAAAAGGGACAGTGATCTTTTGTGACAATAGCTCAGCTATTGCATTGTCAAAAAATTCTGTTTTTCATAAAAGGACAAAGCACATAGACACCAAGTTTCATTTCATATGGGAATTGGTTAGCAATGGTGAGATTGTTTTGCAGCATTACAGAACAGAGGATCAATTTGCAGAAATCCTCACAAAACCATTAGCTTAGAATTGCTTTGAATATTTCAGGAAATGCCTGGGTATGCAGGAAAACCCAGCAGTTGAAATTAAGGGGGAGTGTTGGAATTAATTTCCAACTGCCCAAATAACACGACAGCGCAAAGTCCAGGTGGAAAGTTAATTCCGCGGGGGTCAGGCTGGGCTGGCCGGCGGAGGAGCGAACCCCCCCGGGAATTGCTGACGTCATCATCAGCGAGGTCCACACAAATGCGCACATAAAATGGTTGCGGGGTTTAATATAATTTTCCCATCGCACATGTTTTAAATCGATATGTATAAAAAGGGAAAAGATAGCAAAATTATTTACATTACACAGAGCAGTTTATGAAAGCACAGCAGTGCAGGAAGAAAATTTGACTAACAGTGCCACCAAGCCAAATCTGTCATCAATGCATTTTTCAAGCGGTGTCAGCATAGTAATGATGCCATAAATGAATTTTTAAGCGGTGATTTTTTTTCAACAAATGACATTAAATTTTCTGAGATATTTTGTTAATATATAGAAACAGAGTCATTTTATTATGTTAATTTTTTATGCACAGCAGTGCGTTTGAAAAAGACAGAGAGTGTTTTAGGAAAAACATAGTATACACAGCAGTGTATGTTGTTTTAGAGAGAGAGAGTATTTTTCTGTGTCAGACAGAGAACAGTTTTTTGTTTGGCACTGTGTCTTGTAACAATCCAGCAGTTGTAATCCCTCTTAGTTGAGGAAGAATCTATATCAGTTTTTTTTTATGAAATAGAAATTTTTTTATGTGGAAAATCTATCACTGTGAATGAAATTCTTAATATTTTCTCTGTGTTAAGAAAGGGATTTTTATTCTCCACTGTTTGTTCTAGAATTTTCAATATTACAACATTTCTCACTCTATCAAGCGAGCCTTTACTTCTTTCAAGCAAGCTGTCACTTTTGGGTTTCATTTTCTTCTAATCAGCGGATATGTTGGAATGTCTTCCAGGATTTCTTCCACTTCAACTGTTGTGATTTTCCAGGGCCTCCTATGATCCATCTCAACTGCTGGAATGTGTTACTCACCCTTTCGGTGATGAATTGAATATGGTGCTTCTTGGCCATGCATTTTTTTCAAAGCTAGCTGTGCTTTGACCTGTATTAGTGGTGGCCTTTTGTATTGTAATTTTCTCTTGCTTTTGTATTGTGATTTTCTCCTACTTTCGGGCCACTCTTTCATTGACTGTCATAGCTCTTGGGGCTACTGTCATGGTATACGTGTTATTGGCTTCCCATCTTAAATCTAACATATTCTTTTCATTTTCATTTTTAATTTCTTATCTATTTTAACATATCTATCATCCTCGTCTTTTGATTTGTCTATCACTTCCCAATCATCATCAAAATCATGATGACAGTTTTCCATATGACCAATTAACTCGAAATTCAATATCACCATATCCTCCTTGATTGAAGCCTCTTTTAAAGAGTTATCAGCTTTGCCATCCATAGATTCTTTGGGTTTAACTCTTTCAGCATTCTTCCTTGAGTTCTCTTTTGATTTCCTTGATTCTTTGAACTTAATGTCGGTGTCCGAATAATATTTTAAAGGGTTATCAGCTCTGGCATCCATAGATTTGTTGGGCACATAATTTTCACCATTCTCATAATTCTTTCTTGATTTCCTTGATTCCTCATATTTAGTGTTTTGACAGTTCATAGACTCTTTTTCTGATTTCCTTGTGCTTGAGGAGTCCACGCCCTGCATACAGTTAATTAATTCTTCATATTTAGTGTTTTGACAGTGCATACATGTTTTTTTCTGATTTCTTTGTGCTTGAGGAGTCCACACCCTGCAAACAGTTAATGAGATAATTCATAGCACATTCGATAAATGAGTGCACATTATTATCAAAATTATCACCACGATATCTCAGTTAACATGCCTGATTGCAACAACTGATCATCCTAAGACTTGAAACAGAAAAAAATGAATACCAATTACGAAAACGAGTCACCAACAGAAGTGGAATTTACAGTGACTTTAAAGCTTTACCGTACTTATGACAGTTGCATATTCCATCTTTTTAGAGTTTGCCAATCCCGTTATTGGACGACAGAGATGACATTTCTAAGGTGTTTGAACTTTGCGGGGCTTTAACCAAAATGTTGTTACTAGCGACAGAATTCCTTGATTAGCGACCGATTAAGTATGAGTTTGAAAATGACTATCAGTATTATGGCTAGGGTGAGTATGTTTTGTTTAACCTCTCGGACGGCTGAAAGGTGAGTTATTCAAAATTATGAATTCAATATAGTACGTCATCCTCAATTTATAGAAAACAGAATGACGTTATATTGGCCGAAAATATTAAAATTTCCTTGAGTCTTATTTATTATTTATCACAATTACAATATTTCCGACATTATTCAAAAATAACTAAGGAAGCAATGAAATGAAACTAGTTCATCGCATGTTCAGAATGAAACACTATTCAAATTACGGTAAGCCGCAAATGTTTTCAATAATTACGTGGTTTTTCTTATTGAATGCTTTGTTGTTTTAATTTATTGTTGGGTAATTTAAGGAGGTTTTAGAAAATATTTTAGCAAATTCTATATCATACTAATATCTTTTATTGTATAATTTTATATATATTTGAAACTATGCTATACTAACATATTCAAATATTTTCTTTAAAAAAGTCAAAAACAAATTATATATATATTATATATATTATTATATTTAAAAAATATAAATTTATTAATATTTTTTCTAACTAATATTGTTTTTTATTAATTAACTAGATTATGGTGTAGACATTTAGTTAAATTTTTGGTGATTTCTAAGTCAAATTTATTTGTGTTAGTCTAGACCTAACAATAATTTTGGATGTATAATAATCCAATATATTTAATTTGTAGTTTATTTTATAGAGATATTTATGCTTAATATAATGAGTTATATAACTATATCACTTAATCAAATTTATATTATCTTACAATAATAGGGTTATTTTAAACCCAAAAAATCTCAAATGCTCAAGTCTTTGAACTTTAACATTTGATCATAAATCTCTCAAAAATTAAAAAATAATGACAATATTGAAATGTTGGTATAACGGTAAAATCTGGGCAATTTCAACTATAATCTCCACATGTACTAGAATCCACCAATCATCACTCACATTTATTTTAATATAGAAAGTTAATATTAATTCAAACTAAATACTTTTACAAGCAAGAGCATATTTTTAAGAACACACATTCTTGTATATAGATTATATATCTTTTTTCATTTTAGAATATACTTTTATTAGTTTAAAAGTTGTATGTTTTGATTTTTTTAATTATATTTTTAAGTTTAATTTAATATTTAATTATATTTTTTTAGTTTTATTGAATATTTAATTAAAAATAGTTATAGTAATAAAATTAGATTATTTTGTTTTAATAAATTAAATACTTACACAAATTATAATATTAATTTTATTTATACATCAAAAAAATATATATTTAAATAATTAAAAATTATAAAGTTTATGTGGTGTACTTGGGAGGACAGCATGACGAGAATCTACAACACCAACTGGTAGCTGATTCTCATCATGAACTTCTGGGATCTATAATAGGAAGGTAAGTTGATAATTTCCCGACTGCGCTGTGACCTAGCCGCCCTGCTGCGTTCCGCTGCGCCTGAGGCCTTGCCTCGGCCCTGCTCGTAGGGTCTGGTGCTTTTATTGTTCCCTGGCTCTTCCTGCTTTAGCTGTGCGGCGTTTTCTCTTCGATCTGGGCCCCTCTTGGTTGGGCGAGCGGCCTTCCTCTGCTGGTCACGTCGTCTCATTGCTGGATGGTTTCCATGAGCTGCGCGCTTGTGTGAGCTCGATCTGTCGAGCCTTGCAGGAGCTACTCCTATGGAGCCGCCTCCCTCCTCTGACGCTGTTGCCTTCTCCAATCTGGTGGCAACCCTTCCTAAAAAGAAAGCCGCTGAGGCTACGAAATTTTTGAAACGCCTTGATGACATCCCTGAGATCTCTCTCCCTCCGGAGGGCCCGATTCAGGTCGCACTTTCATTGACGGAGAGAGCTATGGTGGGTCAGTTTACTGGGCTTTGGCCCTCCCCCAAATCCACGGAGAGCTGGGTCACTAGAAATTGGGTGCCTCTGATAAAAGGCAGAGTTACATCGTACTTCCTTGGCAAGGGATTCTTCCTGTTTGAATTCACTGAAAAGGAAGATAAGGATCTGATATTCCGCAATGGCCCCTATTTTATGGGCCCTCAGGGGCTGTATCTCAATAAGTGGACGCCCGATTTTGATCCTGCAGTGGACGTTCCCACCGCTGTCCTCGTGTGGGTCAGGCTGCCCAACCTATCGGTGCACTGCTGGAATGAGGAATCCCTTCAACACATTGGAAACACGTTGGGCAAGTACATAGACCGTGCCAACAGTAAAGACCAGTATGATTGTGCAAGAATTTGCGTTGAAGTAGACCTTGAGGTTGGTTTTCCTGAGGCAATAAAGATCAGAGTCGGAAACTGGTCACATGTTCAAAAGCTGGACTATTAACAGCTTCCGTTCAAGTGTCGAAAATGTCATGCCTACGGACATTTTGCTAGAGGATGCCCTCAGAACAGTGAAATGGAGAAAGGAAAAGAGGATGGCTGGACTCAGGTGAAAAGAACCAAAACTGCCCACAAACCTCCTAGATCTGGTCACAATAATGGCAAAGGGAATCAAGCAGGCTCTGGAATCCAAACACCCCTCTTGGAATAACAAGGAAACAAATTTATCCAGTTAAGCTCAGCAATAGAAGATACGCAAGATATAGGGACTCAGAAAGAGGGTTCGCCCCAAAAAGAGTCCCCTCTGGGACCAAACCAAGCTGAAAGCAATGCAGAGAGGACAAAAGAGACACCCTCAGAGGAGGCTGAGGAAGTCCAGGGGTTGGAGGACTCAGAAGAAGAAGGTGAAATAGGCGACTCGCAAACTTCGGCTAGAAAGTCAGCGAGAGGCCGAAAATCTGCTCGTGAAAAAAGAGAACAGGAAACTTACAAAGACAAAGTGCAAGGAAGTCAACCAACCCTCGAGAAGCTCTTGGTTAAAACTCCGAAGGTAACCAGAAATCAGACTCTGAGCTCTAAAGGAGCTCCTTCCTCCAAAAGCAAATGATGAAGATTGTCTCTTGGAATGGTAGGGGTATGGGGAGCAAAATAAAAGAAGAAGCTATTAAAAGCCTAATGAGATCTGAATCTTCGGACATACTCCTCATCCAGGAGACTAAACTGGAGGGCAAGGCCTTCCTCCAAGTTGCTAAAAAACTGTGGAAGAAAAGTGAAGGAGCAGCTGTTTCAGCTCGTGGTGCCTCAGGAGGCCTGGGCACCCTCTGGAACCCAAACAGATATACAAGGATCAAAGAAATCGTGAACACCCATTGGCTGTTTACTAAACTGCAACACGTTGACTCTGATGAGACCATCTGTCTCTTCAACGTGTATGCCCCAGTCAGCGCAGGCGAGAAGAAGAACTGTTGGGACACCATAAGAAGTATGACAGAAACGGAAGAGTTAGTAAACATTATCATTGCAGGAGATTTAAATCTCACTTTATCTTCTGCTGAAAAACGGGAGGAAGCATTGTCAGGGATCCAGCGAGAGAACAGGTTGAGGATCTGCTCCAGAAGTGGGACATGATCGACATTAAACCATCGTCGGGCAAATACACTTGGACCAATAAAAGACTGGGTCCGGGCCACATCGCTGCAAGGTTAGACAGGTTCTTCGTCCAAAGCTCTTTTCTTCTTCTTGGATTAGAATCTAGAATGCATATCCTTCCTTGCTCTGCTTCTGACCACAGACCTATCAAGCTCGATCTTCTGGCTCATTCGGACCAAGGTCCCATTCCTTTTAAATTTAGCCCCCTTTGGGCCAAGGAACTTTCCTTTATGCAAATTGTAAAAGATAGCTGGAAGCTCCCTGTCAACGGCTCTGCCTTCTTTGTCTGGGAGGAAAAACTAAGGAGAGTAAAAGCTGCTTTGAAAATCTGGGCAAAAACCCTTCCTAATCCTGCAGTGGAAAGGAAAAAGATTCAAGAGTGTCTTGAGATGCATCATCTCAATTCTGAAAACGCAGAGATCACAAAGGATATTCTGGACAAAGAGGCTGATCTTCAGCAAAAGCTTCACAAGGCTAGTCTGGCCGAGGAAGAATATTGGAGGATTAAATCCCGTAGGCTTTGGCTTAAGGCAGGCGATAGGAATTCTTCCTTTTTCCATAAACAAGCCCAAGCCCGGAAAAGTTTCAACTCCATTTCGGAAATCAAAGAAGAGAATGTGAAGCACAGAGATATCCAAAGCATAAAAAATGTTGCCTTTCTCCATTTCAAAAAGTTGTATAGTGAAGAAGAGGGGCCGGAGCTTATACCTAACTCCCTGAACGAGGTTCCATCTCTGATTTCAGCCAGAAAGAATCAGCATTTGGAAACTGAGGTCTCCAATAAAGAAATAAAAGCAGCTCTCTTTGCCATGGAGCCAGATAAAGCCCCAAGCCCGGATGGCTTCACCGCCAGATTTTTGCAGACTTGTTGGCAGATCGTGGAAAAAGACCTTTGCAGAATGATCCGGAAATCTCAATCTTGTCAGAAAATCGAGGGAAGTACCAATTCGGCCTTCCTAGCTCTCATCCCCAAGGAAAAAGGTGCCAATTCCTTTTCCAGATTTCGCCCCATCTCTCTCTGCAACATAGGTTATAAGCTGATAACAAAAGTCATTGCCAATAGATTGAAAAACATTCTTCCAGCTATCATTCCCGAGAATCAGGGAGGATTTATACAAGGCAGACAGATCATGGACAACTACATTCTGGTCCAGGAAGCGATCCATTCAAGTATTACCCGGAAAGAGAAAGGTATGGTCATTAAATTAGACCTTGAAAGTGCTTTTGATAGGGTGAGGCATAGATTTTTATTGGCTGTCCTGCACAAATTTGGCTTTGGCCCCAAATTTGTTCAATGGATCAAGGCCTGCATCAGTGAGCCCTGGATTGCCCCTTTGGTGAATGGTAGGGCCACTGATTTCTTCAAAGCCTCTAGAGGACTGAGACAAGGGTGCCCCCTTTCCCCCTTGCTTTTCGTCCTCCAAGCCTCTGTTTTCAGCTTCCTCATGAATAAAAAACAATCTACCCAAGAAATCATGGGTCTGAATATCGCAAGAGGAGTTAAAAACATAAATCATGCGCTCTTTGCTGATGACTCTCTCTTGATGGGCGCTGCCTCCTTGATCTCTGCTAAAAGAATTAAAGATGTGTTAGATGTCTATTGCGAAGACTCAGGCAGCAGTCTGAACAAAGGCAAATGCCATATCTTTTGCTCGAATACTCCTTCCAGAACGCTACAGGATATCTCCAACTGTTTTGGCTTTGCAGCGTCCTCTTCATGGTCCTCCTTCAAGTACTTAGGACTTCCTATTTTCCAAAAATGCGCCCTCAACAAAGACTGGCTGCCCCTTCTGGATAATTTTAAGGCTAAAATTCTCTCCTGGGGTTTCAATTGGCTCAATCTAGCTGGTAAGACAGTGCTCATTAAAGCTGTCTTACACAGTCTTGCCTCTATCAATCTGCTGTTATGATGGCTCCCATTGGTATCATGAGGAAAATGGAGGACTACATCAGAAACTTCTTTTGGAAAGGTGGCAAAGATAATGAGAAGAAAATCCCTCTTCTAAGCTGGGATATAATCTCCTTACCCAGAATGGAGGGTGGTCTGAGCTTCAAGAACATCTGTAAGCAAAACATTGCTTTGGGAGCAAAACTGCTATGGAGAATAATAGGCCCAAATCCGGGTTGGGCTCAGATGGCGTTGTGGAAAAAATACTTTCGGGGTCAGAGATCTAGATGTCTGGACAATCCCATTCTGACCCCCGGAACGATGATTCATAAACTGTGCACTAAAGTCTCCACTCTTTTCAATCCTCATGTGCATTGGATTCCCGGAAATGGCAAGCGCATAAAAATCTGGGAAGATCGCATCATGGGTTGTGAGCCCCTTGCTGATGTTAGCTCCCTGTCCTTGCTTAAAGACTGGATGGACAGAGCTAGCCTCAAAACTCTATGGGATATCTCTAAATGGGAGAACGGTATCTGGTAGAATTGGGAGAAGCTTGAGGTCCCTCAGAATCTCTCCAAAGATTATGCAGACTTTCTTGTCCTCTTAAGAGGCAAAACCCCGATGAACAGCAGGAAAAAAGACTCTCGTGGTTGGGGTCCGAACCCTGGATATTACTCTGTTGCATGGGGATACTGGCAGATCTCTGTGCACCCTCATGTTCCCGCCGATCCGAAGCCTTGGCAGGGGATCTGGTCTCAGGCTTCAATCCCCAAAATTGATTATTTCAGTTGGCTCTTTTGCCACCAAAGAATTCTGACTGAAGATAGACTCCGGAAGAGAGGCTTTATGGGGCCTTCCCGTTGTCCGCTCTGTGGGGTTGAGGAAGAAAACGCCCCCCATCTAATGCTCTTTTGTAAATATGCTACTGAAATATGGAAGGAAGCCTTAGGCCACTGGAACACAGCTTTCGCCCTCCCTGTCAGATGCTCTGATCTGTTCTCTAATTGGAAATCGAAGTACCCTGGAGGCATTATCAGAAATGTTCATATCAAAAAATCCTGGCTCGTTCTTCCCAAAATCATCTGCTGGCAATTATGGTTGGAAAGAAACCTTAGGATCTTCAGAGACAAGAAGAATGATCCAAAGGTTGTCTGGATAAAAATTAAAACTCAGCTTAATGACTGTTTGGGTGATCAACTCGATGGTGCAGATCTCAGTCCACAAGATGCTGATTGGGGCGCCCTTATTGGTATGCATTTCATGGATATCGTCAAGCCTCCCGCTCCTCTTTTTCCCTGGAAAATTCGGCTTAAGGATTCAAACTTCCACGAGTTGTGCACAAAAAAGTCCAAATTCGCCCTCTATTTCGACGGGGCTGCCAAAGGAAATCCTGGCTATGCCGGGGCAGGGGGTGTTGTCAAATGTGTGGAGGGCAGAATAGTTTCCAGATTCGCCTGGGGTGTGGGCTACAATACAAGTATCCAAGCCGAAGCCTTGGCCCTATTCCAGGGGCTCAAACTGCTTATCTCTCTGGGCTTAAAGGATGTTTTGGTTTTTGGTGATTCGCAGTCCATCATTAAGACCATTGTGGACAATTCATCTCCTGCTGATCTAAGGCTGTCTAGGTTGATGATCAGAATCAGAATTCTGCTCCATTCCTTTCAGAGTATTGAATTCTTCCACGTAATGAGAGATAATAACAAGGCAGCTGATGCCGAAGCCAACACGGCGGTCCTCCTTCCCCCTGGATTCCTTCTAAAAGACAGAGTCGAAGCCTGGGATCCCATCCCATAACCTGTTTGCAATGTTTTACAGACTCTTATTAAATCAGTATGTTTGTATCAGCAATTTAGGGAAGATTGACAAGGTAGTCCACTTCTCGGCTCGCTGTATCCGCAGGCGCAGCAGAAGGGAGGTTTATTGGCTCTCGGCAATGGAGAAAACCGTGCGTTGTATTCTCTCTGTAATTTTAAATCTCTGTAATTCGAAATGAGGTGTTTGCCATGAGTTAATATATCATAATACCCGTTCCTGTCAAAAAAAAAAAAATTTATAAAGTTTAATTAAAATTTTTATATTCTATTTTAAAATTTTATATTATATGTACCATAAATGATTAGGTTTACAAATAATTCATAATTATAGTTAAGTATGATATTATTGTTTTTTGTATTGTTGAAATATATATTAATTAAATGAAAATATGAAAAAAAAAAATTATTTTTTCATGATATATGAAGAATTTAGAACCAATGCTCTTCCAACTTGCTACTTAATTTAGGACCAAAGAAGTAATACTTATTTATAAATGATATTAACATATGTAGTTGTAACTAAATTATGTAATTGAATAGCCCTACTCTTTCCCACTCTTTCCTATGTTAATGCTTTACAGCATTTCCTTTGCAACATATGGTGCAATTACTAGTTATTTTTGTCTTTTTATTATACTTTTTAATTAACCAAACCATACACATATATTCATTTTTTTCTTTTTATTGTATCCACCTGGAATATTTTATTTATGGTTGAGTGTGAAATATTTTGACAGCTTCTTAGTATGGCCACTCAGAGTGACGCAACAAACTGAATTCAGACCCCTAAGGAGAGATGGTTAACTGTAGACGTGGCTCTGTCACTATTTCCCTTGGAATTTCGTTCTCTGGTCCACATGGTCTACTTTCTTTCTTTTTTATGTTATTTATCAAATTCAAGGAATTTGATAAATAAATCTCATTTGATAAATAAATATCATTGAATACCTTTGAAAAGTTAAATAAATCTCTCAGATTTATATTATACCGCCAACCTTATAACCAATGTTTAAATCTTTGAAACTTTATATTAATGCCGACACCCTCGCTATCTCCCGCGCATCTATAGTAAGCGACCACCGTCTGATGGCTCTTTCCCAGATCAACGGCATGTACGCATATCGCTCGGCATCCCGATACGAACGTTAACGTGTGACGACACGCTTTGAACGACGGTTTTCGTGGGTCCACCCTTGCCACGCATCAACGGTTCTATGGAATCGCTCCAATTCTGGGAATACCACTCAACCAACAAAAGCGGTGCGATATGGGCAATCTGCCTCCGCAAATTCGCTCGTGGTTTTGGTACAGGGCTTGACCAAGGTGCACGTTGGGTTTGGGTTCTCCTTTGTATGCCTCAACTCAGGTTTTCTACTCGGGTTGGGAATTCTAATTACCAACAAAAAAATGTAGTTCTCTTTATTGAGCGGGATTTCTATTATCATCAAACATAGCTTGACGACAATGGCTTTCCTACTCTGATCTCGCTTGCGAGTGGGGTGAATTCACAGGATTCATCCAAACAATTTATGGGAAATCAAATACAGAGAAAGAGAATTACCAGTACACAATCGCCCCAGAGTTAAACAATTCTTCACAATTATAAATTCAGACAGTTTGGAAATCAACGGGACTTGAAGTTTATTCAACCGGAAGAAATTTCTCAATACACAGAGTTTTATTGCAGAAATCTCTTCCTTTTCTCTTATCCCCCCCCCCTTAATACATCTGAGGGATTACATTTATATACATAAACATTTGTCTGTTCGGTTCCTCTGCGAGGACCGTTTTAGGAAACCAAAAGCCTAATTACAATTACTCAACTAATTGAAATGTGACAGATGGATCGAACTGAACTATTAGACTTCTAACTAATCTAAATGATATAGTCAGCTGAGGTATTGAAACCTAGCTGTTACAATTCAAATGTTTTGAACCCTCCTAGCCACAACATGCGGACAAAACTTCCTACATTGCTAGCTAGTGTCTAATGCCCCTGCATCAGACTCCCGAGGGAAATTTTCTTCATGGGATCCTGTCCATGAGCTCTTCCATTGATCTTCCTATCTTCTGCAACATCCCTTCAGTCATCCAAGTGGCATCTTCCTCTGGCTTGACCTTCCATTTGATCAAGTACTGAAAGTACTCTTGTCCTCTGGTGCTTCTGAATGGTCTTTTATCCAATATCTTCTCTAGTCGCAATGGTTGCGCTGGAGGTAGCTGCTCCTTCCACTCAATTTGTTCCTTGTCTGCTGATCTTTCTTCTACACCATCATCCTCATACTTGTACAAATCTACAACATTAAAAATGGGAGATATTCCAACATCAAGTGGAAATTCAACCTCATAAGCATTTGCAGAAAACTTTTTAAGTATCTTGCATGGCCCAATATTTTTGAACTTCAATTTTTTATACTGCTTCTTTAGGAATCTCTCATTTCTCAAGTGTGCTAAGACCAGATCCCCTACTTCAAAATGAACTTCCTTTTTGCTCAAGTATGCTCTGCTTTCATATTTGATGTTGCTGCCTTGTAGTTGTTGTTTCACTTGTTCATGTATGGCCTGGATCTCTGAAGCAAATTCCTCACCATCTGCACTCCTTAGCTCTGCCTTTCCCAGATTTCTTAACTCTGATATTCCTCTGGGGTGCATTCCATAAACAAAATGGAATGGACTCTGCCCTGTGCTCCTGTTTGGTGAGTCATTATATGCATATTCTTCCTGAGGAAAAATATGATCCCACAGCTTGGATGTTCTCCTGCAAGACTTCTCAACAAATTTCCCAGACTCCTATTCACCACTTCAGTTTGTCCATCAGCCTAGGGATGATAAGCTGAGCTGAAACTCAATTTGGTACCAAGTTTCTTCCACAGTGTCCTCCAAAAATGACCCACAAATCTGGTGTCTTTGTCTGAAACAATACTCTTGGGCAACCCATGCAATCTAACAACTTCTTTGAAAAAAAAGTTAGCAACATGGGTGGCATCACCAGTTTTATAGCATGGAATAAAATGTGCCATTTTAGAGAATCTGTCCACTACAACAAAGACTGCATCATTCCCTCTCTGAATCTTGGGTAATCCTAGAACAAATTCCATACTCACCATGTCCCAAGGCCTGTCTGTAATAGGCAAGGGAGTGTACAATCCTGCATTCTGGCTCCTTCCTTTAGCATATTGACAGATCTTGCAATTCTTCACCAACTTATCTACTTCTGTTCTCATCTTGGGCCAGAAATAGAAGTGGCTCAGCTGCTCATAAGTCTTATCAGTGCAAAAGTGTCCAGCAAGTCCACCACTATGCTTCTCTTTAATCAAATTTTCCCTCATGGAACATCTTGGTACACACAGTTGGCTTCTTCTGAACAACAGGTCCTCCTGTAGGAAATAATCCAGCCATTGGCTTCTATCTGTTAAAACAGGGTTACTACATGCCTCAAATGCTTCTTTAAAATTTGGATATGTTTTATACAATTCCTTGAGAAAATCAAATCCTACAACTTCAAAAGTAGTTTCTTGAACAAGCATGTGCCTCCTACTCAAAGCATCAACTACTTTATTGGCTTGACCACTTATATGTTTCAAAACAAAATTAAAACCTTGGAGATACTCAACCCATTTAGCATGCTTATGTTTCAACTTGGGCTGCTGTACAATATACTAAAAAGCATGATTGTCAAAATATAATACAAATTCCCTGGACATCAAGTAATGTCTCCACTTCTTCAGTCCCTAGACAATTGCATAGAATTCCTTCTCATAAGAGGAATACTTTCTTCTAGTGTCATTCAGCTTTTCACTAAAATATGCCACAGGTTTATCATCCAGACTCAACACAGCTCCAATGGCCTCTCCACTAGCATCACACTTTACTTGAAATGGTGTAGTAAAATCAGGGAGAATCAAAACAGGCTTCTTAGTTATCTTTTGCTTCAAAACTTTAAAATTTCTTTCTGCTTCAGCAGTCCACTTAAATGGTTGTTTTCTCTTCTTTATTGTTTCAATTATGGGTTCATTGATCTTACTGAAGTTTCTTATAAACTTTCTGTAAAAACTAGCAAGTCCATGGAAACTTCTTACCTCAAAGACATTCCTGGGTGAAGGCCACTCCACAATTGCCTTAACCTTTTCTGGGTCCATCTTCAATCCTTCTGCAGAAACAACAAACCCCAAATACACCAACTCTTCTTTCATGAATGAGCATTTCTTTAAATTTATCAGCAGTTTCTCTTGGTGCAGCTTCTTCAAGACATGATTAAGATGCCTTAAATGTTCTTCTTTAGTTCTGCTGAAAACTAATATATCATCCAAATATACTATCACAAATTTTCCAATGAATTCTTTCAATACTTCATTCATAAGTCTCATGAAAGTGCTAGGTGCATTTGACAACCCAAAAGGCATTACCATCCATTCATACAGTCCTTCATTTGTTTTAAAAGCAGTTTTCCACTCATCACCCTCTCTTATTCTAATATGATGGTATCCACTCTTTAAATCTATCTTTGATAAATATTTAGCACCACTCAAATAGTCCATCAAATCCTCAACTCTGGGAAAAGGGAATATGTACCTGATTGTGATGTTATTGATTGATCTGGAATTAGTACACATTCTCCAGCCCCCATCTTTCTTTGGGCTCAATACTGTTGGTACTGCACATGGACTCAAAATTTCTCTGATCAGCCCCTTGTCCACCAATTCCTGTACTTGTCTCCTGATTTCCTCATTTTCCTTGGGAGTCATTCTGTAGGCTGCCTTATTTGGCAGATTTGAACCAGGGATAAAATCTATCTGATGGCTGAACTTTCTCACAGGTGGTAGCTCATCAGGTAAATCATCCACAATAATGTCACAATAATCATCTAACATTTCTTGGATTTCTACTGGCAAATCAGAAATATTTGTAGAAGTAAGAACTACTTTAGGTTTGCAAACTAAAGCAAAGCTTACCTCTTCTTCTTCTATCTGCTGCAGATATTCCTTCCCACTCAGCAACAAGGTCTTTGGATCATTCACTCTGCTGGATGGCTCTCCTTCTTCCATGGGTATCAATGTATGGTGTATCCCATCTTTGAAGAACTTGTAAGTGTTCTTCCTGCCATCATGCATTACTAATCTGTCAAACTGCCAAGGTCTACCCAACAGTATATGACACACATCCATGGGCATTACATCACACAGGATCTTATCTTTATATTTTCCCATTTGCAGCTCTATCTCACACTATTCTTTCACAACGAGCCGGTGACCTTTATGCAGCCAGGACACCCTGTAGGGAGTGGGATGCTCCCTTTTCTTCAACTTCAACTTCTCTATCACCTCAATGGAAACCAGATTGTCTGTGCTGCCACTATCAATGACTAGCTGGCAGCACTTCCCTTGGAATTTGCATATGCTCCTAAAAAAATCCTTCCTTTGTGCAGGCTCAGTGATTTCTTTAACTTGCTTCAATAAGACCTTATTTACCACCAAGGATTCTCCCCTCTCTCGAAGAATTTCTTCTTCAATTTCTACCTCTTCTCCAGCCTGGGCAACAATAGCATTCCTTGGACCAGCACCCACATTCTCTGGACACTCATAGTGCTTATGTCCCACTTGCTAACATCTATAGCACCTCAAATCTCTACCTCTACCTTTGTCTCTGCCTCCTCTTCCTTTACCTCTGTAAGAACCCCTTTTTCCCCTTACATCATCCTTTGTAGATGCATTCTGAGGTGAGCTACTGTCAACTCCATCCCTGGGTGTAGCAGGCTTTCCTCTACCACCCTGACTTCCCTTTCCATGAAAAGTACCTCTCTTCTTGGCAGACTGTTTCCTCAGGAGTTTCTCCTCTACTTTCAAGGCCAAATGATAGGCCTCTTCCACTGTCTTAGGAGACAGGAGACCAATCTCATTTTGGATCTCCATCTTGAGACCATTCACATATCTGGCAGTCTTCTCTGGTGTGTCTTGAAATTTCCCATCTCTTATGCTCACTCTGTATAATTCCTCTGTGTATTCCTTTACTATCAACAACCTCTGTCTCAGGTTCTGCATTTGCTTATAAAATTTCAGCTGGTAATCACTAGGCAAGAATTTACCTTTTAATTTAGCCATCATTCTGGTCTAGCTCTTGATAGGTTGCTTTCCAACTCTCCTTCTTTCTGCCTGCACTCCGTCCCACCAAAGTGCAGCATGTCCCTTCAGCTTTGTCACCGCAAACTTGACCTTTTTATCTTCACTTATTTCTTCATAATCGAAGCACTTATTCATTTCTTTTATCTAGTCCACCAGCTCCTCTAGATTCAGTCCCCCTGCATAACTCGACACTTCAATTCTGGGCTTAACTGCAGACCCCAAAACAGTTCTAAGGAGTCTCATGTCAGGAGGAATTTCAACATTTTCTTCAACTTCTTCTGTCTCAGGTTCACTGATGTCTTCAAGATCTACGGTTTTTCTTTGCTCCATGGCATCCATTCTGGCCTCGAACCTCTGCAACATCCCCAACACCTCTGCGTTGGCAACAGGTCTCCTTCTGCCAGCACCTCTACCAACTCGGATTGCCATGTCAGCTTTCTGCAAAAACAACCTTAAAACTATGGCTCTGATACCACAAATGATGCAACAACACTGAATTCGGACCCCTAAGGAGAGATGGTTAACTGTAGACGTGGCTCTGTCAGCATTTCCCTTGGACTTTCGTTCTCTGGTCCACGTGGTCTACTTTATTTTTTTTTATGTTATTTATCAAATTCGAGAAATTTGATAAATAAATCTCATTTGATAAATAAATATCATCGACTACCTTTGAAAATTTAAATAAATCTCTCGGCTTATATTATACCGCCAACCTTATAACCAATGTTTAAATCTTCTAAACTTTATATTAATGTCGACGCCCTCGTTATCTCCCGTGCATCTATAGTAAGCGACCACCGTCTGATGGCTCTTTCCCAAATCAACGGCATGTACGCGTATCACTTGGCATCCCAGTACGAACGTTAACGCGCGATGGCGCGCTTTGAATTGCAGTTTTCGTGGGTCCACCCTTGCCACACGTCAACGGTTCTATGGAATCGCTCCAATTCTGGGAATACCACTCAACCCGCAAAAGCGGTGTGATATGGGCAATCCTTCTCCACAAATCCACTCATGGTTTTGGTACAGGGCTTGACCAAGGTTCACGTCGGGTTTGCATTCTCCTTTGTATGCCTCAACTCAGGTTTGCTACTCGATTTGGAAATTCTAACTACCAACAAACAAATTTAGTTCTCTTTATTGAGCAGGATTTCTATTATCATAAAACAAAGCTCGACAACAATGGCTTTCCTACTCTGATCTTGCTTGTGAGTGGGGTGAATTCACAGGATTCATCCAAACAATTTACGGGAAATCAAAGATAGAGAAACGGAATTACCAGTACACAATCGCCCCACAGTTAAACAATTCTTCACAATTATAAATTCAGATAGTTTGGAAATCAACGGGACTTGAATTTTATTCAACTGGAAGAAATTGCTCAATACACAGAGTTTTATTGCATAAATATCTTCCTTTTCTCTTCTCCCCCCCCCCCTTAATACATCCGAGGGATTACATTTATATACATAAACATTTGTCTGTTCGGTTCCTCTGTGATGACCGTTTTAGGAAACCAAAAGCCTAATTACAATTACTCAACTAATTGAAATGTGATAGATGGATCAAACTGAACTCTTCGACTTCTAACTAATCTAAATGATATAGTTAGCTGAGGTATTGACACCTAGCTGTTACAATTCAAATGTTTTGAACCCTCCTAGCCACAACATGTGGACAAAACTTCATGCATTGCTGGCTAGTGTCTAATGCCCCTGCATCACAGAGTGATATTATTAATGTTTTATAATATTTTTAATTAAAAAAACGAAAAAAATATATCTATTTTTATTTTTTTTAAATAATTTTTGTTTTTTAAAAAAGGCATGTATCAATTCCAAATTAAACATAGACTTATTTACACGTCTCTCATACTAAGCTATAAAATGAAACTCCAAACTTATTATATACAAAATGTAAAAAATTGTAAATATTTGTTATGAAAGAATAAATAAATTTTATATATAAAATGCAAAAGATTTTATCTCATCAAAAAGATATTATCCTCAAATTTAAATAAATATAAATATGTTTATTACAATTTTGTATAAATTTCTTTATTATATTTTTAAATACTAATTTGTTTTCCATCTATATCATTAACATTAGATTTAACACATCATATATAAAATATCATAATTTTAATTTCAAAATTAAATTTAATACTTTATACTAAAAGCTATATTTTCAACGTGAAACTGTCACGGTTTATATCTACTTCATATTATTGTTATCTACTTTTGGGTTAAAAATCCTCAAGGGACTCGAATACTAATGTGTTTTCCACCACTGTCATTAAAATTCTATTTAACACATCATATCTTATTAAAGGTCATATTTTCAATTTCAAAATTTGATTTAACACATTGTAACAAAAATCATATTTTCAACATGATTAGGGTTTCTCTCTACATATTAATGTCACCTAATTCTTATATTAACTAACGCTCAAACATTATCAGTGTTAGCTCAGTCTTTTGATAGCTAACATTTCTCTCTACTTCATATTAGTCCCACATAACTCTTTTGGAAGCTAACACTTGTCTTTACTTCATATTAGTGCCACCTAACTTTTCTGCAAGTTAACGTTTTTCTCTAATTCATAATAGCGCTACCTATCTAATTCATAATAGTGCTACCTAACTCTTGTGTTAATTAACAATCGAACATTATTAGTGTTACTTTACTCTTGTCCTAGCTAAAACCTAAACCTTAAACCTTACGAGCACCAATACTTGTGTGACTCTTAAACCATACAAGTACCAATCTCTTCCAACAAGAATCATTACAAGGATATTCATTATGATTTGAACATGTTACATGCATTTATTGAACCACTAGAATTACATTCAATTGAAAATTGAAAATTGAAAATATGTAATTAAGTTTATTGTTAAGGTCTTGACTATTAAAATTTATGGGGTCAAACATACTTTTCCCTCTTATGGATTTGAACTTATGATCTTTTATGGATTTGAACTTATAACCTTTTTATGAGAAAACACATTTATGTTGACTTTCATTTTTATTATATTTATGGTTATAAAAATAGTAAAATAAAAATTATAATTTACTAAATTATAAGTCTCATGGTATGTTTCCTCGTCACAATTTATTGTAGGCACGTTACTAACCATTTTTACATTTATGACTATAATGACAATGAAATAGCAATTACAATTTACTATTAATGACTATCACTATCCATTTTTAATTTTCTTTCCATTATTAAAAAGGAGTTAAATTGATTTAATTTAATTTTAATAAATAATTTTAATATTATAAAAATTATATAATTCTCACAAGGTGTAAAGTGGTTGGTTACAAAGTGTTTTGTTAGGACACTCTCTCCTGAAAATACCACCAATTCGAAACCTTGTGGGAAAAAATGAAACCATAAGTATGGGTTAGTATGGCCTAGATTAGGTGTGATCTCTAGGTAATTTAAGAACTTAGATTTCCTTGAGTCATGATATATCAAATCACAAGTTAGTCTCAGCCATTTACACACAAAATAATAAGAAAAAAAATTACAACCATAATATTGTGTTTTAAATTGAATTATCACTACTTATTATAGTTTTAATTATCATGAAATTATCTTTTATCTTCATTAACTTCTCATACATTACTTATTTATCCTCCCTATAAGTGGAAAACATGATGTGGAATCATATTATGTTGACATGGGATTGGTAGGTGGAATACACATGTAAACCACCTGGTAGTATCATGATGTAATGGACCCCACATTGTAACACACCCTCCCACCCTCTTGGGCCTTTTTGAGGTAGTGGAAAGTGTTACCTAAAAATTTACTCAATCTCAAAGGTGTAATGTAATGGTTGTGACAAGGAATCATTATAGAAATTTTATATCTATTAAAAAAAGAAATTTCTATTGATTTAATTTAAAGTTAATAATATAGCAATCATATAATACCCCGCTAGATTGTGGTTGGCTACAAGGTGTTTGTTAAGACACTCTATAGTAAAAATGTCACTAATTCTAAACATATAGGAACACACCCAACCACCCCTAAGTCAAAGTCTCTCAATCCACAAGTTAATCACACCCCTTTCACCAAACTAACTAACAAAAAAAAGCATAACAATCCTAAAATTTTATTTTAAATCTAATTATCATTAACTATTATAGTTTTAATTATCATGAAATTATTTTTTATCTTTATTACCTTCTCGTATATCATCTAATTATCATACCCATATGTGGTTAAAATAATTATCATGGTTTAAATCAATGTGATTAACAAACTTATGATAATTAAAAATAAATAATTAAAATTATATAAAAGAAATATATATATATATATATATATATATATATATATATATATATATATATATATATATATATATATATATATATATATATATATATATATAGATATATAGATATAATTTATACAATGGGTAAACACAAATCATTGAACTGGTTATTCTTTTTTTATTATTATCAATGGGTAAACACAAATCATTGAACTCGTTAACACTAAGAATAATCAATATTATCAATATCCATGTCACCTATAAATAGATGATCACTTTTTTTACAAACTAACCATTTCTTATTATTTGACAATTTACTTGGGAAAAATATCAACAACTAGTTATTCATTATTGCATCCTTGATTATATATTGAAATTAAAAATGATTACTCAATAATTTATTTAACTAATATAACCACTTACATAGATTTTCAACAATTTAAAAATGATTATTCAATAATTTATTTAACTAATATACAACCATTTACTTAGATTCTCAACAATTTTTTCTTAATAAATTTTTTATCCCTATTCTTTAAACTTTCTTTAGTTATTTTAACATATAGCAAATCTCCAATTTCCACACATTTAATTCCAAATATATATTAAAAAAATTTAATAATCACTATACACATATCATAAAATCAACACACTATGTTATATACATCCCTATATAATTAATCTCGATTTTAAAATTCCAAAATATATATATATATAATAACATTAGTATATATATTTCGTTTTACCATACCCTATTTATTCATGAGAACAAGGGTATCTGTAAACGAATTTCTTGCATAATAAAATGTAGAAAATGAACATTTCCATAAATTACTATGATATGGTCCATTTCTTGGTCACCAAGATTGAGTTCTTTCTACTATGATCTTTCTTTCTTCTTATTACTAGTAGGGAGGAACACTTATTTTTAAGCACATTTGAATAGCGGGGAGGAAGAAGAGGACAACTTCTTCTTCGCCACCTTACCAACTTCTTCATCTTTTACTCTAGGAGAGACATTTGGGGACATCTTTCCCACCATAGGATTTTACCTTAGAGGGTCTTTATCTAGTTGTTCTTCATCAATCAAATCACGAGAAGCCTTTAGAAAAGGCTTCTTTGGTTTATCCCCTTGGGCCTTAAGATTCTCACCTTCTTCTTGTATAGCATTCATGCTTTCAAAGTGATTTGAGGAAATGGGTTGATTTTTATATTCCACCTTACATGTCTACTACTTTTTTATCCCTTTCTTCTTATGGTTCCTTATAACATGAATGAATATTTTTGTAGTTTCTCCTTTTCTTCTTTAAGAGGAGGCTTTAGGTAACATCTAGAACTGGAATCTTTTTGGAGAGGTTTTATCAATGTGTCTATACTTGTGGCACAAATTACATTTAAAAGGAACATGTTCGTAAGCTAGAGATTAGAGATGATACCAACCATCTAGATTTCGTTAAATTGCCTATGGGAGGCCTTTTCATAAATCCATTTCAACACATTGGGACATGAAAAGATTTACCATGTTCCAAATCACAAGAAATAAATATGCTAATTTTATCTCAAATTGCCTTAAAAATTCCTTCACCCCAACAAAGAAGAGGAGTGAAAGGAAATATGGTCCACATAGGTGAAAATGATATATCAATGATAGGATAAAATTCGAGAGACTAACTAGTAAGAAAAAAACCTATAGTGCCTATGAAATAGGGACCTCATTTATAGATTTTATCTTTATCTTCCTTCTTTTAAAGAGAAATGGATGATGCCCATTTTCACTATAGTAAATTCTTTGGGGTTCATAACCATTTTTCTTTCAAGACCACCACATTTTTTGTTGTGAAGGAAAACCCAGATGCAAAGAAGGGTTTGATTGTGTCTTCTTCACAAATTTACTTGGGGTACTAAATTTTTCAGCATTAGAGCACATGGCCAACTAAACAACATACCCCTATATAAACCTTATTCTCAAAACCCTTAATAGAATAGCCTTTATTAGAAATATACCTAAACATACGCGTTGGGGGACGCACAATCAGTCACATGAAACCCTTATCTCCTATATCTCGCCCATATATCCTATATGCCAATTTGAATAAGTCATGTTGTGATGAAACTTGATTTAGCCAAAACATCTAAAAGAGAATTGGTTATAACTTAGGTTGTTGCTACCCTAAATAGGGATGAATTTTCATACTATAAGATATCATGGGATTCCTATCATCTATCTTATGTTATGCTCCCAAATAAATTCCCTTTTGAGTTTTGTTTTACATGGTTAAATCCCTAAAGAGAAAAACATTCCATGACCTAGCCATCATGAAAATTATTGTATAAATGTTTCTCACAAGCTATTTTTGGATAATGATTCCCTCCATATTTTTAAATAGACATTGATAAATCAAGCTTTATGCCATTATTTGTATATTTTAAGTCCTTAATTAATACCAACAACACAAAAGTAGAAAACAAATTTCTATATTGAACTATTAGTTTGACCTTTAAAATTTAAAACCACAATATACTTAACTACCTAATTTATTCAACTAATTATCATCAACAATATTCTGAATTGAAAGTTATATTCTCAAATAAATATTATAAGCAATTTACAATGAATATTAAACTTGGTCCACACCTAAGACCAATATGTTAATCACAGATACAAATTACAAGATATCTGTAGATAGTGGAGATTCATCATCTTTATATCATGTACAAAACCATAATTTGGAACATCTCAAATCAGTATAAGTAACAGTAACTAAAGAACATTGGCTTAAATCCTAGAAATTTTTAGCAATTAAAAATATCCTCAAAACTAACTAAAGTTCCTAAAAATAAAATGGAAATGGAACTAAGTATCGTAAACGAGGCGCTGGAGTTCCACCGGACCACCAGCAAATTGATCGTCTCACTCGCGAAATCACCGACGATGGCGATAATAATCGCGACCTCGATCTCCATCGTGGGCAAAGGATGGCCTACCCCTCTCTCTGTCAAATTGCAACTTTAGCGAAGGTGAATCTCCGTCATTTTCATCGAACTTATACCCTTGTAAAGTTTCCATGGCAATCGCGGCACACTTAGGGTTATCAAATTCCACAAAACACAAAACAACGACAACACTAGCCGCTTCTCCTTGTCCACCTCCATGAGACTTTTTGGATTCCTTGGGCTTTTTAACAACTCTCACTTCTTTGAAACCGTCGAATGGGCGAAATATGTGAGCTGCTTCTCTACTAGTGCAATCGCTTGGCACACCCATGACAAACAATGTGTTCGATGCATCTTCTGGTAGATATTGAAGATCATCCACAGGCCGCATGATCCCAATCAATGGGTCTAGCCCATGGCTATCAGACCTGAAATTAATCCCCTCATCTTCTGTTAACCTATTTGAAGAAGTAAGCGGCCAAGTCTGCGAAACAAATCGATGATCATCAAGAAAAGGAGGAGCTGCAGCACGAATGTGATCATCCAATAACCGAACCCCTACTCTGTCACCAACTCTCTCAGAAAGCCTGAGATCTTCTCTAGGGTTAACGTAAGCACCAGACAACGCGGAACGATCACGTGTATAGTCATATTCATAATCATTGCGAGGCCGCTTGGCTACTACGGACCTCTGCCAGTCCCTTTCTCTCTCAGCGCCTGTTGCTCGGGATCTTGCGTACTCCATGATTATCTCTCTGATTGCACGACCAGAAACAAAAACACGTTGCAATCTAATAGGGTAAAAGACAGAAGCCCAAAAATAGCTCGAAACAAACTCTTGTATTGCCAAAGCTCTTATGTTCCTCTAGAGTTTACGTTGTCGATGTATTAATGTAGGGACTATGGAGGGCGAAAATAGATCTATTTTACCGTGCCCATCTGGTATGGTCGGCCCATTTGTATTAATGTAGGGACTATGGAGGGCGAAAATAGATCTATTTTACCGTGCCCATCTGGTATGGTCGGCCCATTTTAATTGATATATTACGGTGACAAACCAAACATGATCGTTTACTAATTTATTTTCCATGAGTGTCATTGTTTATCACATCATATCATATTATTGAAGGTTATATGTTCAAATTCAAAATTTGAATTAACCATTTATAACTTCAATTGTTATATCAATCTTTTTAAGACTCTAGAACCTACAATTACCAATCTTTTTCTTCAAGGACTCTTGAACCCTACAAGCACAAGGATATACTTACTATGATACTTATTATGAAAGGAACATATGTTACATGTGATTTTGAACTCAAGTGGTATTTTTCACAATGGAAGATCTACAATTAAGTTTATTTTTAAGGTTTTGACTACGTGGGTTTTGAATCTAAGTGAAAAAGATAATAATAATTCTCACAATGGAAGATCTACAATTACTTTTATTCTTAAGGTCTTGTTTTTTAAAATTTATGGGGTCATATAAAATTTACCTTCCTCTCTATTTGAACCTATGGCCTCTTGTGAGGAAACACATGAAGCCCACTCAAATATGTTAAATATCATTTTTATTATATTTATTGTCATAAAAATAATAATTTAGTAATTATAATTTATTAAATTATAAGCCTCATTTTATATGTGCCATTGTCATAATTCCTTTATAGACATGCTGGTAACCATTTTTAAATTATGACTATAAAGAAAATGAAATACAAAATACAATTTATTATCAATGACTCATTTTTTTCTTTCTTTTTTTCTTTTTTCATTTCTTTTTTCTTTTTCTCTTTTTCTTTTTCTTCTTCTTTTTCCTTTTTTTCTTATGTGGTTCATGGAGCCATAGATTGAGAGACTTTAATTTGTGACCTCTCAATAGAAAATCCAATTAAGCTAACCTTCTGGCTAAAACTATTAGTGACTCTATCACTATTCATTTTGAGTATAATGTAAATTTTGAGACAGTTTATTATTTAAATGAATTTATCGTTATCTATTTTGACTATAATGTAATGGTTGAGCCAAGTAGTCATTATAGAAATTATATTTCCATAAAAAAGGGGTTTGATTGATTTAATTTAATTTTATAATATAGAAATCATATAACGCCTAACTGGTGGTTGATTACAAGGTGTTTGGTAAGACATTTTGTGGTGAAAATATCACTAACTCTAAATCTATGAGCTCAAACCGAACCACCCACGAGTAGAAGTCTCTCTCAAACCACAAGTTAATCTCACCTCTTTGCACTAAACTAACAAACAAACAAAAAAACATAACAATCCTTAAACTTTTTTTTAAATCTAATTATCATTACTTGTTATAGTTTTGATTATCATGAAATTATTTTTTTCCCTTATTACCTTCTCATATATTACCTATTTATGCTACCCATATGTAGTTATCATAATTATCATGGTTTAAATCAATGTATGTTATAGAAAATTTGATTATCATGAAATTATTTTTTGTCCTTATAACTTTCTCATATTTTACCCATTTATGCTACCCATATGTAGTTATCATAATTATCATGGTTTAAATCAATGTATGTTATAGAAAATTTAGTTATTAAGCTTATGAAAATTAAAATCAGTAAACAAATTTCTATTAAACATATTAGCTTCCTTCAACAAGAAAGCATATGAGCTTTCAACTTTCTACAATGAGTAAACATACAAACCATGCAAATCATTATTCTTTGTTTTATTATTGGACACTAATTATAATAATCAACCTTATCAATATCCATGTCATTTATATAAATGATCAATTTGTTTAAAAACTAACTATCTCTTATTATTGGACAATTTTCTTAGAAAAAATCTCAACTAGTTATTCATTATGTGCATCCTTAACTTTCTATTCTAGTGACAAATGATTAGTCAACAATATATTTAACTAATATAACAACCACTTACATAAATACTCAAAAATTTATATGATTAACACATTTTAATTACAATTTTTTTTTTGTCCTAATTTATAATTAACTCTTTAAACTTTGTTTAATTATCTTAACATATCTCAAATCTTCATATTCCACACCTTTAATTCCAAACATATCTAAAGGTTTAATAATTATTGTAAACATCATAAAATCAACACTCTATATTGTATAGATATGGTATACATTTCTTTAAATTTTAGTAAGTAACATCCATTTTAGAATTTATATATATATATATATATATATAATCTAGTAATTAACATTTATAAATTATCAATTGTTTACATCCTAACTATCTCTTATCATTAAAAAAATTACTTATGAAATAAGTCAATTAATTATTTTGTGCATCCTTAACAATCTATTTCACAGAAGCATGAATTCAAATATAAAAAAAAAATGAGAAGAATTTATATTAAAATATCCCCTTTAGTGTAGGATTTTCTAGGGAAATTAGTTATAAGATGTTCTCCTCTTTGTGAGCCACTTTGACTAGCTTCTACTAATGGCACATTTACAAAAAACTAAGAAACCAGCCTCCTCCCAAAAAGAGTAGGAAGGGAAAAGTTTCAAAACTAAGTCATGAGAGCACAAGTATCTTTAAAAAAAATTCTACACAAGGAAATTTAGAGATAAAACATTTATTTTAATTACTAGAAGATGATCCATGGCTTGGACAATAGAATTCATGAGCTAAGTTATTCCTACTATGCTCTTCCTTCTTAGGAACACTTCTTTTTAAAAACATTTGAATAGGGAGGGGGAGAAGACGAGGACTTATTCTTGTCCACCTTACCAAATTCATCATTTACTCCATCAGAGACCTTTTGGAAAAGCTTTCCCACCATAGGATTTTCCATGGAGGGTCTTATCTCGTTGTTCTTCTTCAATCAAATCAAGAGGATTCTTCAATCAAATCGGGAGGAGCCTATAGAACAGGTTTCCTCTTGGGCCTTAAAGTTCTGACCCTCGGATAATTCATGGATTCAAAGCTATTTGAGGAATTAGGTTGATGCTTAGATTCAACTTACATTTCTGCTACTTCTTACTGCCATGCTTAGTATGCTTCCTTTCAATGGGAATGGATCTTACATTTAAAAGGAACTTGTTCTTAAGCTAGAGCTTGGAGATGAGACCAACCATCCATATTTAATTGAATTTCCTATGGGAGGCCTTTTGATAAATCCATTTCATAACATGTTTGGGGACACAAAAAATTGTTCCCATGTTCCAAATCACAACAAATAATTATGCTAAGTTTACCTCCAATTGCATTTTTAAAAAGTTACCCCATCCCAACAAAGAAGAGGGATGAAAGGGAATATGATTCACATAGTTTAAAATGAGATTTCCTTTATAGGATTAAATTCTAGAGAACAATGAATGAGAAAAGAAAATCATGACTAACAAATCTAATCTTTATTTTCCATATTTTTAAAGAGAAATAAATAATACTCATTTCCACAATAATAAATGCTTTGAGATTCATGACTTTCCCAATTATAAAAAACTTAGCCTTCAATACCTTCATAACTTTCATAACTTCACCACAAACAAGTAAATTTTCTCATTAACCATTTTTCATAACCTTGATAACTTGGCCACAAACAAATGAATTTTCCCATTAACCATTTACCACATTTTTCTTTTTCTTTTTTTCCTAAAGAAAACCCTCACATCCAAATCCAAAGAAAGTAAACTTATTTGGATCACTCATTTTTTCTACATTAAAGCACACAACGAACTACACAACATACGGTGACAAAAGCCTTATTCTCAAAACCCCCAATCAAACACCCTTGTATTAGCAATCTACCGAAACATAGACGTCGGGGGCCGCATAATTACAGGGTCAAATCAGTCACATGAAACCCACGCGACAACCATGAAGAGGCTAGTTGAGATCCATGTACAGAGATTTGAGGGGAATGCTTTGATGGCAACACAAGCAAATGAAGGAATCCATTGTGCGGGAAACCCGAGTTGTGAGGAGAAGGGTGTCGTGGAGCGCCATACCATCTCAACTGGCATGTGAATATCTTGAATTTAGTAATTAATACATTATGTTATATACATTTCTGTAAGGTTTAGTAATTAACATAGAACAAGTCATATATATCACACCGATATCTTTTATATGAAAATTTGAATGACTCATGTGGGAAGAAGCTTAAACATGTTTAACATAAAGGGATCATTTGTTTTATTAGATTGTTAAAAAAAATGTGATAAAAGTATTTTTATTTTTATAGTGATATAAACAAATATATGAACAAAGAATTTGGAAGCATAACTCCCAAAGAAAGAATCGCAAGTAGTTAATTAGTTCATTTTAAGATATTTAAATTCCATGTTTATTGCTATTATCCCCTAAACTAAGATCTAGTAACATTTGAAGAATTTAGAAGAATTTATTTACTTAATCTTATTTATTAAGTAATTTAAAAGATGATTGCTAACATGCTTAAAGTGAAATTCTTCATCAAAATTTAATGAACGAGGTGAAATTACAAATATTGAACCTTTTTTAAAATACTTATGTTGAAATCCATGAAGGTGTAAAGTATATAGGTTTAAAGTAAAAGAAAATTATTATAAATATAATAATTGGATTCTATTTGGGTTTACTTTGAGTGGTTGTGAGATGGAGTATTTTTCTCCCTATCTATGTTTTATTTATCTAAATTACTTATTGAGCTCATAATCAGTATATTGTTGTAATGGGTTTGAGCCATATTGTTGACCTTGCATTGTGACTTAAAGAATATAGTGTATACCCTATGTACCATCCCTATAGTAAAGGGGCCTAGTAGTTTTCCATGGGATATATTACCTAGAAAAAAATATGTCTATTTTATGTGGTTCTATTTTTACAGGTTATTTTGTCGCATTCACTCAAAAGGCATGAAAAATCGATCAATCAACATCCTTGAACATCTTTTCATAATGCCTTTGCAAAGGTCTAAGTATCACCTTTCCAAAAAGTAAGTTTCTAGGTCAATCAACTGAAAAACATTGTTTTTAGCCCCAATGCACCTTGCATCCCTGTCCACCTGCAATGGTTGCAAGTTGCATAACTCAGCACTTGCACTCACGAGGGTGGGTTGTCTACTTTGCAAGTGCAATTGTTCAAGAATTTTGGGAAAAAAAAAAAAATTGAATCTTCTACTTCCATATGCTTCCAATGTGGTTTTATCCATTTACCATCGATATATGTCTTGAATTCCTTCTCTAGAGGTATTATCTCTTATCCTTTGAGCTTATTCTCCTTCATATGGTGATCTCAAGACTATATTGGTAGATCCAAAAATACCACTTTTACCCTATAAATCTACTCCCTCCCATAGGGTCTTGGTTGGATTTTGCATATTACTAGTGATATCATGTTGTTCCTTTGAGCTTAAGGAACCATCATCCATTTATGCATTAGGGTTGAGTGTGAAGTTTTTCTTTGTGGCAAAGAAGGACAATACAATTGGGAGACATCTATAGAGTCAACTTCTATATATGGTTGTGACTATCTCCTTTCTTCATATATTTGTGTCATGTTGATGCTTATGTATTTAAATTCCATTTTGACTCATTGATTAAAGACATTGGATTATGATATCTGGATATTGTTGTTCTCCTTCGTGTTTTAGTCGTTGTTGCAAGTTCCATTTATAGCGTATGGAGCTAGGGTTTGATCTTACAAGCGAAGAGAAGAGGAGGACTTACTACAGATTCCAAGTAGGTCCCTTTTCTGTATTCTAATATCACTAAGGAAAATGTAGATCTTATTTCCCTGTGTTGTTATAGATCTAGGGAGTTGATTTTTGTCCATAAAAGTGAACTTTCTGTATAACAAATTGGCAACCTGTTGACGGGAAAATTTGTCCGGCCAACAGTAGGGGATCTCCCCGGTAGAAAGTCCCAATTAGACCTTAAACCGTTTGGAGTAGGGATCCCGTCCGGAGTGTGGGTCCGGCTACCACTTAAGATGACTTCTCTTCGGTCTCAAAAGAACACAGCGTAATCTCATCCATACACTTATTCACGATATGAAATCTACTGAGATGAGCCGTGTTAAACATGAATCAAACACTATAGTAACAAGATTATAGATAAAGCACATACACCTCAAGAGATGTTAACATTGCTCTTTGAGACTGGTGCTTATCTGATGGTACGATGATCACACATCGAATAGTTCTTTATGATAAGATACCTCTTCACTTTCTGAAAGATGAAACGAAATGCTAACAAAATAGTTCATTAACATTCATTAATAGAACAGATAATAAAATGAACATCATTGATACAACACGGATAGCCATGACGCATAAACGATGACATGAAAAGAGCAGCTTCATTAATCATAGGATATTCTGAAACTGTTCAAGGAAATACACAAAGTGTTTACACAGCAAAACACATCACAACCATAGGGTGTTTTAACAAGATTCTATATTCATATGCTCAAGTGTCAGATCTTTCAATACAATGCCTGTAGCTCCTGAGTTTCCAAAAAAGAAAAGCCCTTTTACAATGTCCCGTAGGAGTATTTATAATGCCAAAACTGTCCGTTGGGTTTCCTTGACTGCTCGCCTTCTTGACCTTTGGGTTACCTTGCGACCCACTCCTTCTGCGACCTGGGCAGGTGATGCGACCTGCGACCTAGGTAGGAGATGCGACCTGCGACCTATCCTGTTGGTGCGACTTGCGACCTGGTTCTACTTGCTGCTCAGGACTTGCTGCTGCCGGGACACGAAATGTTAATGTCAGGGATGTCAACCTGTTGATCTCTGAGGAAATCCTGCCATGCCTGGTGTTTTGCCGCTATGGGGGACACCAGAGGTACCTCCTCCTTCAACCTATGCACACATTCCAAAGCGTTTGGTACTAAGGTCTCCCTTTTCTGTCCGATCTGATTTGAAAGCGATGCAAGCTTGGTATAAATCCGCGCTGGAGCGGCAATGAATTGACTAAGATGCTCTTGAGATGCGGAGGGCTCCAGATCAGCTGCGGCCTGCTTGATGGGTTGTAAGAATGTTTGAATATCTTGGTTTACTTGTTCCCAGGTTTTCTCTTCCTCTAATGCTCCAAGCGATGGGATGTGGTGCAGCGTATGCATTGAGTCGATACCACTAATCAGATGGTCGTACGAAGACATCACTTTGCCCAGGTCTTTAGTCAATTTTTCTCCAGATTGCATCGCTATGCGGAGTTGAACTTTCGCATCCTGCGTGTGGATCCAGTCCCTCTTAGGCAAATTTTCAGGTGCCTGTGGGTACTGAATGGTCCAACCCATCATCCTGTCCAAAGCCTGTGAAGCCTCTTTGAGCTGATCTTGTCTTTTCCTGGTTTCCATTCGTGCTCTTGCCAGAGGAGCGACTGTTTGTTTGATGGTTAACATCTCACCATATACCTGTCTCATAGTCATCTCCAACACCTCACACTCCTTGAAAATGGCAAGTGAGACTTCATTTGCTGGCAGAGCCTGGTTTCGAAGTTGCTGGACTTCCGCTTGCAATGCTGCTCTCTCCTGCTCTGCCATCTTTTCGCGTTTCTCAGCTGCGTGTAGTCTGTTTTGTAGAGCTACTATTTCTCTACTCATCCGGGTTACATTTTCTTCTGTAGCCGCAGCGAAGGCAGTACCTGCTGACGCTATCATGACCGGATTAGTCCTGGTATCCAAAACTATATCCTTACCTGTGGATACTGCAGATGATGCAGAGGGACTATGTGCCAACGACCTCCTCTTCTCTTGACGGATCTTGAACGAAAACTGATCAAATGTGAGTCTGGTCAGGTCGAACACATCTTCTTCCTGTCTATGGGGCGATCTAACATCAAAGAGTTGTGTCCGGCCCAAAGGTATGTCGAGAGGAGTTACTTCAAGATCATCTAGCGTGTCATCCTCTCTTTCCTCTGTGTTCTTCTCTTCCTCTTCCTTCCTCCGCCGTTCAGCTTCTGCTGCTGCTTCTATCTCGGCCCTCTTCTTCTGTTCAGCTGCAGCAGCCTGCTCGGCTTTCTTTTGGCGTTCAGCCTCTGCGGCTGCTTCTATTTCAGCCCTCTTCTTCTGTTCAGCTGCAGCAGCCTGCTCGGCTTTCTTTTGGCGTTCAGCCTCTGCCTTGTCCAGCTCTGCCTTAAGCGCCTGTTCCGCTGCAGCTTGCGCCTCTTTGTCTTCTTTTTCTTTCCTGGCGTCTTTGGCCAGCTTCTTCTTTTGTGTTGCTGTTGCACTCTTTTGGCGCGCCTCCTCATCTTCTTTTAGATTTTTCTCCCTTTCCTGCTGGGATTTTTCTTCTGCCTCCTTTTTTTTGATGGATGGAGTTGGCCCTGTGTTGATTCGGGATTTCCGGAGCATGGATGAAGAGGAACCTCCTAGCTGACGTCTTCTGTCTTCTAAGTTCTGATCATCTGAGTCTTCCTAGACTACGTCAATTCCCGGAGCAAGTTGTCTTTCAGCATTATACCAGTTTCTTCTCTCATCTTCCGCTGGGCGCTCAAGATGCTGATAAGTCCACTTGAGGTTGGCTCTCCGGCAGTGTTCAGGGACTAATCTCTCTGGGTCATAGTTTCGATGTTCTAGTGCCCCCAGCTGATAACTTATCATTGCTTCTGCCTCTGCTAGTACTTCCTTGAAGTCTTTAACTGTGAATGCACCAATAGTGAGGGGCAGAGTGGGCCATGGCTTCTTTTTGCCCTTAGACAGGATGTTGGAGAATCCATGTGACATCTGAAAGCACACCTCCTGCATCAGCATTTTGTCCGTCACGAAACAAGGCATAGCATGTGGCGCTTTGTAAGTTCCAAAGACTCGGATGAAGGTGTACCCAGGGAAAGGAAACCAGTGCGCCACTTTAACCAGAGTCTCCTTGGCCCGCCATGACATGCAAGGGCGTCCTGGCCAAATAAATGTCTGTACAGAGAAGGAACAAATACTTGGGAGATCTGATCTATATCCTGTTTGTATTTGGACTCCCAAAATACCTTGAGTTGTTGATGGATTGCGCGCGTGTTCTCGGAGTCCCAGTTGTGCTCCCATCCATCAAACTCTACTCGGGCGCAAACCGCATCTAGTAAATATGAAGCCATGTAAAATTCAGCAGGCATTCCTTCGTCCAGGGCCAATGCCGAGTTCAAGTTGGTCTGCATCGACGTCATCAGTATGCCAGCCCAGTTAAAACGGGTGCCCTGTGTTGTCACATACTCCATAATAGTGGCCCAACTGCCGTTGAAAGTGGAGCAATCTGGGCGCGCGTAAAGCCTGCAGAGCATGGCAGCAACCAATTTGTAAACTTTTCATAGGCTCGCCACTGGGTATTCCTGGTTCTTTTTTAACTTGAACTTCTCGAGCTCCTCCCACCATTGTTTAATAGTATCAACTATCGGGACGGCATGAGTAGCAGCCCATTCTCGAGTGAAATGCTGGTTTGGGCGAGGCAGTGAATAATAAACGTGTGCATCCGAGCCTACCAGCGTAGTGAAAGCTCTGCCTTGGGAATCCCTGATCACAAAATTTTCGGGGTCTGTCTTTTGTATGATCCAGTCTATGATCTCCGGACATGGGAATATGGCTGGATGCGCTCCTGCCAGATGTAGTTTGGACCTCTTTACAGCCAAGTATACTTCTGGAGAGTGCGGGAGGTCTTCAGGAGATTATTACGGCAACTTGGCGACTCTGGCATTAAATGCGGCCCTGTGGTTAATCTTTGAAAAAGTGTATGTGTGTATCTGAATGTGGGGGGGGGGACACCACCACCCCACCCCGACTCTGTACGTCTCTTCACTCATTTCCCTTATCCTTTCTAGGGTATAGAAGTATTATAGGACTAAGGAACACGGAGAGCCATGCACTCTATGCTAAACTGGGTGGAGGGTGCCGGTAGGCGTCATGTGCTCAGGCAGTTACAACTTAGTGACAAAACCTAGCTGCATTCATGCAAAGCGCGACCCCGAGTGAGTCGGCGGGTCGCGGAACCGCGCGGGGCCCGGGCGCGGCGGCGGGCTGGGCCTGGCGACCTGAGGTCGCTGGGTCGCTAGGTCGCAGATCTATGAAAACAATGGAAAGTGCGACCTAGCGACCTGGCGACTAGGTCGCTGGGTCGCAGGTCGCAAATCTATAAAACTGGAGAAAAATGCGATTCTGCGACCTAGCGACTAGGTCGCTGGGTCGCAGGTCGCAGACTGGCCTGCCGGGGGTTTGGTGCGCGCGGCCTTGAACCTTTTTGCCCTCCTTCTCTTGGGAATTTGCAAGTTTTCTGGAGCCAGGGAGAGCTGGGGCATGATTTTAAAGGTAAAGGGGTGATGTCATGGGGTGAAACAGCAAATAGTGAGGTTTTGGGTAACTTATGCAATGCGTAATTGGAAAAACCTCAGAAAACATTAAATCATGGCCAAAAGACAATTTAAAGGCTACAGGGGAGATGGGTTTAGTATGAAAACTATTAAAACGGAAACAGCAGGAAGAAATGGCCACTTACCCGGGAAAACTTGTCAGTTGAGCTGTCAGAGGCGTTTTCCTTACAAATCGCTGAATGTGAAAAATGCGACCTGCGACCCCCCGTTTTATAGGAAGTCGCACGTGCGGGCCATTAATGCGGGTCGCTGGGTCACAGATTCGTCAAACCTTGAGTTTTGCAACCTTGCGACCTTGCGACCTGGCGACCTGGGGTCGCTGGGTCGCAAGGTCGCTAAGTCGCGATTTTCGGAAAATGACCAAATTGCGACCTGGCGACCTGGCGACCTGGGTCGCTAGGTCGCTAGGTCGCAGTTTTCATAAGTTTATGTAATGTGCGACCTGGCGACCTGGCGACCTGAGGTTGCTAGGTCGCAAGGTCGCAATTTGCATGAATGTCTACTTTTGCGACTTAGTGACTTAGCAATTTCTCTTTAGTTCTAAGGGGCTCCAAAATTTTAAAAAGGTAGTCTTTTTTGGAGGGTGTTGTAAAGGTTACAACAAATGGCGATTCACTGGACGAACTCAGAGTCTCTGCTGATAGTTAGCCTTAGTGGGGGGAGGGAGGGGCTTATGCTAACTGTCCTCTTTTACCATGTGGTTGCCATTTCCTAGCCTTCGGTCGTCCAGCTGAGTTGCCGAGCTTGCTGGTCCGGTTGGGCGCCATTCAAACAAATTCTTTCTTTAGGTCTCCGGACTGGAAGGGTTGGAGAACTCTAGGCGGCTACAGGGTCTGGTACGATTATTTTTTCCTCATCGTGTTGCTCCGCTGCCAGCGAACCTCTCGATCCCGGCGGAGTCACTGCATAGGAATCGTGAACGTTGCTCCGCTGCCAGCGAGCCTGGTCAGTACCCCGGCGGAGTCGTTACATCACCTCTCTGCGAAGGAAGCCTTTCTCAATCCTTTACCCTTTATTTGTGTGCTATTGCACTTATTTCGAATGTGCCTGAGGCACTTATTTAGATGTGCTTATGGCACTTATTTGAAATGGCAGTTTTGCCTGGGCGGATGAGGGATCCCGACTTATTTTGCTTGCAGAGAGGTTGTTCCTGGTCTAGTATGAGGACTTTGATTTTTCCCAGACACCCTGACATAGCATAGAGTATCTCTCTTCCCTTCTGGTCCGGTTACCATTTACACTGCATTTTCTTTTGTGGACACCCTCTCAGACTGGCGAGGTAAGCTTTCCTGCTTGATGACTTGAGCTCGGTAATGTGCTACCTTTAGGTGCGGAGAACAAGCAAGCTTTTGCCACCTTTGAGTTTATCGGGGAAGGCTTTCCATCAGCGGAGAACCTGCGGCAGTATGCCAATCTGCGTGACCCT
Source organism: Pinus albicaulis (assembly GCA_034641835.2). Classification (NCBI taxonomy): domain Eukaryota; kingdom Viridiplantae; phylum Streptophyta; class Pinopsida; order Pinales; family Pinaceae; genus Pinus; species Pinus albicaulis. The sequence continues at coordinate 1,212,452,299 of CM076577.1, forward strand.
AACAAATCCTTCCTTAGGATTTTATTTTATTTTATTTTATTTATTTATTTATTTATTTATTTATTTTTTAACAAAAGAGACAAGAAAATATGGTACAAAATGAGACATCCCTCCAGGGCTGCTAAGTGAAATAGTGTTTGAGGTCGTGCCCGTTTACCGGGAGGACCTCGACTCGTCCATCAAGGGTTTGCAATCTGAATGTGTGTGATCCTATCTTTTCCTTAATTTGGAACGGGCCTGTTCAAAGTGCTTGGAACTTGGCATGCTTCCCCTTTTCCTCATGGGCTTTATCCCACTTAAGGACCAGGTCTCCTACCTCAAAATTTTTGTTTCCCGCGGACTTTTTATCAAACCATCTTTTGATTCGGCTCTGATGGATGGCAAATTTTTCCCGGGTCTTTTGCCTTTCTTCCTCCAATTTCAGCAAGGTGTCGATTCGGTTTTGCAAGGTGAGACACGGAGTACCGTGACATTCTTGGGACAGTTGGAGGGCCGGGAGAGATAGATGAGAAGGGAGGACAGCTTCTTTTCCATACACGAGAAAAAATGGGGAGGTGCCTAAAGAGGACTTGGGAGTAATACGGTCAGCCCACAGTGCATTGTGCCAATTTCGCTGGTGGGATAGGAGAGTCTTCTTAATAATACGGATAAGGTTCTTGTTAGTGGACTCAGCTAAACCATTTCCCTGGGGGTAGTAGTTTGCAGAATGTTTCAGAATAATTACATTTTCCAGCGCAAAATCATATAACTTAAAAGATGAGAAATAAGTCGCATTATCAAAAACTAAAGAAGTCGGAACGCCAAACCTGGTCATGATGAAATGCGTGAGGAATTCTATTACCTCTTGATCGTTGATTCGGCGTAACGGTATTGCCTCAACCCACCTGGTGAAGTAATCAGTAGCCGTAAGGATATACCGATGTTGTTTAGAAGTGTGAGGTATGATTTCCCCAATTACATCCAAACCCCATTGTTGGAAAGGTTCCTCTACTGCTACTGAGAGTAGTGGTGCGGCAGGCCGTGCTTCTCGGTTGGCGAACTTCTGGCACTGAATGCATTTCCGGACATATGCATGCGCGTCTCTGAAAAGAGTAGGCCAATAATATCCTGCACGCATTATCTTATGGGCGGTGGTATCCCCGGAAAAATGACCTCCAGCGGGTCCATCGTGTAACTCGGTTAAGATTTTTTGTGCTTCGTCAGTTTCCAAACAGCGTAACAGGACCCCATCGTGGTGTTTCTTGAATAACTTACCTTGGATCAGTTGGTGAGATGCGGCTTTTAATCTTATTGCGCGCTTCTGTCGGGCAGTAAGAGCAGGGTCCATCGTGCCTTGGGCCAGATATCTTGAAATGTCAGAATACCAAGAAAGGCTATTTTGCTGGGGCACATGGTCGCTCTGATACATGTCGATTTCTTGTTCCCAACATTCTTCTTCCATCTCGCGTGTATTTGCAGCCTCTGCGGCCATTTGACATAAGCCCTGTCCTTTGACGGTATGTGCTGGTTTGAACTCTAAATCGTACTCTTGTAAACATGCCATCCAGTTGCCCCGCCTTTCGCCTAGTTCTTGCTATACGAAGAGTGAGCGGACTGCGGGGTGTGGTACAAAAACCGTGACGTGACTTTTCAAGATGTAAGGCCTAAAATGTTTTACTGCCTTATAAACCGCATAGGCTTGCTTGTCAATTTCCGGATAGTTTAATTCAGCTCCCTGTAGACCGGTGCTCATAAAAGAAATGGGCCGTTCATCGTTGTTATTATCTTTCTGTGTGAGGACAGCCGCAAGCGAGGAATCTGAAGTGAAAGTGTATAGGATGAAACCTTTATCAAAATCTGGACTTTGGAGGGAAGGAGTTTCAGCTATAGCCCTTTTGATTTTTTCGAAAGCCTCTTTCTCTTCGGGATTCCATTTGAATGCAGCATTCTTCTTAATCATTCCCTGCAGTGGCCTGACGATTTGCGCAAAATCTGAAATGAATTTACGGACAAAATTAATCTTCCCCAGGAAGGATTGCATTGCTTTCTTGTTGTTCGGGGGCGGAATCTGAGCAATGGCTTTAGCCCGTTCCGGATCAACCACAATGCCCTGTTTAGTGATAATGTGGCCTAACAAATTTCCCTCTGCCACAGCAAAAACGCTTTTTTTAGGATTGAGTGATATTCCATACCTCCTGCATCTATCGAAGATTTGTCTAAGGTGACGTAAATGATCGCCCCTGCATTTTGAAAATACAGTAACATCGTCTAAATAAACCACCACGCTCTGCCCTATTAGACCGCGGAAGGTTATGTCCATAGCTCGTTGGAAGGTGGCTCCTGCATTGATCAATCCAAAGGGCATGCGTCTGAAAGCAAAGGTTCCCCATTTTGTCCGGAATGTGGTTTTCAATCTGTCAGGTTCAGCTACCAATACTTGGTTATAGCCGGAGAAGCCGTCCAATAGGGAGAACATCTCAGATCCAGACACAGCTTGTAATATCTGTTCCATGGGGGGCATCGGGTAGTTGTCTTTGTTTGAGGACCGATTCAGATTGCGGAAATCTACACACAAGCGAATCTCACCAGACTTCTTTCGCACAGGTACCAGATTTGACACCCACGTGGAGTGACGAACTTTGAAAATGATGCGAGCATCTAAAAGCTTCTTAAGTTCTTTTAGAATCATTGGCTCCAAAGCTGGATGTATTTTTCTGAGTTTCTGTTGGAAGGGTTTAATGCCTTCCCTCATGGGTATTACATGTTGAATGATGCGAGTATCATATGTACGTAGATCTTCATATGTCCAGGCAAATACATCACGATACTTCCGGAATAACTGGGCAAAAGCCCGTGCCTCTTCATCACTGCAGTCTTTGCCGAGGTTAACGAACTTAGGGTTCTCATCTGACCCCAAGTTGACTTGCCGATGTGCCAATATGGAACTTTGCACTTTGGTGTTCGGAGGCCTGCGGAATCGGTTTTGCAGATCAAACATATTTTCTAGTGATACCACCCCCTTGGGCATAATGTTCTCTTTGTGTTCATCATTCTTTTTCTGTAACGTATGCTCATGTTCTTCCTCATCGATTTCCGCGTCCTTGAATACTTCAGTATTGCACATAAAGTCCAAAATCTGTTGATCATCGTTAAAAACGCGTAAATTAGAAATATTGTCTGGCACAGAGGGCCTATATACAATTTCAATAGAAAAGCCGTCCCTCAAAGGGGTGAATCTAGCAGCAGCGTTGGCCAGAGTATCTGCTGCTGCGTTTTGCATCCTAAGGACAGATTTAATTCCAAATGCATCAAAACCAGAAATCAAACGCCATACCTCTTGTTGATACGCCTTTAAATGTGGGGATAAACAGTGAATAGTGTTGCGTACCTGGCGGGTGATGATCTCGGAATCTCCAATGACCTGCAAACATTTTACCTTCAAGTCCAGTGCCTTTTTAAGTCCGAGGATTAATGCCTCATACTCAGCGGAGTTGTTGGTGCACTGAAACTCTAACCGGCATGAGATCAAGTATTTATTCTTGTGCGGGTCAAGCAATATGCAACCAACACCAGCTCCATCATTAGTCTTAGATCCATCATAATACAAGGTCCATAGGTCGCTTTCTGGCTCCTTCAGGGCACTAGGTTGTGAAGGGGTCTCTGCTGGTGATAAGTCAGGAATTACTTGTTGTTCGGTGACAAAGGCTACCTCAGATTGAACTTCGGGGCCTATAGGAGACTGGGGGGTTGGTAGCATCCAAATATGGACTCCAGAAGACACATGCCGAGCTCTTCTTGTGCAAAGCTGATGGGTTCATTAACGGCGTCCAGATCAGTAACGGTGTGTTTCATATAAGGTTCACTTTCTACCCTGATTTGATTATTCCGTCCTTTGTAAGGAAGCCACAAGTGGGACCAGTTGGTGGCGAAGTAGCCTTGTAATTTGCTGGACCAATCTCTACTGAGCAATAGGCCGTATGCTTCTGGAATATCGACAACCACAATGTCGATGCACTGATGGACCCTAGAGTCTGATGACAAGCGGATAATGACATTGTTCAATTCTCCTATGGCGGGTACTTGTGATCTATCGAGCTGTATGATTTTTGCATCAGTATTCTCCGGGCGGATGTTGAGTTTCTTACAAACGGATAAAGGCATGACATTTGTAGAGGCACCGGAGTCGACTAGACAGTTGTGGACATTGAAGTTAAAAATCTCGAAGGACAACAGGAAGGGAGGTGTGGATCCTCTTGAGTTTGTATTGATGGCGTTTACTATGGATTGCACCTCTGGTCCGGCTTGCGCAGACGTGTTGCTTACAGTCTTCGTAGCCGGAGTGTTTGCGAAAGCCTTAAGAATGAGCTCTTTTTGGTTAGTAATGCGGGCCAGCTCATAGAGAGAAATGTTTGCTCTTGTTTTCTTCATATCTTCAACAATGTTATAGCTGGGCTCTGGTTGAGGGCTAGGCTCGACAGAAGTCTTAGAGGGTTCTGACGGAAGTTTATTCTTTTGACTCACCCGGGTAGTGTTATTTGGGTGTTTCTCTGTGGCAGATTGTTTTCCGTTACCCGGGGGCAGGATTTTCCTTAGAAAGGCCCTTTTCTTGTCTTCATAAGACTGTTCAGGAACAAGTCCTTTGCTTCTGAGACTATAATTCCGTACGGGCTGATCTTTGGGAACATCTGCCATGTAGATATCAATGGGGGTAAGGTTCTCTCCACCTCGGATTATGTCAAAAGCAAGGATAGAAGATCCTGGTTCGTCGTTATGGGGTGGATCCTCCTCATGATCTGAAACATCATCCTCCGTGACATCTCCTGGAGTTTGGTCATCTAAAAGTTGATTAACTACTGCTGTCATGCTGCCAATCCATTGAGGGCACGTTTTTTCAGAGTGGGCAGCTTGGTGAAATGAGCAGAAGTTGTCTTTCCCGATCTCCTCCACATTGAGAGTGGCATTTGTGTTTGACGGAGGTTTGTTAGTGTTGGGATTACTTTTCCTGAAAAAAGGCTTGGGTGGTCTAGTGCTAGTTGTAGCTTCTGTGCCTTTTCTCCTTAGGTCAGTAACTTCGTTTGTTAAATGCTTTAGCGTTTTGGCCATGATTTCAAAATCAAAAGCATCTCTGTCCCTATCAGTAGTCTTAGGAGTGGAGGACTGACCTCTTTTTGTGTTAGGCTTGTGGTCATCTCTCCCTTCAAGATCGATGGCTCCTATCGAAAGCATGTCTTTCTCCACGGCGAGAGCAGCCTCATAATTAGCCGTAAGAGTAGCACGGGCTTCGCGTTTAACGAACACAGCAATGTCTCTAGGTAGGGCTTTGGTATAGTAGTCAATAGTGATTGAGTCATCCAATGCTAGGTTCGGAGGACATTTCTGTAGTATAGTGGCGAAGCGTTGGTTGAAGTCCTTCACTTTTTCCTTTTTATGACACTTGATGGTGCTCAATTCAGTGAGAAGCATTGAAGGAGTTTTATCTTCTGAAAACTTATGCAGGAATGCGCGACGAAATTGTTCCCATGAAGTGATAGAGGCACTGGGGAGAGAGCGGTACCATGTGGCTGCTTTGTTTTCGAGGGTATGGGGAAACAGTCGACATGCGACATCATCGGACTGGACTCTCATGATTTGAAGAGACAAATAGAAGCTGCTAATATGATCTTCAGCTAGGGTACCTTTTTCAGGGTCGAACTTTGGTAGATGTTTCTCCGGATGCCTGGGCAAATCTTGGAGTGGGCCCTGGAGATTTAAAGGGGATTGAGCCATCCAAGCTAGGGGTTGCACTCGCCTAGCCCGTTGGTGTTGCCTAAACTCATGTTCAGATTCGTCTCCCAAACCTGAGACAGATGCTTCTGACTCATGACGGGAATTTTCGTCTTGGTGTCTCCCACGGTGCAGAAAATCTCTAAGATATCCCAAGTTGTGTAAAGGTGGCCTTATTGGGTTTGGTTGACGGTTGTGAGCTTGATATCCTTGACCTCGGCCTCTATCCCCTCTGCCTCCGGCCCCCCGACCTCTATTCCTATCTCCTTCATTTCTACGAGCCCTATTCCCCCTGTCTACATTTCCCCGACCTCTGCCACCCTCACCATCCCCGGGTAGGGGGTGTGCCTGGTTGTTGTTTTGTCGAGTCTGGTTAGGCTGGAAGTCGGGGAAAGGCCCGGTGTCAGCAAACTCTTCACCCTCTTGGAGAACAGGATCATTTTCCTCAACAGCATTTGCGAGGTCTTCCAACATGAGATTTACGAGCTCGGGTATAGTGCTTGCAATGGCACCGTTACGGGTGATGTTCTCGGGCGGGGTCCTAGTATGGGTAAGGTATTCCATGATTGGAGTGAACCGTAACTGGTTGACAAGATCTCGGGCAGTTGGGCGTAAGGCTCTCAGCTGCTCCCTAGTGATTTCATAATATCGAAGCTCCCTCCCGGGAATATCTTCTGGAAGAGGAGGGTTAGTTTCATTGTTTGTGACCTCCCCTTGGGGAGTTTGTGATGGGATGTTTGTTGTGTGCTGGGAGGCTGCCATTCGGCCCTCCTTCTAGCGCCAATTCTGTTGACGGGAAAATTTGTCCGGCCAACAGTAGGGGATCTCCCCGGTAGAAAGTCCCAATCAGACCTTAAACCGTTTGGAGTAGGGATCCCGTCCGGAGTGTGGGTCCGGCTACCACTTAAGATGACTTCTCTTCGGTCTCAAAAGAACCTGCTTGAACCTGCGAACATACACTTATTCACCTGATATAGAGTACGAGATGAACGTGTTAAACATGAATCAAACACTATGTGTAGCAAGATTATAGATAAAGCACATACACCTCAAGAGATGTCATTAGCAACACATCTTTTGTGGGGTAATTGCTTGTACAGTGGTCTGATCACACAAGAAATAGTTCTTGATGATAAGATACTTCTGCACTTCCTGAAAGATGAAACGAAATGCTAACAAACTAGTTTATTAACATTCATTAATATAACAGATAATAAGGTGAACATCATTGATACAACACGGATAGCCATGACGTATAAACGATATCATGAAAAGAACAGATTCATTAATCATAGGATATTCTGAAACTGTTGAAAGAAATACACAAAGTGTTCATACAGCAAAACACATCATAACCATAGGGCATTTTAACAAGATTCTATATTCATATGCTCAAGTGTCAGATCTTTAAATACAATGCTTGTAGCTCCTGAGTTTCCCAAAAGAAAAAGCCCTTGTACAATGTCCCGTAGGAGTATTTATAATGCCAAAATTGTCTGTTGGGTTTCCTTGACTGTTCACCTTCTTGACTTTTGGGCTACCTTGAGACCCACTCCTTCTGCGACCTGGGTAGGTGATGCGACCTGCGACCTAGGTATGAGATGCGACTTGCGACCTGTCCTGTTGGTGCGATTTGCGACCTGGTTCTTCTTGCTGCTCAGGACTTGCTGCTGCCAGGACGCGAACTATTAATGTCAACCTGTTGTTCCCTAAGGAAATCCTGCCATGCCTGGTATTCTGCCGCTATGGGGGACACCAGAGGCACCTCCTCTTTCAGCCTATGCACGCATTCCAAAGCATTTGGTACTAAGGTCTCCCTTTTCTGTCCGATCTGATTTGAGAGCGACGCAAGCTTGGTATAAATCCGCGCTGGAGCGGCGATGAATTGACTGAGATGCTCTTGAGATGCGGAGGGCTCCGGATCAGCTGCGGCCTGCTTGATGGGTTGCAAGAATGTTTGAATATCTTGGTTTACTTGTTCCCAGGTTTTCTCTTCCTCTAATGCTCCAAGCGATGGGATGTGGTGCAGCGTATGCATTGAGTCGATACCACTAATCAGATGGTCGTACAAGGACATCACTTTGTCCAGGTCTTTAGTCAATTTTTCTCCAGATTGCATCGCTATGCGGAGTTGAACTTTCGCATCCTGCGTGTGGATCCAGTCCCTCTTAGGCAAATTTTCAGGTGCCTGAGGGTACTGTATGGTCCAACCCATCATCCTGTCCAAAGCCTGTGAAGCCTCTTTGAGTTGATCTTGTCTTTGCCTGGTTTCCATTCGTGCTCTTGCCAGAGGAGCGACTGTTTGTTTGATGGTGAACATTTCACCATATACCTGTCTCATAGTCATTTCCAACACCTCACACTCCTTGAAAATGGCAAGCGAGACTTCATTTGCCGGTAGAGCTTGGTTTCGAAGTCGCTGGACTTCTGCTTGCAATTCTGCTTTCTCCTGCTCTGCTATCTTTTCGCGTTGCTCAGCTGCGTGCAGTCTGTTTTGTAGAGATACTATTTCTCTACTCATCCGGGTTACATTCTCCTCCGTAGCCGTAGCGAAGGCAGTACCTGCTGACGCTATCATTACTGGATTAGTTCTGGTATCCAAAACTATATCCTTGCCTGTTGACACTGCGGATGATGCATAGGGACTTTGTGCCAATGACCTCCTCTTCTCTTGACGGATTTTGAACGAAAACTGATCAAATGTGAGTCTGGTTAGGTCGAACACATCTTCTTCCTGTCTCTGGGGCGATCTAACATCAGAGAGTTTTGTACGGCCCAGAGGTATGTCGAGAGGAGTTACCTCAAGATCGTCCAGCATGTCATCCTCTCTTTCCCCTGTGTTCTTCTCTTCCTCTTCCTTCCTCCGCCGTTCAGCTTCTGCTGCTGCTTCTATCTCGGCCCTCTTCTTCTGTTCAGCTGCAGCTGCCTGTTCGGCTTTCCTTTGTCGTTCAGCCTCTGCGGCTGCTTCTATTTCGGCCCTCTTCCTTTGCTCAGCTGCAGCAGCCTGCTCGACTTTCTTTTGGCGTTCAACCTCTACTTTGTCCAGCTCTGCCTTAAGTGCCTGTTCTGCTGCGGCCTGTGCCTCCTTGCCCTCCTTTTCTTTCCTGGCCTCTTTGGCCTGCTTCTTCTTTTGTGTTGCTGTTGCACTCTTTTGGCGCGCTTCCTCATCCTCTTTTATCTTCTTCTCTCTTTTAACTGGGCTGTGCTTCCTTTTGTTTGATGGATGGGGTTGGCCCTGTGTTGATTCGAGATTTCTTGAGTATGGATGAAGAGGCACCTCCTAACTGACGTCTTCTGTCTTCTAAGTTCTGATCATCTGAGTCTTCCTAGACCACGTCAATTCCCGGAGCAAGTTGTCTTTCAGCATCATACCAGTTTCTTCTCTCATCTTCCGCTGGGCGTTCAAGATGCTGATAAGACCACTTGAGGTTGGCTCTCCGGCAGTGTTCAGGGACTATTCTCTCTGGGTCATATGTTCGGTGTTCAAGTGCCCCCAGCTGATAACTTCTCATTGCTTCCGCCTCTGCTAGTACCTCCTTGAAGTCTTTAACTGTGAATGCACCAATAGTGAGGGGCAGAGTGGGCCATGGCTTCTTTTTTCCCTTAGACAAGATGTTGGAGAAACCATGTGACATCTGAAAGCACACCTCCTGCATCAGCATTTTGTCTGTCACGAAACGAGGCATAACATGTGGCGCCTTGTAAGTTCCAAAGACTCGGATGAAGGTGTACTCAGGGAAAGGGAACCAGTGCGCCACTTTAACCAGAGTCTCCTTGGCCCGCCATGACATGCAAGGGGCGTCTTGGCCAAATAAATGTCTGTACAGAGCGGGAACAAATATTTGGGAGATACGATCTATGTCCTGTTTGTATTTGGACTCCCAAAATACTTTGAGTTGTAGATGGATTCCGCGCGTGTTCTCGGAGTCCCAGTTGTGCTCCCAGCCGTCAAACTCTACTCTGGCGCACACCGCATCTAGTAGGTATGAAGCCATGTAAAATTCAGTAGGCATTCCTTCGTCCGGGGCCAATGCCGAGTTCAAGTTGGTCTGCATCGACGTCATCAGTATGCCGGCCCAGTTAAAACGGGTGCCCTGTGTTGTCACATACTTTATAATAGTGGCCCAACTGCCGTTGAAAGTGGAGCAATCTGGGCGCCCGTAAAGCCTGCAGAGCATGGCAGCAACCAATTTATAAACTTTTCTTAGGCTCGCCACTGGGTATTCCTGGTTCTTTTTTACCTTGAACTTCTCGGGTTCCTCCCACCATTGTTTAATAGTATCAACTATCGGGACGGCGTGAGTAGCAGCCCATTCTCGAGTAAAATGCTGGTTTGGGCGAGGCAGTGAATAATAAATGTGTGCATCTGAGCCTACCAGCGTAGTGAAAGCTCTGCCTTCATAATCTCTGATCACAAATTTCTCTGGGTCTGTCTTTTGTATGATCCAGTCTATGATCTCCGGACATGGGAATATGGTTGGATGCACCCCTGCCAGATGTAGTTTGGACCTCTTTACCGCCAAGTATACTTCTCGGTCTGGGAGGTCTTCCGGAAATTCTTCTGGCAACTTGGCGAACTCCTGATAAATTTGGTACCACCTCATGCTGTCGTCTTTCGAAAAAGTACATAATGTATCTCGGAATATTGGGGTGGGGACACCACCACCAGCTCATCAGTCTCTTCCACTATTCCCTTGTCCTTTCTCCGAGACCGCGGGGGCGCCATGTCACTAGAATCTGAGAGCACAGGTATGCACTCTATGTCTTCACCTGTCAAATTCAGAAAGGAGTCCCACGATAAGAACGTCATGGCGATAAAAACCAGTTACAACTTAGTGACAAAACCTAACTGCGTTAATGAAAAACTGGACTGGTGAGTCGCTGGGTCGCGGATCACACAACAGGGCCCGGGCGCGACCTTGCGACCTCGCGACCTGGCGACCTGAGGTCGCTGGGTCGCTAGGTCGCAGATCTATGAAAACAACGGAAAGTGCGACCTAGCGACCTGGCGACTAGGTCGCTGGGTCGCAGGTCGCAAATCTATAAAACTGGAGAAACATGCGACTCTGCGACCTAGCGACTAGGTCGCTGGGTCGCAGGTCGCAGACTGGCCTGCCGGGGGTTTGGTGCGCGCGGCCTTGAACCTTTTTGCCCTCCTTCTCTTGGGAATTTGCAAGTTTTTTGGAGCCAGGGAGAGCTGGGGCATGATTTTAAAGGTAAAGGGGTGATGTCATGGGGTGAAACAGCAAATAGTGAGGTTTTGGGTAACTTATGCAATGCGTAATTGGCAAAACCTCAGAAAACATTAAATCATGGCCAAAAGACAATTTAAAGGCTACAGGGGAGATGGGTTTAGTAAGAAAACTATTAAAACGGAAACAGCAGGAATAAATGGCAACTTACCCGGGAAAAACTTGTCAGTTGAGCTGTCAGAGGCGTTTTCCTTACAAATCGCTGAATGTGAAAAATGCGACCTGCGACCCCCCCTTCTATAGGAAGTCGCACGTGCGGGCCATTAATGCGGGTCGCTGGGTCGCAGATTCGTCAAACCTTGAGTTTTGCGACCTGGCGACCTTGCGACCTGGCGACCTGGGGTCGCTGGGTCGCAAGGTCGCTAAGTCGCGATTTTCGGAAAATGACCAAATTGCGACCTGGCGACCTGGGTCGCTAGGTCGCCAGGTCGCGAGGTCGCAGTTTTCATAAGTATAGGTAATATGCGACCTGGCGACCTGGCGACCTGAGGTCGCTAGGTCGCAAGGTCGCAATTTGCATGAATGTCTACTTTTGCGACTTAGTGGCTTAGCAGTTTCTCTTTAGTTCTAAGGGGCTCCAAAAATTTTAAAAAGGTAGTCTTTTTTGGAGGGTGTTGTAAAGGTTACAACACAACCATAATAGGAGAATTGGATGTCGAAATTTACATTATATCCCTTGATATGTATCCCTTATATAACATTGTTCTCCCATCTAATGAGAAACTCTTGGAAGCCACAACCTCGTATGGGCCATGATCAAGGTAAATGTCAGACCAAAGTTCCTTTTCTTGTTTCAGACTCATTAAAAAATGAAACAAGGTGTCATGACCATAGTTATTTTACTGTGTCAAGCTCATTAAAAAATGAAATAGGTCCCTTGAGAAAGGTGCTTTTCTTGTATTAAACTCATTAAAAAAATAAACAAACCCCCTTTCAATTCGAATCTTTGATTAGATCTCATAAATTCCCAGTTGTGTCTTTCAATTGATATCATAACAGAACCTTCATTAAATCCACCTATTGGTAACCAATAATCTACTTAGCTGAATGAAATGAAGCTTGGGGGGATTATCCTTAGAATTAAATCATTATGTTGGGGGCATGCGTATGTATCTCAAGCATAGTCTTCCTTTATTTCAAACTTGTGTAAAAACGAAACCACTCTCAATCATAGTTTTTATCATGTTTCAAGCTTGTGTAAAAATGAATCCGATCTAAAGGATATTTTTTATCTATTTCAAGCTTGTGTAAAATGAAACCACTCATACTTTATCCCTCGTGATTTCCATTTTTATCAACTTGTTTTTTCTATATGATCCTTGGTTTTCTCATTCCATCGTCACCATATTCTTGGTTGATCCTATTCTTTCACTTGGTTGTTTTACCCTTTCTTGAGGAACAAATATGATGAGTGGTCTTCTTAGCCAACCCCTTGACCTTTGCATGTTTTGAGCAGTGTAGTAGTGTTTTTTTAACAATGGTGTACCAAAAGACACCTCCTTAGGAGTTGTTTGTTCTCTACAATGGAATACAGATAGAGTTGGTGTTGTTAGTGAACAAACTGAGATAAAGGAAGCATTGCAAATGGTGAAAACAATGCATATACAGAAATAAAATAAAACAAAGAGATACACACACAAATAATTCTTGATGAATAAGACAAGTCAACAAAATAATGGAAAAGCACTCACTTTATTTAGTTTTGGTGGTAGAAGATGAATATTAAACACTTGAAGATAATTCTTTAAGCTATGGTGCTAAAAAAATTTCAACAACGAGGTTCCTTTCCTTAATCTCTTTGCAAGTTTCTCCTCTCTCTGAAAGAAGTATGAATATTGTCAATGGTGGAATCTTCTTCTTTCACTAGGATGATGGATTTCTTAGAAGAAATATGACCAACATACTTATTCTCTTACTTCTTCTACTTCAACAATGAAATGTGTTGTTTCTCTGATAGCAATTTGGCCAACATAACATTGCCTCATGTTTTGGTTCTCCCATGGCCTATTTATATAGATTTGTTTGAATCCATCTTTGCTCTCTTGGTTTATGAATGATAAGGAATTATGAGTAGGACAATATGATTTTGTTAAGGGCTTCATATCTTCAGGGTGACTTGAATTCAGTTGTCCTTGACTGAAACATGTCACAGAATCACTTTCCAAGCATGCGAGGTGGTCTTGAATTTGTTGAGTCAATATTTTCTTTGACTACGTGAATTTCGAAGTGTTGTGGTAAAACACAACCCCCCCCATTTTTTACTTATGCACTTCAAATAATGGGGACCCTTTCTACAAAATTTTCGGCTAAACACCTTTTAGAATTTTCATTAAGTTAATTATCCTACATTTTTGTCATTTTTCCATCTTCCTCGGAATTTTGTTTTGATTGTTTCATTGAATCTGGTTTTTCATAAGCTTTCCAATGATACTTGTTTCGCTCCATTTGGTCAACTGGTTTGTAAATGGCACTCATTTGAAGTTTTATCATTTTCTCACTTGGGTTAAAAAATGTATAAAGTGTACCAATATTTTAATTCTCATAATTAAAATAGTCATTCATTGTAAATATTAACTTTTACTTAATTGTTACTAATTTTTCACTAACAATCCTACAAAATGACCCAACTAAATTGTATAATAAACGAAAATATGTTTCGGGATCTTGGTAATTTACTTCAAGTTGTTATTTAAAAAAAAAAAACAAATTGTCAAACCCAAAACTGAAAATTGCAAAAAATCCAAAGTCTAATTTGTAGGATGGTTAATCCAACCTATAGTTTTTTTTCAAATTTAACAATAAAAAATAAAATAATTATAAAAAAAAACTACAATAAAATTTTCTTTGTGCATATCGCAATTTTTAATTCTTAACAAAATAACTTCGCAAAGAAATTGTGATAAGGAAAAATGCGAAGGGTTTTTTTAGTTTTATGTAAAGTTAATTCACCTTATAAACTCCCGCACCTCCACCTCACTTACCCTCATCTTATCACTCCACTCCATACTCTCCTCCCTTCTTCATATTAATATTCACCTCTCCACTCCACTCCTCCCCTCTCTCTCTCTTATGTGGTTTCCATTCTTTTGAGTTAATTAATTAAAATAATTATATTATATAATATTATAATTAATATTATATTTTAATTATAATTTTAATATAATTCAAATTATAATATTAATATAATATTTTAATATTATAATTAATAAATAAATCATTTTTAATTAGTTTTATTTTATTTTCAATTAGTTTTTATTAATCAAAATTAATAATATAATTATAATTAATTAATAGATAATTATAACTTAATTTAGAATTAGATTAATAATATAATTGCAATTAATTAGTATTAATTAATTAAATATTGTAATCTAATTTAGGATTAGAAATTAATTAAAAAATTCTGATTTTTTGCCTAAGTAATAGAAATTATAGAATTCTAGAAATTTTAATATATCAACTTTGGAAGCTCATAAATGGAGTTTTACTTGGCCAAATGAGGACCAGGACGACTCATTAGGTAGATAAAATGATGGAGAACATTTATGAAGTTGTTTTATTTCTAGAGTGGATCATTTATTGGGTCTAAAATTCAGCTTAATATCATGCTCTGAATTTTTAACAAAATAAATTTTCTGAATTTTATTTTCTGCATTTTAATTTGCCCACAACTTCTTCTAAATGCAAATCCATTCATCAATGATATCCTTGACCAATTACATCAGCACATAAATCAAAAGAAAACTTATATTTCCTTTTTCAATTATTTATTTAATTAAGTTTTGATTGAAATTATTTTAATTTCTATATTTTGCATTTTGATTTATTTTTACATTTTAATTTTTTTTTATTTGTTTTTGTAGGAAAACAGTTGAAAAGATGAGAAGAAGAAGCTCCCAATCAATGAGAAGGCTCCAACAATTGAATAATATTTTTTGGAACCAATGAAAATTGATTGAGCAAAACCACTCTTCAAACAAACTTTATTATGAAGAAATCCTTTTGTAAATATTATAAATAACATATTGCAAAATGTAATAGAGGTTTCTCTCCTCTACAATGCTAGAATTCTTGATGGCACTATTGTCTATAGGATTTAGAGGTGTAGGGTAAGAGGAGAGGAATCTCAGATCTGGAGATTATTAAGGTCTTTCTTTTACATTCTGAGTTATGTGTAATGAATAGAGTCTTGCACTACTGTAGCTCTGATTTTGAAAGATGAAGTTCAAGTATTGCAAAAGACTGTTAGAGACCAGAGCTAGAGAAATGCACTTAATAAATTGGTATTTAAAATACTATTATTTTAAATGTTGGTTTCATTTTATGATAACAGGAATGTGTCAATTTACTCGCATACCTGTGCACTTCTGTCGGTATGAGTAATTCACCTCAATTTATGTTATTATTTGTATCTACTCTTATGGGTTGAATTTGATTTCTGAGTAATTATTTACTCATAAATCTGTCTTGTAAAACTGATTTATTGAATAGTGATATGTTGTGAACTATTTCCGCATGTTATTGTTTAATTATTCAAGTTACTAATTAAATGATCAATATCATTTTGAGAACTACTTCCTCAGTGTTGTTGATTGATTATTTCAGTTAAGAGGTCTCTAGATAGAATGTGTTTGGTACTCACAATGTTAGTTAATTGAACTACTTCATTAGCTTGATATTCATTTAAAACAAACATATTTAAATCTCAATTATTTAAAACATCTTGCTCTCAGTTGCGATAGATCTATATCTACCTAATTGAGATAGGATTAAAATAGTTTCTTTTTCTTTCATATTAGAATAATATTGCATTCAGATTAAATTCTACGTCCCAAAATGTCCTCTTCCCAAAGAGGAAAAAATTGAGTTATGGCTTCGCTTAACCCAAATTAGCTTAAGGATCACTTTCTTGTCCGATCGACAAGAGAAATGATCTAATGTCCCTTTCCCATTGATAGATAAAAGTCATATTTTAAGCCAATGGAGATTGAGAGAAGGTAATTGGACCTAGTTAAACCAGTCGGAGCCACCATTCTAAACGGAAAAGGAACTGCTTTAAGGTCTGGACCAAGTGATCATCCCCCACATTGTTGTAGCGAATTTTGAGGCCTTAACACGAAGAAAAAACCACGTGATTTTATTTTATTCCTTAAAATATTTCACACAGTCCAATTTTTATATATAAGACCTTAGGAATAATTAAATTTTTGAACTTTCATAATGTCTCAAGGTAGAAAATATTCACCTATACATTTTTGGTGATTACTTTGGGCATATTTTAGGTTGTACAAACGCGTGTACGATTTTAAGGTGTTAAGAATTGTCCCTTGATGTATAATATTAGGAGAAAATGTTTAGCCAAAATACATCATGTCTTGTTGTTCTGACTAAGATTCTGATTAAATTCTTGAGAGAGAGAATAACTTGTTGTGGAGATGATTATGGAAACCCCTTGATTGAGGGTAAATGATAACCATGCTTTGAAGAAAACCTGAAAAAATAAAAAGTGTTTATACGAGCTGGTCATGTCCTATGCTCGTTGTTATCCCAAATTGTACTTGATTGGCAGCTAATCATACAACTCTATGTAATTGTTTCAAACCATATTTTGACATTGAAGCTGAGGAAGATAAGAGTCTTTAGCAAAGTCAAATCACACATAGAACATAGGCAAACCCAATCATTTCATCAACAAAGGAAGTTAGAGCATAAACATATGAATTCTGAGCATTAAAGATGAAATATATTGCAAGTGGCAAACATAAAGATATAGATTAGAAAGACATTAAAAAATCCATGAGAATCTCAAGTCTATCAAGAAGAAGTCCTTTATATTATTGATATAAGTCAAATTACATAAAGCAGTAGTATGGTGCAAAAAATCTCCAACCCTTTACAACTTCGATAATTTTCCTTTAAATCGACATTCTTACAACAGGGATGATCTTCCTCTTGGCTAGATTCATCGAATTCTTCCCATGACACCTCATATAACAGAAAAACATATATTTTCACAAGAAAATGACAGCTACACCCTAAAGATGACTTTTCCTAATAGGACTCAAACTCCTATTTATTACATCATTCTACGTTATCTTTGGAACAACTACATATCAGTCACACATATGCCTCACATGCTCGAATAGGCTATTGTTACAGAACATTTTGTCACTGTCCCTACAATCCCCATCCCGCACATTGGAGGACCATTTTTGTGACTTATATGAAGTGTCATGCCTTGCCAAAAGTATCATTGCATCCCTTGCCATGAGGAGAACATTTCCTCTATTCACCATTCCTTGAGCAGACCATATAAAACACATGATTTTTTGTTGGCACTAGCAGACAGTTATGGCTTCGCGCCAATAAGGGAAATTAACACTGGGCCCCATGCCCGTTGGCGCTCTGTCTCAATGAGTTTCCCACGCCGAGCAATTTTTGGAATGTTTGTTAAATATAGAAGAGAATTTTCCATGCTAACTACTTCGTGGGCGAGTCAACTTGGGTTGTTTGACTGAATATTGTCGAGCACCTTCCTTTGGATTCTCATTTCCTACTTTTGGGGCAACTTCCCAAAGGATAAGGCCTCCCTTCCACCATTTGAGGAATCCCAACCTCCTTCTCTCCTTCTATAAATACAACTCTCTCACATAGATGCAACTAGATGAATAGGCATTGCTGAACATTTTGCTGAAAAAGTTTGATACAGCTAGTGTGAGATAGAGCAGAGAGAGAGACCCTTGTCGACAGAAAGCTTAGGATTATTACCTTGCCATGTCCAAATTCCCTAACGAATGCTCGAGACGCATTTTTACTGGACCCGATGAAGGAGGTTGCGATTTCAAGGCTCTGATTGTAATCTCTTTCTTTCTCTTAATATATACATGACTGATGTTTTTGTTCCCATATTGTGTTGATGTGATTTATCTTACGCAATACACTTAATTCTCCTTACCTAATTAGCTAGTTATGAATGCAAATATTGTTTTGTATCCTTCTTTTGTCCTCTGATTTTTGTGCAGGCACCCGAGTACCATTGCTAAAGGACCGCGACGTGCCAGGGCAAAGGTCCAAAAACCGTTGCGCAATCGCGTTCAATCATAGGTAGGAAAATCTATCCCAACTCATTTCATTCATTAACTAGGAACCAACACATTAGCATGTCTTCTTGTTGCTAGACCCGCCCTGTGGATAGAGGGATCACCTCTATCTGCAGAGGGGATTTACCTACACAATAAGTTGGTGACTTTGTTGGGGATCAGTGTGTGTTTGTCATCTCATTGTTTGATGATCGTTTGTATTGTCGAGTCAACTTTGGTCATTTGATTGTGTTTCTACTTTGCTTGACTTGACTGATTGTTTCAAACCATCATTTTTAGTTCAAGAGTGTCAAGTCTGACCTCTGCTCAGTGGTTTTATCTTTTTCCCATTGTTTTCTATCTTGGTGCGGTATTTCCTTGAACAGCCATGCCAATTGGCACATGTTTCTTTTGTTACAGGTGTGCCAACCCCTATTTAGTGCAAATTACAGCTAAACAGTCGCGTTGAATTCTGTAGGGTTTGATTTGACCCTTTTGATGAGTTTTTGTCAGTAGTTCTTGGCTCTGGATTGGTTTTTTTCATTGAAATTGGTATTTTAAAATTGTTTTGACTCTGTAGTCTCAGTCTTCTCAGTTGTTTGTCCATCATATTATAAGTGGATTTTTTAGCCCTAGGATTTTTAGGTGCCTTGTGGTGTTTGTTTGGCCCTTTCCTCCCTAAGCCTTCTGAGTGAAGATTCGAGTCATTTTGATCTTTTTCATCTCAGTTCACTGACTGATTGTGTTAGTCTTTCTTTCAATTCTTTGTGTATTTGGTTTGTTGGATGATCAATTTTGTTTTCATTTGACTCTCCATTTCTTCACTTTGAGCATAGATTATATTGCTCGTTGGATCGCTTCAAAAGCCCTTCGTTTGATTGAAAGAGTGCATCCTTGTTTTGAGTGTGTTTTATGTTTATATCACATTTGAGTTATTCATTTTATATATTTACACTTGTAGTGTTAAAAACTAGTGCTTGTCTTTCTTTTTAGTGTAACGGTGCATTGTGTGTTTCATTCATCTAAAAAACAAAAGATTGCATTCTTTCCTTTAAATTGAAAATGAAAATTTTCTTTTACATAAGTAGCTCTTACTGAACTAGGAAAGAGTTTTCGTTTTCTCATTTGGTTGTATTACATGCATTAGTGAAAATCTTCTTATGTTTCAATTGATTTTTGCTTTGTCATAGATCCCTATCCTTCTCTTAGCTAGCATTGATTAAATAAAAATGATGTTCTTTTCCATGTAGTGTTCATTTAGGAATTCAAGATGACAGTCGGTAAGGCCTTCAAATTGAAACATTAATTCAAGATCAACCTTAAAATCAATTCAATAAATCCAAGGAAGCATTGAAACCTAATGCATATATTTATAGAGGTCTAGGCTAGTGATGTGCTCCGACGTTTTTAAACCTAGTAGTTGTCGTTGGCCATTTGGCATTAGACAGCACTAGTATGGACTTGTGCTCCCTGTACTGTCGTGTATATAAAGGGATAACCTCATAGGTTGCAATACTTTATCCATAAGAATCTGATTCTTCCGCCCTGTAACTGTGATACACCAAACACAGCATCCAGGGAGAATACATGCACATACGTCAAGTCCTTCATCATTTCTCTTTCATTTTGATAACCGAGGTGTATATGGAAGTTCATAGAGACTTGGTACAACCTCTTGATTAGATTACCTGAGTAGTCATTTTGGTCTTTTCGTGACTCTCTAAAAGTGAAAAGATCATCGAGCACTTGTCCTTTCACACTCATTCAATCTGAAAGTGACTAGAGCCATCTTTCGCCTATTTCTTGAATCTTAAAATATGAAATGGTAGGGTTGTGTTTCAATGTCTTATAATATTAGCTACCCACGAAATATTCTTGGTTCAAGTTATCTTCCTTAGTTTTTTTTTTAGGGTTGTTTCCGATGGCAACATTTCCAGAGTTTACCAACCAAGGAATCCACTCTGAAGGGAATACTGGTCCTTTTCCTACTTTTGGGAATGTTGGCACTCCTTATATGGCGACATTGTACCTTCCTAGATTAACTGTTGGTTTGCCTGTATGGTTGTTTTCGACCTTGTGGTCTTGATCATTCTGACCTCTGTACAACCATCTGCTCCACCCAAGCAACATCATGTTGATTCTAAGGTGGACCTCTCCCCTTCTTCGCTTATTTCTTTGTCCTCCTCTTCTACTTCGCCTGGTGAAAGTCTCAATTCTAGTAACCCGGTGGCTAAGAAGAAGAAGAAGAAGATGAAAAAGAAGAAGTCAAATAGAAGAGAGGTTAACTCTGCGGATATTGCACCTTAGATTCCTTCCTTGATAAACCATCTAACCTTCCATGGAAATTCAAATTCCCTTGCATGTTGTGCAAAGGTGACCACTTTCTTCGAGACTTTCCTGGCATTCCTAAGGTACTTGAGGTATGGTTTGACAACCGTCCTCCCTTGCCTTTGACTTCTGGAAGTCATATTGGTGGCACATGTTCAACTAGCAATGATAAGACTCATAAGAAATAGAGTAAGATCATGAATCCCCATAAGTTGTGTGAAGGGCATCATCCCATTCACCTTTTTCCATACATGGATGAAGCCATGAGATTTTTGGACAACCCTACTATTTCTGCACCTTGCCTTCTGGTTGGTTACCAGAAGCTTTCTTTGAGTCCTCCGTTAGTTGATCCCATGATCGGTCAAGATTCATCCTTGGTCAATCTTGTTCCCCTGGAAAATCAAATCCATGAATCTGTTCCCAACCAACCATTGGTCATGGAATGGGTCGATCCGATCGCACCTATGGTTCATCAAGTCTTTTCCATTGAGAGTGGATCTCATACTCTTCATGCTCTTCTTGTTCCTTCAGATTCTTCAGACTTGGAGAAAGATTCTCCCATCTCTGTGGTTCGAGAAGATTCTCCTCCTGCTCCCATGATGGAGGTCCTGGAGGATGCTCCTCTTGCTCCCGTAACACAAGGGGATGACCCTTCCATTCTTGTCGTACACCCTCCAAGTAGTTTGGTTGCTTCCTTCGATTAGAGCAGATTCGCGGGATACCGCCTTCCTTCTTATGTGCCCTTTGAGGTCACGGTACAGGTATCCCATGTGGTTGTACCCAGCATGATTATAGATGAAGGCACATCTGTCATTATTCTGTCTTCAACTACTTTTCAAGCTTTTGGTTCTCCATCGCTTGTGCCTGTTACGCGGAATCTGTTGGCATTTAACAGAAGAACCAGTCAACCATTAGGGATCCTTCTGAAGTTTCCTATTACTTTGGGAGGTAAAATTGTCTATATAGGAGTGATGTTCGTTCCAGGTCCATGGATTTTAATTTACTCTTGGGGCATGACTATGCTTATGCCTTTGGTGCACTTGTCTCTTTCCTCTTTCGTGTGATTTGTTTTCCACACAAAGGTCGAATCATGACCATTGATCAACTTTCATTATTTGGTCCTGATGTAGCAGCTGGCCCACCATCGTCCCTTCCAAATCTTTATCCGCCAGTTCTATCTTCCCCACCATAGGTTAATTATGTGGCCACTTGTTTTTTGCCTTCATCCAGTGATAGTGCCGTTAAGTACCATCTACTGGGGGCATTTGATTGCGACTTTTAAGATGTTGTTCTCCCATCAGATGTGAACCTCTTGGAAGCCACGACTTCTTATTCAAAATGGTAAGATTTCAGTGGAGCAAAGTTAGTTTTTCTTTTGTCAAGCTCCTTAAAAACTGAAACAAGGAGTTGCAAGGATAGTTCTTTTCATGTGTCCACCTCGTTAAAAAATGAAACACGTTCCTGTCCAATTCAAGTCTTTGATACGATCTCGTAAAATCTCATTCGAGTCTCTCTCTTGATCTCATAATTTGAACCTTCAATCCATTTGTCTTTCAAATGGACTAAAGCTTGGGGGGCATGTACCTCGAATTGAGTCACCATGCTGGGGGCATGAAAATATTTTTTCAAGCATAGTTTATCTTTGTTTCAAGCTTGTGTAAAAATGAAACCAACTTCAAGCAGAGTTTCCTGATTTCAAGCTTGTGTGTAAATGAAACCATTCTCGTGATTTCCATTTTATCAACCTATTTTTCCATATGAACCTTGGTTTTCTCACTCCATCGTCACCATCTACTTGGCCGTTCATACACCTTCACTTTATTTTTTTGCCCATTCCTGACGAAATGCTACAATCAGTGGTCTTGTTAGCGAGCCTCTTGACCTTCACTTGTTCTTAGCAGTTCCACCATTACTAGAACTAGTTAATACCACTCGTTCCTCCAGCAAGATTCAAATTTTTGCTCTTTTTTTACTCTCAAAATTTGAAAAGATTATCGAGACTCTTGTCGTTTTGAGCTCGCTAAATGGCTGTGAAACGATATCTACATAGTATATGTTTAACCCTTTTTAGGGTTGGGATATATTATTTACGAAAAAGAAATACCTTAGCCTATCACGAATAAGAGGTTCCTTCAGACACAGTTTTCTACCTTTTCGGATCTGTGAGACTACCTACAAAAAGGGACTACTAGATTTTTCTTTTCCAATTCTTTTCAAACTCTCTAAAAATGAAAAGGTGTCGATTTCTTCCTTTGTTAGATTCATTAAAACCTAAATGACATCAAAAATTGTCACCATGACGTCACCGATTTCCTCCTTCCTAGGGCTCATAAAATGTACTAGGATGGAGTTTTCCGAAGGAAGAACTTACATGAAAAAAATATGTTATCCCCTTCAAGCATGTTTTCCAAAAATAATTAGCGTACTCGCTAGCAATGGTGGGGGGAAATGGAACCAGTTATTAGTTGTGTCGACAGTATGCCACTCTTGAACATGACACTCATCTGCATTCTTGTCGGGTTGGGGACATCTCATTTTGTCATTTTTGCCTCCATGTGTTTGGGTAATCTCTTTTGACCATTCATATTCTCTTTGCCACGTCATCATGACCTCGGATCCCTTTATGTAAAATACTGCCAAATCCAGATTCCTGTCGCCGATATGTTTAAGAGAAGTTTACGTTTGCAGTTTTCAACCTCCCTATAATTGTCTTTTTGGTTCTGATTCACTATCATCATATTCCTCTATCTCATGTCGATGATGTGCAAAAATTATGGCCCTCCTTCGAGAAGGTCACTTCTTTTCGACTTCAGCTTATCATCCAGGAAGTTGATCTACAAACTCCCTTTTGGTACCTTGGAGCTTGCATACCTCAATGGCAAGCTCTTCACATTCGATGACAAGTCCACATCATTGGCCTTCGATCGAGTGATTTTGTGGGTGTTCGATGCAAGATCATTGTTCAAATTCTGTGGATTGTACTAGTTGTACCTTGAGAGCCATTGTCATTATTGGTGGTTTCTCTCATGCCTATTAACACCTTTCATCATTGGCTAGTAATCAGGTGAATTTATTTCATGTTCGAATTCAGCTCACATATTCGCATGCTTGAATTTGTACTTGTTCAGGTCGAGATGGAGCGCAAGACCCTGTGTTTTATCTTATAAGATCCAGGCTGCCGATATTTTGGTTTATCATGACTTTATGCCTGACTCTTTTAATTGGATGGTTGTGACCATACTTGAGTCTATTTTTTGATCCTTACTTCTAGATGGCTGTGTCCATACCTCGGATCTCAGTTTTATAGATACTCTATTATGGATGGCTATGCCCATGCCACATGTTCATGCATCAAAGATATCAGTTGTATTTGTACTTGCAGGTCTTTCGACAGTGGTGTATGGTTCGAACGTGTTCTCGTAAATGATTTCACTCCCTCTCTCTCGGACCTCATGCTTTAGGGGGCATATATTACACAAGATTTTGTCACCGTCCCTGCAATCCCCATCCCGCACATTGGAGGACCATTTCCATGACTTATATGAAGTGTCATGCCTTGCAAAAAGTATCATTGCATCCCTTTTGCATGAGGAGAACATTTCCTCTGTTGAATATTCCTTGAGAAGACCATCAAAAACACATGCTTTTGGGTTGGCGCTGGTAGGAATTTATGGCCTCACACCAATAAGGGAAATTAAAACTAGGCCCCACGCCCATTGGCCCTCTGTCTCAGTGAGATGCCCGTGATGAGTTGTTTTTGGAATATTTTTTCAATATAGAAGCGAAGTTTCCATGATAACTACTTCGTGGGCGAGTCATCTTAGGTTGTTCGACTGAATAACGTCAAGCACCTTTCTTTGGCTTCTTGTTTCCTCCTTTTAGGGCAACCTCCCAAAGGATAAAGCCTCCCTTTCACCATTTGAGGAATCCCAACCTCCTCCTCTCCTTCTATAAATACACCTCTTTCACATAGATGCAGCTAGTTGAATAGGAATTGCTAAACATTTTTCTGAAATAGTCTGATATAGCTGGTGCGAGATAGAGCAGAGATAGACCCCTGTCGACAGAGAGCTTAGGTTATTGCCTCACCACATCCAAATTCCCTGACGAATGCTCGAGATGCATTTTGACTGGACCCGCTGAAGGAGTCTATGACGTTAAGGCTCCGGTTGTAATCTCTTTCTTTCTCTTAATATATACATGACTGATGTTTTGGTTCCTGTCTTGTGTTGATGTGATTTATCTTACGCAATACATTTAATTCTCCTTGACTAATTAGCTAGTTATGAATGCAAATATTGTCTTGTATGTCGATTTCATCCTTCGATCTTTGTGCAAGCACCCGAGTACCATTTCTAAAGGACCACAATGTGTTGGGGCAAAGATCCAAAAACTGTTGCCACAAGTGCTACGACAATTGTGTTGGATCACAAGTATGACAATTTGTCCCAACTCATTTCATTCATTAACTAGGAACTAACACATTAGCATGTCCTCTTGTTGCTAGAACCACCCTAGGGCTAGAGGAATCGCCTTCGTCCACAGAGGGGATTTACCTACACAATAACTATGACACAGTTCATCATCACTTTTCATATTAAAAATCCTCCTAAACATATAAAACAAAACCCTATTTTTCAGGAATATGACCCTTATCTACAATGAGATATTTTAGCTACTAACCTATCTCCACAATACTTCCTCGTGCCATAATTATTTGATATTAAAGTCCCTTGACCTACTGGATGTGTCCACCTATCCAAAAATACCACTGGGATGCTTCAAATCCTTGAAAAACATCTCGCTACGAAAACATGACAGTTTCATAGAGAGCTTTCGTAACGTCCAAAAAATAGCAGTTTCACCTATAAATTTTTCTCTTTGGCTATTCTAGGGTCTCAACTAAGACATGATACATAATCACCACCATTCTCCTCTTCATTAATGATAAGTTCAGCTATGGGCTCCTCAAATATAGTCATCTTTAAGCCCTTCTTCTCCAGCTCCTCATGGATCAACTCAAGTTGTTGTTCTATATCCTTCATTTTATATTTTAGTGCTCTATTCTTAGAATATAAGTGCAGGTTAATTTTTCTGATATGTTTCATCTCTCCTCTCAATGGCTTAGTCCATTTTATCAATTTCTCAGTTTTTTCCAAAGTCTTTGACACACTTAGGGCTTGTTCTTCCCAAATTTCTTTCATCTTCTCAAAGTGTACCTTTTGAACCTTGTGCTTCCTTGCCTCTTTCTTCAAGACTTATATTTCATCATTTTCCAACTTCAACTGCTCTTTAAGGACCTCAATCTCTATTTTTTCAATGATTTTCTCTTTTCCTTTACTTTGTTTAATGGATAATTCTTCTTTTGCAGGTGATGAAATTTCAATGATGCTTGGTGGTTGCTGGATAGTTTCAGTGACCTTACGAACTTCTTTACTGATTTCTAAGACTTTCCTAACATGTCTTGTCATTGGTTTCCTAGCCTGAAACATGAATCCTGCATCTAAACCCTCAAACTCTAACTTCTTAGCTGATTTGGCTTTCTTGAGCTTCTTTCCTCCCTCATCTATATCTTTAGCTTGGACAATGGGAGTTTCCTCAATATCAATAACATGCAGAATGTCTTCTAAGTTACCCTTGGCCACTGTTTGGCTTCTTGTAACTCTCTTGCTGCCATGTTTTCTCACTATTGCCATTTTCTTTGCAGGTGTATCATCTTTCTACAATGGTTCTATCTCCATGACCATTGGATCATTTTTCTCTGCCACTAAAGGCTCACTTTTCTCTACCACTTAAGGTGATGGTATACCTCTAGGTTTAGGAGTTATTTTAGGAGTGATGGCATCTACTTCAAAACCAATGACAAACAGAAAAGATGACCAGTCTCTACCTAATCTCTTTAACTCTTATAAAACCAACAACTTGATTAAACCATGATGAAAGAGTGAGGTTTTATTTCCTTCAAATTTAGCTTGAACTTTGTCTGACATTTTAGCTAAGCTTCTATATAAATAAAAAGGTAAATCAAAAGACCTATTACCAAAAAAATGTAGTAGAAGCCTAAAGTGGTATGAATAAACCTTGTGGTACCTCCCTTCACAAGTGAAGTATTTTAGAATGATTAGCAGCAGCTTTGAGAAGTTTTATTTCATGTAGCTCCTTCAAATGAAATTTGTGAGATCAATCTCACTATTATCTAGCTTGATAAATTCCTTACATTGCTTCATGGTGAACATGAAGCCTTTGAACCATTATTCTCCTCCTGTAGGAATTCTTGTTTTTTCTACAATAGTCTCTCATGTTACTGTGAGGTTTGACATCCCCACCTTTGAAGTTGTCCCATTGAAACTGATGGAAAATTCCTTAGAAACCTGCACATGGCATCCCTGCAATCTTTGGAAAAACTACAAACACCCTGTTATTTTGAAAAATTCTAAGGTAGTTGGGTCTTCATTCAGAAAATTCATGTCTAATGGCTCATATCTAAGATAATAGCCTCCTTTTTTGGTCTCCCTCTTTGCAACCATGGTGCTTTTATACCTTCTCTGCCTCGCTTGATCAATGACACCTGAAATTGATTGAAAATGCCAGAAACCATCTTGGCTTGGTGAAACATATCTCCATAGCTCAATAGCATGCAAAGATGAAGCGGAGAATGAAAAAGGCTCAATTGGGAAAGATTTTAAATTTTCGATGACAACTCATGCCTTCATCATGACTCATACATGCTAAAAATAGAAGTGATGACCTCAAACATTACCATTGTACTTTAATTTAACTCTAACTGACTCGAATGACATTCACCTTAACACTTCTAATCATTAACTAACATGTAGCACTTGATTTGAAAAGACAGACAAGAATACATCTTTTCGTAGCATACATAGTGTATCTTTGGGCAGTTTCGCTATGAAAGTATTAGCAGTTTCGTAGCGAAAAGTGTGTTTTTGCCATGTAATTCGCTACGAAATTATGAAATCTTGGCTAAAGTGACCTTATCGGATTTATAAGCTTGGTAAATGGAATATGTCATGAAATAATGATTGATGTGACATGAAAATACTTGAATGGGGGTAGGTTTGGACCTTAGGATAGGCTAATAAGAAAAATTTTAAATTTTTCCTTTACTATACCTTTGACAAATGAACCTTTAAGACTATGTCAAAAGATGTTTCAGGTTTTTTGAGTGATAACACTCGTTGTGATGACTAGTGACAAATTATTACAATAAAATAGGAAATATTTATGTCTAGGCAATGATGAGGTGGTTGACATGATGATGCCTAATGATGATAATTGTTGATGCCCACAAGGGCACTTCATAAAAAATACACTAAATCCAATTTCCCCATGCATAAAAGTGGTGAAGCACTGCTTCAGTGAGGTTCTTGTGGATGGATGAGGTGCTTAGTGATACACGATTCTTCAACTAAATCAAATAACTGCAACGGTCATTAAGTTAGATACCACCCTAACATGAAAATTTACGTTGGTGTCAAATGTCAGGGTAATTGATGACATCACTCAGCATCAGTGATTCCTATTGTGCCACCAGAGGATTTCCCTTAAGGGGGGGAGTATCCAAGGTATTATCTTGATCCTAGAATATGGGTGTTGAAGTCAACATGAAAGAAGTGTCCACCGCCCGAAAATATTGATTCGAGGAATCAAGATATCAGATGAAATTAGATTTTAATATGGTAGGTGAGCAAGGCATGATAATGAAAGTTGAAAATATCAATGGGTATGGACAACTAGCCTAAGGTTAGAGTTGTAATGCAAGTCGCGGTAGTCAAAAAAAAATTATGATAGGGATGGCCTGAAAGTCGGTAGGACTTTTAGGGTAGGTGTAAGTATTTTCTGACTGTCATGAAGAGGGTAAATGAATTTGGATAACGTGCGAGCTCTAGCCAAGGGTTACTAGAAACTATTTTCGGGTATAAGAAATAAAAATATGGGTGGGAAACTTTCCCCTAAAAAATATTTATACCCTTGCCAAAAGAATGTAAAGTTTTTCTGGATGTACAAACACGAAGATCAGTGCCCCATAAAAATGATGACCTTCATGAGGATGGCAGTAAGGTGTTTTGAAGTGTGGAGGGGCTAATGGCTGGTCTCTGTGTGGGGTTTCTAAGGAAGATGAAGTAATACAAATAGGCTATGCAAATGGAGGGATGATAAGCCAAATTTATAACACGGTAGTGCATCTGTATTGATATGTCGTAAAATACATGGGGTGGCCTGGGAGTGGGGTTGGTAAAAAATAAGTGAAGAAGAGAAGAATGAGTCTAATATTCAAGGCATGCAAGTGAAATGGCTCTCTATCCTAAGTAGATGGTCATGTATCCCAATAATATGAGGGGGTCTACAATATGCGGCGATCCATGAGTCAGAAGATTCTATTGACTCCCATGGGCGCTTACCACATGCGAGGGGATGTGATGATAGGCATAGCCGAGATGATGGACCATATGGTTTATTTCATAGAAATTGTGTCAGTATATGCAAATATTTTGTAAGAATCATATCATGTTGAGTGGTGAATGATACCTTCTCTTTCATTGGCCACTTGGTTGTTTATCTTGGCATGAATTTGTTGATGTACCTAAAACTTTAACGACCAATACCTCAAGTTAAAACATCTTGTTAAACACATGAATAATCTGGAATCAATTGAATAATATGAATTGGAAAACAAGACAAGATGCACTTAAAGTCGTATCTGAATGTGCAGTGGGACCAGAAATTAGTCTGGGGTGAAAATGGGATGGATGCTACCATGATGAAGATGATGTGGTTTTGATCCTTTTGTTTGTGATGATTTTGAAAAGGGAGGTCCTGAGCTCCTATACTGTGCTCTAGAAGATATAAAAAAGGGCGATATATAGGTAAAATTGGGCCCTATCCACCTCATTTGCAACTACTATTTTTTATGGGCACAGTTATTCCAGGAATTATTTCTTGTTGTTGTGGTCAGCCTGTGCACCGTGGTAGCGTGTGAGGAGATAAAACTTAGAGAACATAACTGTAAATTTATCATTTTGTTAGATCAGTGTAGGTCATACAAGGGTGGCCTAAATGATATTTTTTAAGGTAGAAATTTTTGACCATGTGGGTGACTAAGTTTGAATCGCGTAATCACTGTGGGTATCTTAGTGATACATGCGGTGACCCCATAGGTAATTGGCGAGAAACCACATTGACCATGTGGATTAGGGGCCAGAATTCACAACGTTGTTGGTTTGTCGATACAACGTAACCAATGCATCTATAACAATAATGGGCATGCGAACACCATGTCTGATGACCGAGCAGACGTGTAGCCCCATATCCAGCATTGTCGCTACTTGTTATCAGGCAAATGCACGCACCATGTGTCTGTTATATTATCTACATCTCTAAAAGTAATGTCAAGATCCTCCATATGGTTAGCACGCTTCTTGGATTGTACTGTAATTCCATCCAAATAGTCAAGGATAATACGAGCCATTTCATGAAAGATGTAATTCATGGCTTTTTGGAAGGTAGCGCAATTGTTTTTAAGACCAAAAGGCATGACTGGTTATGTGAATGTGCCCTATGGGGTTGTGAAGGTGGTTTATATTGATTTATATAGCAAATATGGATATGGTTTTACCCCTAGAACTCGTCCATGAAGGATAGGGCCTCATGACCAGCGCAAGCATCGATGACTTCGTCGATAAATGTTGTAGGGTAATTTTCTTTGGGACATGCTTTGTTTATATCTCGGAAATTGGTACAAACATGAATGGTGCCCTGTTTTTCATGATAGGTAAAGGTTTAGAAACACAAGAAGTGTAAGTGATAGCATAGATGAATATACCTTTCTATAGTTTGTCAATTTCTTGTATGATCGCTTATGCTTTAGAGAGATGTGACTAATGTTGTTTCTACCTAACGAAATGGGTTTCAAGCCATGTGTCAATATGGTGTTCCACAATATTGGGACTGATTCCTGGCATCTCAGAGTAATCCCCTGCAAAAATATCCCTGTATTCTTGGAACAATGTTTTGTATGAGGTCACCTCTTCTGGAGATCATGTTTCCCCCAGCGAGATCACTTCGACTTTGCCAGGTTTGTTTGAAATATTCACCTTGATTATAGGTGAAATATTTGACATGTTCCCTTCCTCAAATGCATCAAGCACTGGAATGGGATTTTTGAACCAATCTATCCTTCCTTATGACCTAGGAATTCTTTTGATTCTTTGGAATAGATATCGTGGGTTGGTGTGTGAGTAAGCACAAATTCATTTTTAGGTAGAAAAAAAGAACAATGGTGCATGGCATCCCATGGACCTTCAAGTTCCATAAAGGCCTCAATAATATCTTCATCTGAGTGAAAATTATTATATAAATTTAGATGGTGTGAGGTTGGGAGGATGGATTTTGAGCCTAACAGTCTTGGTTAAAAAGCAATAATATGATTCATTGGTAAAAAATAAATAATGATTATTTAATTACTAATTAGGTTTAAGAGGCATGTCTAAATGGGACATGACTATCCATGAAGGGGCACTTGCCTAGTATACAAGCAGTCCCCTCACTTTCAATTCTAACATAATCATTCCTCATCCATTTTATATATAATAATATTTGTATCCTCAATGGATATTCTCATATTAGAAATATTCTGGAGTATATAAGTCGAGGTACGAACTTTGTTCGTTCCATTTGGTATCTGAGTAGTTCAAGATTTTGGCTGCCTAAGCACTGCACAGAGCCACGTTCTCCAATCCAGGCTTTTTACCATAAAATTTGTTAACATCGTTGTTGTTGAAGTGTTTCGCTACCAAAATTTGGGAGTTTATCCATTTCTCCATTTCGATAGGACTTTGGCCATAATAATGAAAAATTGGTTTAAAAAAAAAAATGAAAAAAACGATATAAAAGGAAAGAAATATATTAGAAAAAAAAAGTTATAGATTAAAAAAAACACCCAAAAAAAGAGTTAGAAAAAATATTAAAAAAGGGGAAAAAATCAATATATATATATATTATTAAAATTAAAACAAATAATATAAAAAAAAAACATATGAAAAATATATATATATAAGAAGAAGTATTAAAAATAATTACTTGTCGGCTTTGACGCAAAGTCGATTGTAGCCACCACATCCCTAACTTACCGCCTACAACAAATAGATCGATGAAATAATGATTTCTTCTCTCTGGGAATCGAACCAGTGGTCATAACCAACACCGTTATTCGCTATCTCTCTAAGAAAAAATAAATAAATAACAACAAATAAAAACAACGTCGCCGAGCCGCCATCTATCGCAGACAACCGACAACTGTGGCATCGTATCATCGCGTATAGTCGCAACCTCTTTTCCCTCGTCGACCAATGAACATCCAATCGCCACACGTGTGATACCCTAATTGGTTCTCTTTTTGTAGCAGCACACATCCACTCACCTCTGTTCATGCAACCGCACAACCTTCACGATGACATCCTGTGGCCCTTCCACCATCGTATCCTTGTTGGAAATTTGAAATATTCCAGAACTCTCCCTCTTTAACACAGAGAAATAAATATCACTCTACAGAAAATAGAATTTCAACTCTATAACACAAATTTTATTCCATAAAATTGTTTACAAGTTCTTCCTCAATCACAGAGGGATTTACAATTGTTGGACTACTTCAAATCACAGCTCCAAAACAAAAAAAAACTCTTCTATGTCTCTTAAAAAATCTGCTGTGAATTTCCAATTCACTGTCTCTGTCTAATTAAAAAAAAGCTCTCTGTTTTTCTAAAAACAGATATACACTGCTGTGTATATTAATTCTGCACTCTCTGTTTAAAAAAAAACAATTGCACTGTTGTGCATACAAAACATTCTGTGCGTATGTAAAAAAATTACATTACTTCTTTGTTCTATATTTATAAACAAAATATCTAAAAACAATTAATGCAATTTGTTGACAAAATTGCAAAATTATCACCGCTTAAAAAAAATTTATGGTGCCATAAATTCTGTCAGCACCGATAAAAAAATCAATTAATGACAAATTTGATTTGCGGTGGCAGCGGTGGTGCATTGGTGGCACGTGGGTGGCTGGTGGGTGGAGCCACCTCAAGCTGGTGGTTGCGGGGGCTGCCCTCTGTTCGTACAAGACAATTGGGGTGACCCCCCGCACTAAATTACAGCCACACGTTTGTGGTCAACGCGCCTATGGTTGGTCAACTGCGGGGGGTGGCTTCTTGTTAACCGGCGTGCTGTTTGACCCCACGTAAACCGTTGATCTATTGCCAACCTACCTGCGGTTTAACTCCGCGCTGTCCCAACCTGTTCGTTGTGTTGTGTGCTGCCGCCTGCAACTCGTTCATGGCAGTTGGAAATTAGATTCCAACACTCCCCCTTAATTTCAACTGCTGGGTTTTCCTGCATACCCAAGCATTTCCTGAAATGTTCAAAGCTTTTCTGCGCAAGTGGCTTTGTGAGGATATCAGCAAACTGATCCTATGTTCTGCAATGATGCAAAACTATCTCACCATTGTTAACCAATTCATGTATGAAGTGAAACTTGGTGTCAATGTGTTTATTCCTTTTATGAAAAACAGAATTTTTAGACAATGCAATAGCTGAGCTATTGTCACAAAAGATCACTGTCCCTTTTACCTGTTCTTGACATAAGCTTCTCAACATTTTCCACATCCAAACTGCTTGACACGTTGCTGCTGTAGCTGCCACATATTTCGCTTCTGCTGTAGACAATGCTACAATGGGTTGTTTCTTAGAAGCCCATGAGATGGCTCGTGAACCCATGTGAAAAACATAACCGGAAGTGCTCTTCCGATCATCAACACTTCCAGCCCAATCACTGTCTGTGTATCCAACTAAATCTGAACATTCTGAAGTAGTATAAAAAATACCAAACCTTTTAGTACCTTTAACATACCTCAAAATTCTTTTTGTTGCTTGCCAATGTGCATCCTTTGGCTTTTCCATGAACCTGGAAATCAAACTAACAGCATGCATTATGTCTGGCCTAGTTGCAGTCAAATACATAAGGCTACCAACTATGCTTTTGTATAGACTAGGATCAAAATCCTTGCTGTTGTCCTCTCTGCTGAGCTTTAATCCCATCACTGTGGGAGTGATTGCTGCTTTGCATTCGTGCATGTTAAATCTTTCAAGCACCTCATTAACATACTTTGCCTATGAGATAAAAATCCCACTTTCATCTTGTTCTACTTCTATTCCCAAGAAGTATCTCAACAAACCCATATCAGTCATTTCAAATTCATCTTTCATGACTGTTTTAAAATGTTCAATAAGGAAATCATCATTACCTGTAAAAATAACATCATCAACATATAAGACTACAATCAATATTTTACCGTCTTTTTCGTTGATGTAGAGGGTGGGTTCTCCCTCACACTTCTCAAATCCATTTTCCAGTAGATATGAATCTATCCTATTGTACCACGCTCTTGGCGCTTGCTTTAGCCCATAAAGAGCTTTCTTCAGTTTGCATACTTTGTGCTCTTGGCCTTTCTTTTCATAGCCGAGAGGTTGATCAATGTAAACCTCTTCCATTAACACTCCATTCAGAAATGATGACTTCACGTCCATTTGGTAAACTTTCCATTTGTTTTTTGTTGCTATGGACAACACTGCTCTCACGGTTTCCATTCTGGCAACCAGTGTGAAAGTTTCCTCATAATCTATCCCATGCTTCTGTTTATAGCCTTTGACGACAAGCCTTGCCTTGTGTCTCTCTATTTTTCCTTCAGCATTACTCTTGGTCTTGTAGACCCATTTAACACCAATGACATCTTTACCTTTTGGGAGTTCAACCAAATCCCAAGTTTTGTTCCTCTCTATGGCATTTATTTCCTCATCCATAGCTTCTATCCATTTCTCATCCTTGATAGCTTCTTCGAAATGAACAGGATCATCAACATGACAGTATAAAGCAAATAAAGAATTGATACCTTCATTAGCTATATCTTGTTCATAAATATCTTTCAAACTTCTGAATTTCTTACCTCTTTCAGTAGGTGTACAAGTACTTGAAGAAGCACTTGAATTTCCTCCTTGTGGTGTGCTTGGAGAAGCACTGTCATTTCTCCTCAAGGGTGTGGTTTGCGGCTCTCTTTTTGGTGTTGCTGTTTGGGGATGTATTTCAGCCAACACATCTTCATTTTCATCATGAGATAAACAGTGTTTAACATTCACTGTTTTCTCCATGCTTCCATCCCAAGCTTCCTCTTCAATGAACTGAACATCTCTGCTCACAAGAAACTTCTTATTGGATGGGTTATATAACCTGTATGCCTTGGATTCCTCACTGTATCCAATGAAAATACATTTCTCCCCCTTGCTGTCCAACTTCTTTCTTAGATGATCCGGAATGTGTGCATAAGCTACACATCCAAAAACCTTCATGTGTGTGACACTTTGCTTTGTGCCACTCCATGCCTCTTCTGGCACTTTGTTCATAATTGCTTTTGTAGGAAACCTGTTCAAGATGTACGCTGCACAATGTACAGCTTCATCCCAATAATCATTAGGCAAATGATTTTCCTTTAACATACTCCTCGCCATGTCCATTATGGTTTGGTTCTTCCTTTTGGCCACTCCATTTTGCTGCAGAGTATATCTAGTTGTAAACTGCTTTTGAATACCATTTTCTCTACAAAAACGTAGAAAATATTTAGATATATACTCACCTCCTCTATCAGCCCTTAAGACTTTGATATGCAGCCCACTTTGATTCTCAACAAGTGCTTTGAAATTGCAAAATTTTTCAAACACTTCACTTTTCTTTTTCAAAAAGTAAACCCAAGTTTTTCTTGTAAAATCATCTATAAATGTTAAGATATAGTGGCTGTTCGCAAGTGATGGAGTTTGCATCGGTCCACATACATCTGAGTGGACAATCTATAAGGGTGCTTTTGCCCTTATGCTTTTCCCGGAAGGAAAACTTTCTCTGTGTTGTTTCCCAAGAATACAACCTTCACAAAGGCTGTCCGGTTTCTCTATCAATGGTAAACCACTTACCATTCCTTTTTTGTTCAACAAATTAAGACCTCCAAAGTTGAGATGACCAAATCTCAAGTGCCATAACCAATTATCATCTTTTGGTTCGCTTTGGTAAGTCTCCTATGCAAATGCTGCTTTCTCTTCACAATTCTTCAAGTCTGCTCTCATTCTAAGAGGGAACATCCTGTTCCTTGTCATCTTCACTTCAACAATGCACTGATTGCTGGGTGGTTTGTCCATGATGGTACAAACATCATCCTCAAAGAAAACATTATACCCCTTATGGACAAGCTGTCCAATACTTAAGAGGTTACACTTCATTCCTGGAACATAATAAACATCTGCTATGGATTTCTTTGCACCTAATCTTGTTAAAACATTCACATCTCCTTTTCCCATAACAGAAACTTTGCTATCAGTTCCTAGTGTGACTTGTGACTGCACACTTTCATCTAACATAGAAAACATGGCTATGTTTCCTGTCATATGGTTACTACAACCGGAGTCTAGAAACCATAAATCCTCATTCTTTTCTTCAGCCATATTACAAGCTAAAAACAAGTTGTTTTGGCTGCTATTTTCTTTTGTGAAATTTGCACTAGTTCCACTTCTCATATCTTGTTTCTTCTTTCTACATTCGTTAGCATAATGACCATATTTCTTACAATTGTAACATTGAACATTGGATTTATCATACCTTTGTCCTTGATCATTCTGTTGTCCACTTTGTTGGCTTCCTTA
Source organism: Pinus albicaulis (assembly GCA_034641835.2). Lineage (NCBI taxonomy): Eukaryota > Viridiplantae > Streptophyta > Pinopsida > Pinales > Pinaceae > Pinus > Pinus albicaulis. The sequence continues at coordinate 1,212,488,459 of CM076577.1, forward strand.
GCCTTGATGCTGATTTGGATTGTTGCCCCTTCCTTGAGCATTTGCTGGACTGTTCCTTTTACCTCTGTTCTGGCTTCTGCCTTTTCCTCTTCCTCTGCCTTGCCCTCTTCCTCTTCCGAAAGACATCTAGGTCTTAAAAGCATGCTCAAGAGATGAGTTTTCACTCCTACTCAATCTCTGTTCATGGGTCATCAGTGATGCATGTAGCTCATCCACTGAAAACTTTGTGAGATCCTTAGTCTCCTCTATGGTGGTGACAATCACATCGAATCTTGAGGGTAGACTTCTCAAGAGTTTTTCAACAATCCTCTTGTCCTCAAGAGTCTCTCCATGAGATCTTATCTGTGTGACCATTCCAATCACATGAGTGAAGAATGAGTCAATAGTGTCTGACTCTTTCATACAGAGAGTCTCAAAGTCTCTCCTCAGCAACTGAAGTTATGTTGTCTTCACCTTCTCCATGCCTTGATAATCTGTCTTGAGAGTTTCCCATGCTTCTTGGGATTTCTTAGCTGCTGCTATCCTTGTAAACACACTCGCATGCACTGCTTGATACAAGAAGAAAAGAGCCTTGGCATATTTCTTCCTATTGTTCTTCAGTGACTCCCTTTCTGCTTGAGTTAAAAGAAGAAACTCTACTTCATTTTCTAGCTCTTCAAAGCCATCCTCAACTAATTCCCATAACTCTTGTGAGGTAAATAAAGCTTTCATAGTTATTGACCAGTAGTCATAATTTTTCCCATTGAATTGTGAGAGATGGATATTTCCCAAACTCATACCTGTGCTGGCTCCAGCCATTCTGCACTCTTTAACTATGCTTCAAAAAACACTTGACTGTGTCTTTTAAATTAACTAATTGTTCTGCAACAGTAACACAAAACTATATAGAGAAATACCTTCGAATTCTTCTTGTCTGAACCTTCACTTTGCTGGAGAGGCTTCTGCAATAACGAACTCCTTTTCTTCAGCTTATTTGAGCTTCAAATAGCCTGCATTGGCTCTGATACCATGTTGGAAATTTGAAAAATTCCAGAACTCTCCCTCTTTAACACACAGAAATAAATATCACTCTACAGAAAACAGAATTTCAACTCTATAACACAAATTTTATTCCATAAAATTGTTTACAAGTTCTTCCTCAATCACAGAGGGATTTACAATTGCTGGACTACTTCAAATCACAGCTCCAAAACAAAAAACACTCTTCTCTGTCTCTTAAAAAATCTGTTGTGAATTTCCAGTTCACAGTCTCTGTCTAATTAAAAAAAACTCTCTGTTTTTCTAAAAACAGATATACACTGCTGTGTATATTAATTCTTCACTCTCTGTTTTAAAAAAAACAATTGCACTGTTGTGCATACAAAAAATTCTGTGTGTATGTAAAAAAAAAACAATTACATTACTTCTTTGTTCTATATTTATAAACAAAATATCTAAAAATAATTAATGCAATTTGTTGACAAAATTGCAAAATTATCACCGCTTAAAAAAAAATTTATGGTGCCATAAATTCTGTCAGCACCGATAAAAAAAATCAATTAATGACAAATTTGATTTGCGGTGGCAGCGGTGGTGCATTGGTGGCACGTGGGTGGCTGGTGGGTGGAGCCACCTCAAGCTGGTGGTTGCGGGGGCTGCCCTCTGTTCGTACAAGACAATTGAGGTGACCCCATGCACTAAATTATAGCCACACATTTGTGGTCAACGCGCCTATGGCTGGTCAACTGCGGGGGGTGGCTTCTTGTTAACCGGCGTGTTGTTTGACCCCCCATAAACCATTGATCTATTGCCAACCTGCCGGCGGTTTAACTCCGCGCTGTTCCAACCTGTTCGTCGTGCTGTGTGCTGCCGCCTGCAACTCGTTCATGGAAGTTGGAAATTAGATTCCAACAATCCTTTCCGCCATTGTAGCACTGTGAGGAAGTCACATCCATATAGGAATGTTTTTATTAAACATAACCATTATTAAAGTTAGAAATACAAAAGGTTTAATTCGTGGAACAATTGTTGTTTAATGAGACCAAGCTGCATAAAAAACATTTGAAAACGCCACTCAAACCCAATCCAACAATCGTCGACCGTACTCATTGCACTGTACTCACTCTTTCATCGACTTCATATTCCCAAGGATTAAATAATAGTGTATGTGTATATTGTTGCACTAAATTTTTAAGTTGACGTTTAACTAAGTCCACCACATTGTGTATACCCACGTCTGTTCATTTTAGGGTATTATCCGCTCATTGTATATACATATTTTTCCAAATATTATTTTGAAAGAAATATTAAAATCACACAGTCAAAAGGATAATTGAACACTTGGTTAGCTAACAATTCTTATCCAACAATTCCGCAGATTTAAAATCCACCATTGTCGGGGAATTATCATAATCATTTGGATGTGTTCTACTATCACTAGAAAACATCGTGAACTTTGAGACATTGAGAAGTGACCTGTAACTCAGGTTGTTTCAATTTGATTCAGGAGCGGCTAAAAATTAAGTACGAAAATACAAGGGGCAATATTTTTTGAAATTTAAAAGGGGTTAAAAGGGAATTATTACAACGTTATATACCCAAAAGTTAGTTTATAAAAAATTTAGTTGATAAAGGAAAAAAAGGAAATTTTATTGTGTTTTTGGAAAGTGAATTTTGTAAAAAAGAAAAAAAAGATCTGAAGGATGATATTTCAATAAAAATAAATTATCTTTAAGGTTTGAAGCTAATTATAATTTGAGGAAAAAATTGAAGGAAAATAATATATAAGGTACCGTTATTAAAGTATAAAATACAAAAAGGGATCAAATTATATTAAAAAAAAAAAAAAAGGAAACATTTAAATATTAAAGACAAAAATAGAGTCTAACCCGAAAATAAAAGATGGAATATTTTTAGAAACCTCACCGAGTGACGCTAAATTGCTATTTAAATTTAAAGGAACTCTCGCAGAAAAATATGTCACTATTGATATATCACCCGCCAAAGATAAAAATTATATAAAACCTAAAATAACCAACTAGTTGATGATTACCAAGTTAAATATAGTCGAAAAATTAGAATTTTTTAACAAAAAACAATACGACATAAAAAGTCTACAGCTAAATATCGGGGATTATACCTTTATCTCTCAATTTACCATGAAAGCCTTACTTTTTGACGATAGTGACATTGTGGTTGTATCACCCTCGATGGAAAGTCTAGGGTCCTTAATCCTAAATATAAAAAAGAATTTTTTGACATTTTCAAATAAAAAGAACAAAATAATGCTACAAGACGTTACTTTGAAGCAAAATTTTGTGACGCTTGAAGACATACAAGAAATATCAAAATTAATTCATCAAGAAAGTAAAAAGGTGATATAAAATATGAAAAGAGAGTTGACAAGATCACCACTGACAGAAATGAAGAAGTGTCTCGACTTAAAGACCACAGTGAAAAACTACTTACACAAATTAAGAATCTTAAAAAGGACAAGAATTCATTAGAAAACAAGGTACAAAAACTTATCGAGAAGGAAGCATCAAATGTAGAAACTCAAGTTGACAAAAAAACAACAAATACCAAGCTAGTCAATATCACAACTGAAGAAGAGGAAAAAATAGTTGAAGTAAAGATGTACTTAGAAGTCACAGTTCCAGAAACAAAACATTCGAGTGAAGATACAGAAATTAACCATTCAATGTCCATGACTAAACAAAATCACCTACCTCAAATAAGTCAAGGAGACGACATAAACAATATAAGGTAAAATCAATTCACTATAATTCGTTATTAGCATCTAAATCACGAAAGTAGCCAACTCAATCAAGCTATGTATTTAGAATAGAAACAAGAAACTGATATTCAGAAGAATACTGAACTGCGCATAACTCATTCTAGTGATGACAATTCATCCCAAGGTTCCAATAATCAAAAAAATCAATAGAAGGTTAATTTAGGATGGTCTCATCCCTTCGTAGTGTGAGTTTTTTTTTTTTTTTTTACTTAGAGGATCATATCAACTTGTATCGACAAGGATGATTTTCCTAAGACGAGAAGACATTCGTAGCAAAAAATATATAGCAAACCCTTTCATCAATAAGCTATGAGGACAAATATTTTTGAGCAGGAGGAAGGAAATTTTATGAATAAAATGATATATATAATGATTGGTTAAGTAGTAATTAGGTTGAAGAGGCATGCCTAAATGGGATATGACTATTCATGAAGAGGCACCTTCCTAGTACACAAGCAAGCCCCTCAATTTCAATTGTAAAATCATCATTCCTTGTACATTATATATATAATAATATCTGTATCATTAATGGATATTCTCATATTCCAAGTCTTCAGGAGTATTTAACTTTAGGTATGAACTTTGTTCGTTTCAGGTAATGAGTGGGAGGATGTTCTTGAAACGTTGTCGGTGTACAAGGAGAAAATGTTTCTTCCTCAATAAGAGGTTGACGTTGAATTCTACTTTTCCTAAATTTTTGTAACATATCACATGTCTCAAAACTATGAGAGTTATTGCTGCAAATATTTCATGTGGGAGTGATACTAACATAATATATAATGTCGGTGTCGGTACTGCTCATAGTATGATATGATGATGCATGGTCAACATCATGAGATGGGTCATCTTGGGGTGCCATCCACCTCTAAATCTTAGTATTGGTGTGATGTGACTTTATAGTGTCGGTTTTTCTCAACTCTGCTCTTGTTGCTTGAAAACGTGGAAGATATTCATATGATACAATCCATCCATTATAGATCTAACCAATGACACGAGAGAATACAAATATCTCTCTTCATATTCATGAACAATAATCCATTCATCAGAATAGAACAAGCATACATTCATAATTATAATACATGCATTTTATCAACAACATCAAAAAAAAATATTGCATTCATATACACAAGGTCATGAATAAGAAACTTATATTGTAATTTTAAAGTTTGACAACTAATATTGGGACTTTGACTCTCCCCCCAACTTTATATTAATTTTATTATGTCTTTTTTTCTTGCCAATCACCCCATGAGCCAAGTTCAATGCTTGAGGAGGAGTTCTTAAAGAAATTAAACCAACACCATAACCAAATGAAATCCACTATCTTATGAGAAAACATATAAAAGACCTCTCTAGATCAAGGATCCAAAGTTTTATAGAACCTCCACCAAAAAATAGGAATCCAAACAGCTCTTCTCCTTCACCTAAACATTGAATCATCTTACTCATGTCCTAGCCTGGCCTATGGAGTCTTCTCTTCCTCCAATGCTTTAATCATTGTATTGTACCCTATGGATTCTTTTGTAATGCCTCACACCACATCTACCCACTTTTACATACCTTCTAGTGTGAACATGAGTTGGCAGTTACTATGACATGACCCAACCTCTAAGTTCTAGTTATGGAAGTTAGGCCGACAAATCAAAAATAAGCTGACAACCCTCAAAAACTACAAACCACTCAAGAGCTTTTTAACCACCCCAAGAGATCAATCCCTGAGATGGAACTCATTTTCATTGACTTAACTCCAAAACTACACCCTTCACACTTCATGCATGCATTTATGAGGCCCAATTGCACGCACAATTCTATCTACCATCGTTTATGACCCAAAATCCCCTATTATGTGCATATGATCATGAGATATATGTCATTTTTTCAAGAAATCCTTTAGACCACTACCCAAAACTACCTATAAATTTCCAGAATCGTGATTAAGATGATAATAACACTAACCATTCAAAACTTGAACATGATCTTGACCTATACATTCTTAATACATGATCGAAATTTCATCAAACATATGGTAAACATGAAAGCTACAAGTCATGACTGCATATCTAATCCTAAAATTTTGAACTTCATCTGAGAATCACTAGGAAGGCTCAATTCCCTCTCAAGATAGCTACAACAACACTTGTTAGCCCATGCGTTCATTAACCTTTCAATAAGTTGTCAAATCATGAACGAGATCCATAACTAGTGTACATCATAGAACCACGCACACAACAAGAATATAAACCATGAAAAAAATTCCATGAAATCATCATAATAACAAGTACATGTGCTCATCAATCACATTAGAAAAATAGCTCATATTAACATATGTAAAACCCAACCAAGTCAGGGAATTCCACATACCACCCAACCATATATTAACTTGAACCAAATATTTCTTTCATATGATCATGCCCATGCCATATTCTAATCATGAATGTTGGATATCATGTGATAAACCAAGACCTAACCAAATAGTGACTCTGAAGGTTAAACCACCTCCACCCTCAAGATACCATGATATCAGCTAAACCGGTGTTGAGATCAGAAAACCAAACCAAGCTTGTATGCCTCACAATTCCTTCACCATACCTTGAAAATTTTTCCTGTCTCCACCCACCTGTCGAGGGCTTCCCGAAGAAAACCATCCCCACCCCTAACCCTTTAGATTTTCCTGAGACCACCTCATCTAGTTCCAAAACCTTCCAACACTTGAAAAATCAACCAAGAATGAATCCCATCACACCATGGATATCTAATACATGTAAATGCAATGTTGAAACCACTATCAATCCTTGCAAAACCCATGCCAATGAAACAAAATGAACTAGATAATCAAATGTATGTACCATGCATTCATAACCCAACAAGGAAATTACACATGCAACATGTTACCTACGAAATATTCCTACTGAAGTTGTTGATCCAACTTTCTCCTTGTACTCCTTTTATTTCCTTTGATTTCCCTTTGCCTTCCCTTACTTTCTTGCTCTTTTATTTTATTTTCTTGTCTGTTTTCCTTCTTCCAAATACAATTAAATGCTAGAGTGATCCAAGAATTCTCTAAGTGTGCTAGAGTGTGTGAGAGACAAAAACTAAACTGACTAAAGTTGTGAACTATTTCTCTAATTCCTTTTTATCATTTATTTCCATTTTACCTTCATTTTTATTCAGTTTCTCTCTAATTTACCTTGCATACAAATTTGTGTCTCTTCATCTTCATTTTCTCCTATTGTCCTTATTTCTCATAATTAAATGTCAATTATTGCCTCTTTTCCTTTTCCAATTTCCTTAGCCATAACAAACCACAAGTGATGCCCATTAGAGTGTTTACCCAACATTAAACTTTGAATACACATCCCATGATTTAGGTATTATTATTTTTTCCTTTATTATCCTTTATTACATGAATAAATAAGCAAAAATCACCATGGAAAAAACAATTAGAAGCATAAAATTTTACAAGAAATCAATGTATATCATGAAAACATTATGTGGAATTCTCTCTAGCATCCTTGGCACCAAGACCTTATCTATCTTAGGAAAATACTACCTTTATATTTTATGTTTTGGTTATCCAACAAATTGTCTTCAATTTGCAAAGGGAAACAAGCTCAATGAAACAAACAAGGGAAAAGGTATATATTTATAAGATATCTATGTTCAAGGCTTGAGTCATATTAGGGTTTATAAAATTTAATATTGGTAGTTTTTATCCAATAGCGTAAAACCCTAGGTAACTCATGAAGAACCCTATTCATATGGTTTGTAAAAGATATTTTTATTTCCAAACTTTGTGATTGGAAACTTTAATTACCTAAGAAATCGTAGATTGACTTCAGATTTTTTGGTACCTTATAGTTTTCTTTGTTGTAGTTGTCATTAAGTATTGCTGGTATAAATTGTGATTCACAAGAGAGAGAACACCAAGAAAAAACCCTAAAAGGTTTTTAAAAGGAGCAACTCCAAGTATGTTTATTTGTAAAAACTTATTTATTAAAATTATTTTAAAATTTTACTTTTATTACTAACTATTTTATGTTTAGGATTTTGAATCATAGAATATTCTTGTTAAGAAGATCAATCACTAGATTGAATATACCTCTGTTATATCTCTTGTCATTTGTTCATTTTTGTGGAAACCCGAATTTTTAGGGTTCACTATAAAACCCTAACTTGTTGATGCTTAGAATATATTGTCGATAAAACCCTAATCTTTTAGGGTTGTCATAAAACCCTAATCTTTTAGGGTTGTCATAAAACCCTAAACCTTTAGGGTATGGTGAATTAGTATGAATTAAACCCTAGATGTAAACTTGTTAGCTCTAGGGTCTGTAACAAAACCTTGTAAATACTATCATGAAATTCTAAAAAGAATATTGTTGAAACCCTAAATGTACAATATTTATGTTGTGGGTATTGAGTCTAGTTTCTAGGACTTCAAAAATTTATTTTCATTTTTATGAGACTTGGTTAGAATCTAATTAATATCTCTGGTTTAATATATTCTACTCTAACTATGCCCCAACAGATAATTATTTTCTTCCTTCTCTATATAATTGGTCTTCCATCACTCTTTTATTCATGAAGCTGTCTGGTCCCTAAAGATGGATGGTGTAACCATCTGAAATATCAGAATGATTTTAAACCCATTACACAATTCCCCACTAGAATTATCTTACAATATGAATAACTGTGGAAATCTTAGACCTCTTATCTAGGGATTATGTCAAAAACCATAGCAAAAGATCTTGAGCTAGATATGAAATATTATTCTAGTTTAGACTATGAAATTTAGACTATAATCTCTTCATGTCGATATGGTAACCCTGTATTGATCTCATACTCATGTATATTTGTATTTGGTTACTAGATTTACAAATACACAATACTCAAAATGTTGAAGATGTTCACCTATTTTGAAAATGACTTAATGATGAGCATGATGAAAAGAACCTGATAACATCTATTGGTAAGTTAAAGTGGCATTGTATGACTCATTATATTTGTAGATAATTTCATTGAGTCCATCCTTGTACCTATATGTAAAAAATATGAATACCTCCCTTATACTTGAGCGGGAGTGTTGAAGAATGTAACTAGTGTCAGTCATCATAATTGTATTTGAGTCATAAGAAAGAAAATATTTTTTTTTTTTATTGACCTATAAAAGAAAAATTTTCATGCTCGGGTTAATGGTCAATAGGTCAATCCTCCATTTTAGGCATCTAAGATTTTTTGATTCAAATTCAAAGTGATTTTTGTAACAAACCCTTCATGGGCTCCTTAAGGTCAAGAAAGGAAAAGTGTTGATGAACACAAAATAATAATGATGATGATGAAATAACATTATATCGCAAGAGAAAACATTATAAAGAAACCTCAATTTTGTTTCCCTAGTTTCTCTCAACATCTATGGTATTGCAAGATTTTAAATATAGAAATAATAAATTTCTTGAAATCAAATGCAATGCAAAACTAAATAATGCACCAGGTAGCCAAGCACTTAGTGGGCTAAAGTTGAGAAATACTTCGATGAGTTTTTTTCATTTATATGAATCCAACCATAGTTAATATTTCAAATCTAGATATGAAAATGAAAGTACCTACAAAACAAAGGGTTGACAAGAAGTTATATGCAACAAATATTTAATAAAATAGAAGAAAATTCATACCAGTGTCGTATGCCCAATTAATAAAGTAAGAGTTTATCATATTTCCCTATAGGAGAAGTGACAATTTATGGTATTTCACTTAAAAATACAAACATAAATGTCAAATAAAGACAAATACTACATGAATTTGTTTCATGGAAAAGTTTGTTATTTCTTATAAAACTTTATGTGACACCCACTCAGCCAAGACATACAACAAAAATATCAAATAAATTTTGTTGTCTCACCTAAACCCTTACCATTTTGAGTTATTTTCTTCACATACTTTTTCTACTTCAACATCTAAATTGAAATTAGTTTTCCTACACATCCCTTCGCTAGACTAAGAAACAACAAAGTCAACATTGGCTTTGTTTTTACTATGTTATATCTAAGGTTTTTTGCTACAAGATTATTGTAATATTCCCAATTAGCCATGAGCTCGTTGGAATATTAAACTTTGTTTTGTTGCTTTGTTTTATAAATAGGTAGACAATGGAGGTCCATAATTCTCCTTAATAATGAATAAATCAATGTCAATGTGAAAACGATAGATCTTGGCAGCTTAATTGGGCACTCATAGGTGTGAAAAGGGGCTACAACACCTTGATTGGGTCAACTTTGACCAAATCAACAACGCTGTCATGGAGGAGTGGTCATCAATGAGAGATAGCGCAATTTTAGATGGAGATGCTTTGCATAGAAGTAGTGCTATTATTGGATGGGGCTTAGGGTTTGCAATATCATATCTTATTTAAGGAAGAGGATGGAAACCATATTGATTATGTATTGGTATATCATATTTCTAAATATATGGTCTGTTTAGACATATATATTTCTCTTGTTGTTTAGCTGAGATTGAGTGTTGTTTAGCACTAGGTGTTCCTGATTGGGAATCCCACCTCTTCAATTGAGAATTTTTTGGAGGAGTCTTGTACTACATTGTCCACTTTCAGGCTTAATTCCAAGCTTCATATTTTAGTTACAGTGTAGATCTTGTTGAGGGTTGAGTTGTCTTGCAAGTTGCAGCTGAGGAGACTAGATCTAGGTCATTTCATTGCTTATTTTTAGTGGAGAAGGATTCCTTTCCATTGGGAGGACAGTAACGAAGGCCCTTATGCATATTTTCATATCTCGGCATCAGGCTAACCATTTATTTATCCTACAACGCAGTTTACTTCGATATCTGCGTTATTTCTATAAAAGGAGTTGCATAGTGGCTTGGCACACCATTTGGAGAGAGGGTTTCTAGTGAAAGGGCTCTACCTTTCATTTAGAGGATATATTGGAGGAGCCTATTCTATTGTGCATATTAGATCAGCCACACTTTCCAAATATGTATTTTGCAGTGGATCTTCAGCCCTAGGGCCTATATCCCGATCTTGTACATGGTGTTTTACTGAAAACCCTTGAGGGGTTCTTCATTAGAGGTTGTATAGTGTCTAGATATATATTGGATCTATCTTTTGAGGCACATATTAGCCTTAAATCTATTGTATATTCATTTTCTGTAAAAGTGGATTTTAAACAGCGTTGTAGCGGTCTTCCAGCTTCTTATATATAGTAGCAACACCTCTTTTGAGGGATTTTGTCCATGGGAGTTATGTTCTTTCTTATTGTACATCTTATGGCCCATTATTTATGCATATTTTGTTTTTGTTATAACATATGAAAGTTCTCCATATTGGCCTCTTATATGATGATTTACACTATTGTTCCAACATTTTGCACTATGTTCCTACTTTTCCCATTCGAGAATATTACAATTATACAAACCCTAAGTTATACTCTACTAAATAGGGCCAACCATGCGAAGGTGGAAGCTCTCATGGCCCCTCCCCCCCTCATATCACTCTCAAATCCCCTATACCTAATCTATCTACTATATAGGAAATAGTTGAAAGAAATACATTAATATACATTAAAAAAATAGAAAACATTCATTTATTCATTCATTTCTAAATCCACAAAATATTTCATCTAAGTAAAATTTATCATAAAAATTTCTACATTATATGAAACAATGTCATGCACATAAACAAACATATAGCAATTATGCATTAAAATTTAACATTCATTCATTTGTTAGTTCATCACAGACACAAAATACTTCATCTCAAAAAAATAATCATGATAAATATGTTTTCATAATATTGCACATGATGTTTTCATAATTGGAATGGGCATCATTTGGATGAGAAACATCATGAGGTGAATATGGAAACATGTTATGAATAGTGTGATATGTGCTATATTATCTTAATGAACTAGTGATAGAGCTTATACCTTATCATTATAATTACTATAAATAGAAGACCACTCTGTAAAGAAATGAGACCAGTAATCAGTATTGTTCAAACTTAATTGTGCTTTATTTATCCTATTTAATCACATAATCGATTGTATCAAAACTCTTGAGGTGCGTACCTATTTTAGAGCAATCAAATATTTGATCCCTCTTATTTTTTGGTAGATCTGGAGTTTAGATGGATCTAGGCTCGTAATTATAATAAATCATCCATGCTATCTAAGGAAATTTACAGCCATATTTATTTTTATTGCTCATACTAAATTAAGTATCACTAGATAGCATTAAATATGCATAATAATTTTGGGATTCACTATAGCCCCACATGACCCTTAATTTATGATAGAACAAAGATATCATAGAATAGAAGTTATAATCAAAACACATAAGTGACACTTTAAGAGTCAATTATAATAAAAATGAGAATAATTTATATTAAAATATGCTTTTGAATGTAACGTTTATTCGGAACGCTTGTAACAATATGTTCTCTTTCTGAGCCACTTTGATCGGATTCAAATAATAGCAAATTAAAAAAAACTAAGAAACCGATCTCCTCCTAAAAAAAGTATGGAGAGGAAAGTTCCAAAACTTAGTCTTTTTTAAGCCTACTTATTCATGAGAACAAGGGTATCTTTAAACAAATTTCTTGCATAATAAAATGTAGAAACTGAACATTTTTATAAATTACTATAATATGGTCCATCTCTTGGTCACCAAGATTGAGTTCTTCCTACTATGATCTTTCTTTCTTCTTATTACTAATATGGAGGAACACTTATTTTTAAGCACATCTAAATAGGTGGGGGTGGGGGAGGAAGAAGAGGACAACTTCTTCTTCGCCACCTTGCCAACTTCTTCATATTTTACTCTAGGAGAGACCTTTGGGGAAATATTTCCCACCATAGGATTTTACCTTAGAGGGTCCTTATCTAATTGTTCTTCATCAATCAAATCATGAGAAGCCTTTAGAAAAGGATTGTTTGGTTTATCCCCTTGGGCCTTAAGATTCTCACCGTCTTCCTGTATAGGATTCATGCTTTCAAAGTGATTTGAGGAAATGGTTTTATGTTTAGATTCCACCTTACATGTCTACTACTTTTTTATCCCTTGCTTCTTATGATTCTTCTAAACATGAATGAATCTTTTTGTAGTTTCTCCTTTTCTTCTTTAAGAGGAGGCTTTAGATAACATCTAGAACTTGAATCTTTTTGGATCGGTTTTATCAAAGTGTCCATACTTGTGGCACAAATTGCATTTAAAAGGAACATGTTTGTAAGCTAGAGATTAGAGATGATACCAACCATCTAGATTTCATTGAATTTCTTATGGAAGGCATTTTCATAAATCCATTTCAACACATTGGGACATGAAAAAAATTTCCCATGTTCCAAATCACAAGAAATAAATATGCTAAGTTTATCTCAAATGGCCTTAAAAATTCCTTCACCCCAACAAAGAAGAGGAGTGAAAGGAAATATGGTCCACATAGGTGAAAATGATATTTCAATCATAGGATAATTCGAGAGACCAACTAGTGAGAAAAAAATTGTTGAGCAAAACCCAGATGCATTAACAAATTAACCATTTTTCTTTCAAAGAAGGGTTTGATTGTGTCTTCTTCACAAATTTATTTGGGGTGCTAATTTTTCCAGCATTAAAGCACATGGCCAACTAAACAACATACCCTTATATAAAACTTATTCTGAAAACCCTTAATAGAATACCCTTTATTAGAAATATACCTAAACATAGACATCGGGGGATGCACAAATAGAGGCTCGAATCAATCACATGAAACCCTTATCTCCTATATCTCACCCATATATCCTATATGCCAATTTGAATAAGTCATGTGAGAACAAGCTTAAATATGTTTAACTTGGATCACTTATCTTATTATATTATAAAAAAAATGAGATAAGTCCTTTTTAGAGAGATATAAACAAATATATGAACAAAGAATTTGGAAGCCTACCTCACAATGAAGGAATCAAAAGTAGTTAAAAGGATAAAAACTTTACCCATGGATGGACATTGGAGTTTTTTAATGATATGTTTGAAGGATAACTATTAAAACTATTGAATAATATATACTATCTAGAAAGATAATAGGATGTTTAAATTCGAGATTTATTATTATTGTCCCTAAAACTAGGATTTAGCGAGATTTGAAGAATTTAGAAGAATTTATTTATATAATATTATTTATTAAGTAATTTAAAAGATGATTGCTAACATGCTTAAAGTTATTTTTTTTTAGTTTCATTAAGATGCATAGCTTAGATTTTTCAATGGAAAAGTCCATAATGTTGTTGCAAAAATACAAGAAATAATGCATTCAATAACATTTTAGAAATCCTTAGTAGTTGTGATGAAACTTGATTTAGCCAAAACATCTAAAAGGGAATTGGTTATAACTTAGGTTGTTGCTACCCTAAATAGAGATGAATTTGCATACTATAAGATATCATGGGATTCCTATCATCTCTCTTATGTTATGCTCCCAAATGAATTCCCTTTTGAGTTTTGTTTTACATGGTTAGATCCCTAAAGAGAAAAATATTTCATGACCTAGCCAACATGAAAATTATTGTATAAATGTTTCTCACAATCTATTTTTGGATAATGATTCCCTCCATGTTTTTTAAATAGACATTGATAAATGAAGCTTTATGCCATTATTTGTATATTTTAAGTCCTTAATTAATACCAACAACACAAAAGTTATTAGTATATACAACAATAATTAAGAAGAAAACAAATTTCTATATTGAACTATTAGTGTGACCTTTGAAATTTAAAACCACAATTTACTTAACTACCTAATTTATTCATCTAATTATCTACTTTAATATGCTGCTAAAAAATTAAACCTTATAATATCATCAACAATATTCTCAATTGAAAGTTATATTTATATTATAAGCAATTTACCATGAATATTAAACTTGGTCCACACCTAAGAACAATATGTTAATTACAAGATATCTGTAGATAGTGGAGATTCATCATCCTTATATCATGTACAAAACCATAATTTGGAAAATCTCAAATCAGTATAAGTAACAGTTACTAAAGAACATTGGCTTAAATCCTAGAAATTTTTAGCAATTAAAAATATCACTTCAAAACTAACTAAAGTTCCTAAAAATAAAATGGAAATGGAACTAATACATTAAACTGTGAAAACTAAGTATCGTAAACGAGGCGCTGGAGTTCCACCGGACCACCAGCAAATTAATCGTCTCACTCGCAAAATCACCGACTATGGCGATAATAATCGCGACCTCGATCTCGAT
Source organism: Pinus albicaulis (assembly GCA_034641835.2). Classification (NCBI taxonomy): domain Eukaryota; kingdom Viridiplantae; phylum Streptophyta; class Pinopsida; order Pinales; family Pinaceae; genus Pinus; species Pinus albicaulis. The sequence continues at coordinate 1,212,503,495 of CM076577.1, forward strand.
CGTGGGCAAAGGATGCCCTACTCCTCTCTCTGTCAAATTGCAACTTTAGCGAAGGTGAACCTCCGTCATTTTCATCGAATTTATACCCTTGTAAAGTTTCCATGGCAATCGCGGCACACTTAGGGTTATCAAATTCCACAAAACACAAAACAACGACAGCACTAGCCGCTTCTCCTTGTCCACCTCCATGAGACTTTTTGGATTCCTTGGGCTTTTTAACAACTCTCACTTCTTTGAAACCGCGGAATGGGCGAAATATGTGAGCTGCTTCTCTACTACTGCAATCGCTTGGCACACCCATGACAAACAATGTGTTCGATGCATCTTCTGGTAGATATTGAAGATCATCCACAGTGCGCCTGATGGCTATCAGACCTGAAATTAATCCCCTCATCTTCTGTTAACCTATTTGAAGAAGTAAGCGGCCGAGTCTGTGAAACAAATCGATGATCATCAAGAAAAGGAGGAGCTGCAGCACGAATTTGATCATCCAATAAGCAAACCCCTACTCTGTCACCAACTCTCTCAGCAAGCCTGAGATCTTTTCTTGGGTTAACGTAAGCACCACACAACGCGGAACGATGAGGAGTATAGACATATTCATAATCATTGCAAGGCCGCTTGGCAAGTACGGACCTCTGCCAGTCCCTTTCTCTCTCAGCGCCTGTGGCTCGGGATCTTGCGTACTCCATGATTCTATCTCTAATCGCCCAATCAGAAACAAAAACCGGTTGCGATATAATAGGGTAAAATACAGAAGCCCAAAAATAGCTCGAAACAAATCCTTGTATTTCCAAAGCTCTTCCACTCCTCTACAGTTTACGTTGTAGATGAATTAATATAGGGACTATGGAGGGCCAAAATAGATCTATTTTACCGTGGCCATGTGGTTATGGTCGGCCCATTTTAATTGTTATATTACTAATTTATTTTCCATGAGTGTCAATGTTTATCACATCATATCATATTATTGAAGGTTATATATTCAAAATCAAAATTTGATTTAACACATTATAATAAAAGTCATATTTATAACGTCAATTGTTATATCAATCGTTTTAAGACTCTAGAACCTACAATTACCCATCTTTTTCTTAAAGTACTCTTAGAACCTTATAAGCACCAATCTAAACAAATTCAAACAAGGGTCATTACTGTTTGAGGTTTATTTCAACCATCGCGTTAAATACATTGACAAACAGCCATACCTGAGTAAGGTTTTATAGGTTGAGGATTTAGTTTGCAGGGAAGTAAATGTTTTGTAGGTTGAGGATTTAGTTTGCAGGGAAGGACATAGCATAACTTAAATTCTGAACAAAAGTACATAATCCATTAGCAATAGATTAAATTATTAAAGTCAAATAAAAATGTAAGGCATGGTTATTAATTCTGAAAAAAAAAAGTACATAACCCATTAGCAAAAGATTAAATTATTAAAGTCAAATAGAAATTTAATGCATGGTTATTAATTTTGAACAAAAGTACATTGCGGAGTTTTCTACAGACAGAATAGCCTGGCCGGCAGTTTTTCTGGAATCTGGTAAAACAAAATTCAAAAAAATAGGTATTTGAAGTCAGCACTATCGAAAACCCTTATGACACCCAAAATACTGAAGTTTAACAATTGTAAACAAGATTATTGATAAATCTTTGCCTAAATTTTTCAAAATCATATCGGAATTTCTGGGTTATTCTATGATTTTTTAGACTACGGTGTACATAACCCATTCCACAATAGATTAAATTATTAAGGTCAAATAGAATTTTAATGCATGGTTATTAAAAGCATATGAGCAAACCTTTATTCCCCAAGTTTTATTTAAAGTTTAGGATGTCATTTATTCCCATCCTATGTATTAAATTTTGTGTGTCATGTATTAATGTTTTAGGTATTTATGTTTTGAATTAATAAGAAAGAATATGTTAAATGTGATGTGGCCGATGTAACTCTAGAAAGACAATAAGGAGAAAATCATAGAGCAAATTTTGGTGGGTCAGTGAAAACAACAGTTAAACCTTGTGAATGTAAATCTCAGTAAGAAGATCCTCCATATGAATGTGTATGTTGTGTTTTTGGATTATAATATAAAGTATTGTTAGTTGGGATTTGGTTGTGAAAAAATTCACGTATGAGTTTTACAACAACAACTCTGTTTTATTCTGTTTCACCGTGAGTAAAATTGTTTGATTATATTTTCTCCACTATAGTTGCGATTTTAATCTCCGCAACTCTGTATGGAAAGTAAGACCTTCATGATTTGATTTCCGCAACTGTGGTGTCTTGTTTAAAGACATTTCTGCAACTTTGTGTAAACTTCGTATTGAGAAAATAATTTTCTTTGTCTTGGAATTTTTTATAATGGTATCAGAGTGGGTTTAAAATCTCATTAAGAGATAGTGTTTTTAATGAGGAGTTAAAAGTTGTTTTGAGGAGCATATTTAGCAACAAGAAGAAAATATTTACACAGTGAGAAAGTTTTGTTTACACAGTTAAAATGGCAGCAATAAGCACAAGCTTGACTAATCCACAAATACCACAATTTAATGGCAAAAATTACGATTATTGGGCTATAAAAATGAAGAATTTGTTTTCTTCCCAAAACATTTGGGAATTGGTGGAGAATGTTTTCCAAGAACGAGTAGATGCAGTAGCATACAATGCTTTGATACAAGCAGAAAAAGGATGTGTTGAGAGACAACAGGAAGAAGGAAGCCAAAACCCTCTTCTACATCTTTTAAGAAGTGCATGAAAGTATTTTCCCAATGCTTGCAGCAGCAAAGAAGTCCAAGCAAGCATGGGATACCCTCAATACAACCTACCAAGGAATGGTAAAGGTGAAGACAACAAAACTACAAATGCTGAGAAGAGATTTTGAAACAATTTGTATGAAAGAGTCTCAGAATGTAGACTCACTTTTTACACATGTAATTGGGTTGGTTACCCAAATTAAGTCTCATGGCTGGACACTTGAGGAAAGAAGAATAGTTGAGAAAATTCTGAGAATTCTGCCAGCAAGACTTGATGCCATAATTGTGGCAATAGAAGAGACAAAAGATTTCTCATGGTTTTGAGTGGATGAGATTCATGCATCGCTAATGTCTCATGAGCATAGGTTTAATAGAGCAACAAACTCATCAATTGAGAATTTCTTCAAGAAACAAGTTTCATTTGTTCAAGGTAGAGGTCAAGGAAGAAAAAACTATAGAGGAAGAGCTAGAAGCCAACATAGAGGTGGAAGAAGTAGTCCTTCAAGCTCAAATGGAAGGGAAATAAATCAAAATACAAGTCAAGGCCCAAGCCAAAATCAAGCACAAGTTCACAGGCATGATAAATCTCAAGTTCAATTTCATTATTGTAAGAAGTATGGTTAGTATGCAAATGAATGTAGAAAGAAAAAATATGACGTAAGTAGCAAAACAAGTGCAAATTTGATAAAGGAAAATCAAAACCATGGTAGCATGTTTTTATCTTATAATGTAGCACAAGAAAAACAAGGAGATGTATGGTTTCTAGATTCAAGGTGTAGCAACCACATGACTCGGAACATAGAAAGGTTTTCCAATGTAGATGAAAGTGTGAAATTAGACGTGAAATTAGGGACTAATAGAAGTCTCAGTCATGGGAAAAGGAAGAGTAGATATTCTAACAAATAAGGGAGAGAAGAAATACATTTTAGATTTTTATTTTGTCTGTGGCTTGAAGCATAACATCATAAGTGTTGGACAACTCATGCAAAATGGCTACAATGTATATTTCAAAAATGATGTGTGCACAATTTTGGATAAGCCTCCGAGTATACAACTGATTGCAAAAGTTCATATGAGAGACAATAGAATGTTTCCTCTCAAGTTAAAATTAGACTTGAAGGAATAAGGTGTTCAAGCACAACTATCAATGAACTCACAGAAGGATGAATGAAATGTAGCAGCCATCTCACAAGTAAACTTTCAAGCAGAGGTCAAAGATGAAAATTGGTTATCGCATTTGAGATTTTGTCATCACAACTTTGGAGGTTTGAATTTGTTGCATAGGAAAGGTATGGTGAAAGGATTGCCACTCATAGAAACACCGGACAACCTATGTGAAGGATATATCTTGGGCAAACAATAAAGAGAATCATTTCCAGTAGGAAATTCAATAAGGGAAAATGCACCTTTGGAGATTGTCCACTCAGATTTATGCGGACCAATGCAAACATCATCAATAGGTGGCAACCATTATATTTTGACCTTCATAGATGACTACACAAGGGAGACATGGGTCTACTTATTAAAATATAAAAGTGAAATGCTTGACCGTTTCCACCAATACAAAGCTCTTGTTGAGAAGAAAAGTGGAAATTGCATCAAAGTATTGAGGACTAATAGAGGTGGCGAATATATCTCAAGTAACTTCCTACGTTTTTGCAGGGAGCATGGAATTCACAAGCAATTTACAACAAGGTATACACACCAGCAAAATGGTGTCGCAGAAAGAAAGAATAGGACGATCATGGAAATGGAAAGAAGTATGTTGAAGGCAAAGAATTTTCCAAATGATTATTGGGTTGAAGCTGTCGTTTGTGCAACATATATTATTAATAAGTTTCCAACCAAATTTTTTTTGAATATTGTTCCTAAAGAGGCATGGAGTGGAAGAAAGAAAAATGTCACTCACATGAGATTGTTTGGATGTGTGGTGTATGCATATGTCCCGGATGATTTGAGGAAGAGGTTGGACAACAAGGGGGAGAAATTTATATTTGTTGGCTACCTTGATGAATCCAATGCATACAAGCTCTACAATCCATCAACCAAGAAGGTAATAATCAGTAGAGATGTTAAGTTCATAGAAGAGGAAGCATGGGATGGAAGTTTAGAGAATACGATCAATGTGAAGACATGTATACCACATGAAGACAAAGAGGAATTGATTGCTACAAGTAATTCCTCAACGGTGACTCCTCCTCCACCTACACAAGCTCAAAAAAGCAATCAACATATGACACCACAAACAAATAATAGAACAGCATTGTGCAACCAAGAAAGTTCTTCTCCAAGCACACCACAAATATCTGCAACTCCATCTACTTCAAGCAGAACACCAAGCCGATCTTCAACAAGCATAAGAAGACCAAAATTCATAAATTTAAATGAAATTTATGAGCAATATAAAGTTGATAGAAACACTAGTTTTAATTCTTTATTTTCATTTTTCTCATGTAGATAACCCAATACACTTTGAAGATGGAGTCAAACAAGAGAAATCGGTTGTAGCAATGGATGAATAAAGAGGAGCAATAGAAAAGAATGACATATGGGAGTTAGTGCACCTTCCGAGAGGAAAATAAGTCAATGGAGTGAAGTGGGTCTATAAGGCCAAGAGAAACATGGAAGGAAATATTGAAAGGCATAAAGCAAGGCTAGTTGTCAAAGGATACAAGTAGTAGCATGGAAGAGACTATACGGAAACATTTGCGTCAGTCGTGAGAATGGAGATAGTGCCTACAATGTTGTCGATTATCGCGCAACATAAATGGAAAGTGTATCAAATGGACATAAAATCAGCGTTCTTAAATGGAGTGATGAATGAGGGGGTATATGTTGTGCAACCACCTGGTTATGAGGTAGAAGGCCAAGAAGATAAAGTGTATAGGTTTCATAAAGATCTTTATGGGATAAAGCAAGCACTGCATTCATGGTATAGCAGGATATATTCTTACTTGATGGAAAATGGGCTTGACAAATGTGATGGTGAACCTACTCTCTACATCAAAGAAAGTGATGATAAGCTTCTTATTGTCATTTTTTATATGATTTTACTTTTACAGGGAGTGATGATTTACTCATTATTGGTTTCAAATCGGTCATGAAAAGTAAGTTTGAAATGACTGACTTGGGGTTGCTAAGATATTTTTTGGGCATAGAAGTGAAGAAAACAGAAAATGGATTTTTTATCTCTCAAGCAAAGTATGTTGCAGACATTTTAGAGAGGTTTACTATGTAGAACAACAAGCCAACACCAACTCCAACTATCATGGGGTTGAAGTTGAGCAAGGAAGATTGCAACAACAATGTCAGTTCAACATTATACAAAAGTATGGTGGGCAGCATAATGTATTTGACCGCAACTAGGCCTGATATAATGTATGCAGTGATTTGGGTGTCAAGGTTCATGAAGACACCCAAAGAGACACATTGGAAAGCAGCGAAAAGAATTATAAAGTATGTTAATGGGACAAAGGAGTATGGTGATTTGTACTCCACAACAGATGATTTTAGGCTGGTTCGTTACACTCATAGTGACTAGGCAAGAAGTGTTGATGATAGAAAGAGCACGTTAGGATATGTTTTTAATTTAGGTTCGAGAGCCATTTCATGGGCTTCCAAGAAGCAACTGATATTATCATTGTCAACATCAGAAGTTGAGTATGTCACCGGAACAACAATAGTGCGTCAAGAAGTTTGGATGAGAAGGATGTTGCGGGATTTATGTCATGAACAAGATGGAACAACCACTATTTTCTATGACAACAGTTCAACAATTGTACTATCAAATAATTATGTCCTTCACAAGAGGAAAAAGCATATTGATGCTAAATATCATTTAATAATAGAATTAGTTAAAAACAACAAGATTGTGTTGCGGCATTACAGGTTAGAAGAACAATTAGCAGACATCTTCACAAAGTCATTGCAACGTGAAAATTTTGTTTATCTCAGAGATTGTCTGGGAATGGTCAATGGCGGGAGTTGCAATTAAGGGGGATTTTTGGAGAATTAATCTCAACCACCGCGTTAAACACACTGACAAGCAGCCATACCTTAGTAAATGTTTTGTAGGTTGCGGATTTAGATTGCAGGGAAGGACATCGCATAACTAAAGTTATGAACAGAGGTACATAACTCATTCTGGAACAGATTAAACTATTAAATTCAAATAGAAATTTAATGCATGGTTATTAAAATCTTATGGGAAAAAATTTATTCCGCAAGTGTTATTTACTTCACGTAATATCTTAAAAGTTCATAAAGTCATTTTTGTGCATCCTACGTATTAAATTTTTTCTTTCATGTATTAAAGTCGTAGGTATTTATGTTTTGAATTAACAAGAAAGAATAAGTTGAATGTAATCTGGCTGATGGAAAGACAAGAAGGAGAAAATGATGGAGCCAATTGTGTGTTAATTCCACAACCCTCGTGAATGAAAATCTAAGTAACAACAGTTGTTTTACTAGCTAAGGAAAAACAACCTCCATATGAATGTGTATGTTGTGTTTTTTTAATTATAATATAAAGTATTGTTAGTTGTGATTTGGTTGTGAAAAAATTCATGTATGAGTTTTACCACAACAACTCTGTTTCACTGTGAGTAAAATTGTTTGATTATATTTACTCCATTATATTTGTGATTTTAATCTCCGCTACTTTGTATGGAAATGAAGACATTCATGATTTGATTTCTACAAATGTGTTGTGTTATTTAAATACATTTCCGCAATTATTTGTAAACTCGGTGTTGAGGAAAATAATTCCCTCTATCTTGAAAAATTTTAACAATTACAAGGATATACTTATTATGAATTGAAGACATGTTACATGTGGGTATTGAACCTAAGTGAGAATGATAACAGTATTTCTCATAGTTATTATGAGTTGAACATGTTACAACATTTCTCCCAACCACCAGAATTACATCCAATTGACAATGGAAGATCATACAAACTCTACCTTCCCCTCGATGTGAACCTATGACCTCCTACAAGGAAACACATGATATTAACCATTAGGCCCACTCAAGTATGTTAAGTATCATTTTTATTATATTTATGGTCATAAAAATAATGATTTAGCAATTATTATTTATTAAATTATAAGTCTCATTTTATATGTGTCATTGTCATAATTTTTACATTATTATTGTAAAGACAATGAAATATAGATTACAATTTATTATCAATGACTCATTTTTGCCTTTCTCTTTTTCTTTTTTCATTTCTTTCTTCTTTTTATATTTTTCTTTTTTTCTTCTTTTTTCTTTTTTTCTTTAGTGGTTCATGAAATTTAACTTGTGACCTCTCAATAGAAAATGTGCTTTAACCACTAGGAATCGACCAATTGATTTAACCCTCGGTGCTAAAACTAACTATTAATGACTCTATCACTATTTATTTTGAGTATAAAGTAAATTTTGAGACAATTTCTTATTTAAATGAATTTATCATTATCTATTTTGACTATAATGTAATGGTTGAAACAAAGGATCATTATGGAAATTTTATTTCTATAAAAAAAAAAAGAGTGTGATTGATTTAATTTAATTTTAATAATATATCAATCATATAATGCCTTATTGATGATTGATTACAAGGTGTTTGTTAAGAAATTTTATATTGAAAATATCACTAGCTCTAAACTTATGGGCACAAACCCAACCACCCTTGAGTAAAAATCTCTCAAACCAAGTTAATCCCACCTCTTTACACCAAAATAACAAACAAACAAACAAACAAAAAACATAACAATCCTAAAAATTTGTTTTAAATCTAATTATAATTACCTATTATAGTTTTGGTTATGATGAAATTATTTTTTTTCCTTATTACCTTTTCATATATTACCCATTTATCCTACCATATATAATTATCATGGTTTAAATCAATATATGTTATAGAAAATTTAGTTAATAAGCTTATGAAAATTAAAATCAATAAAATAAAACTCAATAAAAAAAGCATAACAACTTCTTATAATAAAAAAACATATCGACTTTCTACTTTCTGCAATGAGTAAACATACAAACCATACAATTCATTATTCTTTCTTTTATTATTCGACACTAACTATAATAATCAACCTTATCAATATCCATTTCATATATATTTATAGATAATCAATTTGTTTACAAACTCACTGTTTCTTATTGCTCGACAATTTACTTAGAAAAAAATCTTTAAAATTATTCATTATTTGCATCCTTAACTATCTACTCTAGTGAGAAATGATTACTCAATAATCTATTTAACTAATATAACAACCACTTACATAGATGCTTAACCATTTATATAATTAAAACATTTTAAGTACTACTTTATAATTAACTCTTTAAACTTTATTTAATTATCTAAACATATCTCAAATCTTCATATTCCACACCTTTAATTCCAAATATATCTAAAGGTTTAATAATTATGGTACACACCATAAAAGGAATACCCTAAATTATATAGATCCCTTTAAAATTTAATAATTAACATCCATATATATATATATATAAACATTAATATTTATAATTTTTACTGAGTTTAAAAATTATAAAGAAATTTCATGTCCAATAAGCTTCCATGTCTTCATGTAATGGTATTGGATTTTACCATATCCGGGGATTTGCAATTGTAAATTATTATTTTTACAATAAGGGAACATACACACTTTTCCATTTATATTTTTTTTAATTGAAACATACGCACTTTACTATTTATATTTTTTTATTTAAAAATATGCATGTGGATATGTGAATTAAAAATTAACAAAGAATTTTTTACAATAAAGAAAAATATAAACGTTTGAGTAAACACACATTGAACTATGTGATTCATTATTCTTTCTTTATTCAACATTAATAAGAATAATAAATCTGGCATTTATACATAAATGATCAATTTGTTTACATCTTTACATCTTAATTATCTTTTATCCTAATATAATTTACTTATATGTGATTCATTATTTTTTTATTATTATACAATATTAATTAGACTAGTATATTTTATCAATATCCATGTCATTTATACATAAATTATCAATTTTTTACATCTTAATTATCTCTTATCAATAAAAAAATTTACTTATCAAATAAGTCAACTAACTATTATGTGCATCCTTAATTATCTATTTCACTAACACAATCATTAATAAATGTTTTAAAAAATGAGAAGAGTTTATATTAAAATATGCCCTTGAATGTAGGATTTTATAGGGAAATTAGTTATAATATGTTCTCCTCCTTGTCAACCACTTTGACTTGCTTCGACTAATGGTACGTTTTCAAAAAACTAAGAAACCAGCTTCCTCCCAAAAATAGTAGGAAGGGAAAAGTTTTAAAACTAATTCATGAGAGGAGTATCTTTAAAAAATTTGTCTCACAAGAAAATTTAGCAATAAAAAAATTGTATAAATTACTAGAAGATGTCCATGGCTTGGACAATAGAATTCATGACCTAAGTTATTCCTATTATGTTATTTCTTCTTAGGAACACTTATTTTTAAGAACATTTGAATAGGGAGGGGGAGAAGAGTAGGACTTATGCTTGACCACCTTACCAACTTCGTCAATTACTCCATGAGAGACCTTTGGTAAAAGCTTTCCCACCATAGGATTTTTCCATGGAGGTTTCTATCTCGCTCTTCTTCTTCAAACAAATCAAGAGGAGCCTATAGAGTAGGTTGATGCTTAGCTTCCACTTACATCATTGCTACTTTTTAATTCCATTCTTAGTATGCTTCCTTTCAACCGGAATGGATCTTAGATTTCAAAGGAATTTGTTCTTAAGCTAGAGCTTGTAGATGAGACCAACCATCCAAATTTAGTTGAATTTCATATGGGAGGCCTTTTGATAAATCCATTTCATAACATATTTGGGGACAAAAAAAAATTCCCATGTTCCAAATCACAAGAAATAATTATGCTAAGTTTGTATCCAAATTCATTATTAAAAATTTACCTCACCCTGGAAAAGAAGAGGCATGAAAGGGAATATTGTTCACATAGTTGAAAATGATATTTCCATCATAGGATTGAATTTCAGAGACCAATAAATGAGAAAAAGCATCCTAACTTATAGATCTAATCTTTATCCTCCCTATTTTCAAAGATAAATGGATAATACCCATTTCCACAGTAGTAAATTCTTTGGGGTACATGATTTTCCCAATTATAAAAAACTAAGTCTTCAATACCTTCATGATTTGGCCACAAACAAGTGATTTTCTCATTAACCATTTTTCCTTCAAATGCACAATACTCGATTTTTTGCTAAAAAAAAAACCCAAATCCAAAGAATCATGCTTTCTTCACAAATTTATTTAGATCAATCATTTTTTCTTTCTACATTAAAGCACACAACCAACTAAACAACATACAATGACAAAAGCTTTATTCTCAAAACCCTCAATCAAATACCCTTGTATTAGCCATCTATCGAAACATAGAAGTTGGGGGCGGCATAAATACATACTCGAATGAGTGACATGAAACCCACATGACAACCATGACCAGGCAAGTTGAGATCCATGTATAGAGATTTGAGGGGGATGCTTTGATGGTAACACCAATAAATGAAGGAATCCATTATGGCATGAGCAGTCAAATTGATATCCATGTACAGATATTCGAGGGGAATGCTTTGATGCCAACACCATCAAATGAAGGAATCCATTATGGCATGAGCAGGAAAGTTAAGATCCATGTATAAAGATTTGAGGGGAATGCTTTGATGGCAACACTAGAAAATGAATATATCCATTGTGGCTAGGGAAACCCTAGTTGTTAGGATAAGGGTGTCAGGGAGTGCCATACCATCTCGACTCGCATGTGAATATCTTGAATTTAGTAGTTAATACAATATATGATATACATTTATGTAAGGTTTATTAATTAACATATATATAGAACAAATCATATATATGTCACCGATATCTTTTATATGAAAATTTGAATGAGTCATGTGGGAAGAAGCTTAAACATGTTTAACATAAAGGGATCACTTGTCTTATTAGATTGTCAAAAAATGTGATAGAAGTCATTTTTTTATAGTGATATAAACAAATATATGAACAAATAATTTGGAACCATAACTCACAAATAAATAATCACAAGTAGTTAATTAGTTCATCTTTAAAAAGGATAAAAAATTTAGGGATGGATGGACATTGGAGTTTTTTTTGGAAGGAGATATATTAAAAATGTTGAAGAATTTATTCTCTCTATACAAATAATAGGATATTAAATTCAAAATATATTTCTATTGTCCCCAAAACTAATATCCAATAAAATTTGAAGAATTTAGAAGAATTTATTTATGTAATCGTATTTATTAAGTAATTTAAAAGATGATTGCTAACATGTTTAAAGTTTTTTTTTCTAGTGTCATTAAGATGAATAGTTTGGATTATTTTTCAATGTCCAAATCCACAATGTTGTTTCAAAAGCACAAAAAATAATGCACTCAATAAATGTTTAGAAATCCTAAGTGGTTGTGATGAAACTTGATCTAGCTAAAACTTGTATAAAAGTGAATAGGTTATAACTTAGTTTGTTGCTACTTTAGATAGGGATGAATTTTCATAATATAAGATATCATAGTATTCCTATCATCTCCCTTATGTTATTCTCACAGATGAATCTCCTTTTGAGTTTTTATTTCCCTAACGAAACTCATACAGGGATGTTACTTATCCAATTTTTAAAATTTTATTAGTGGTTGAAGGTTTAAGAATTTTAATAAAAAATGCGAGAAGAGGAGAAATAGAAGTAGTTAAATTTCATATGGATCAATCTTATCTTCATAGACAACATTATGATGTTTGTTCAATGCACCAGTAAGAGATGAAAAACGTAAGGGAGGTATTTTAAACATGTCAAATTCTTCATCAACATTTAATGAACTAGATGAAGAGGTGAAATTACAAATATTGAACCTATTTTAAATTAATCATGTTGAAATCCCTGAAGGTGTAATGTATATAGGTTTAATGTAAAAGAATATTATTACAAATATGATAATTGGATGTCATTTTAGTTTATCTTGAGTGGTTTTGAGATGGAGTATTTTCCTCCCTCCCTAGGTTCTATCATGTAAATTACTTTTTGAGCTCATAATGAGTATACTGTTGTAATGGATTTGAGCCATATTGTTGACCTGCAATTGTGACTTAAATAATATAGTGTATACCCTAGGTACCATCCCTATAGTAAAGGAGCTCAGTATTTTTCCATGGGATATATTACCTAGAAACAAATATGTCTATTTGTTGTGGTTGTATTATTACTGGACCAATCAACATCCTTGAAAACTTTGTCATAATCCCTTTGCAAAGCTCTAAGCAACACCTTTCCAAAAAGTATGAGTTTATGGGTCAGTCACCTTAAAAATTTTGTTTTTATCCCCAATGCACCATGAAACCTTGTCCACCTGCAATGGTTGCAAGTTGCATAATTGAGCACTTGTACGAACCAGCGCGGGTTGTCTACTTTTGAAGTGTGAATAGCAGCACCTATAACAGCAGCACCTATAACAGCAGCACCTATAACAACATTATTGAAGAAAGATGCATTTTCATGGACTCTTGAATCAACTAAGGCCTTTTAACATCTTAAAGAGGCAATGTGCCAAGCACCAGCATTAGCTACGCCAAACTTCACAAAATCCATTATTGTGGAATTTGATGCCTCAGAAACGGAATTGGTACTATTTTAATGCAAGAAGGAAGACCCATTTCTTTTGAAAGTCATCTAATCAAAGGAAAGAATTTAAAGAAAGCTATTCATGTGAAGGAAATGTTGGGAATACTACATGCACTAGAAATAAATGGCTGCCTTACCTAATGGGAAGACACTTCAAGGTAAAACATGATCATGATAGTCTTAGATACTTTTTGGAACAATGACTATCTTCAAAAGAGCAACAAAAACAGGTCACAAAGATGTTGGGTTGTGAATTTGAAATCATCTACAAAGAAGGGAAGCTAAATGTTGTTGCAGATGCACTCTCAAAAAAGGATGAGGATGTGGAAGCATTTCTTTGTTAAATTTATATTATCCAACCAGATTGGATAACCGAACCAAGGGAGGAATGGAAGAATGATGAAGAATTATGGACACTCATTCAAAAGTTGCAGCAAGACCCTAGTACATCTGATACATTTAGTTGTAAAAATGATTCCTTATGGTACAATGATCACTTGTATATTTTTAATAATTACAAACTAAAACAAAATATTGTTTTGGAATTGCACACCTTTCCCTTATGAGGACACTGGATATTTTTTAAAAATTACCACACAGTGAATATTTTTTTTTGGGATCACCTTAAATCTAATATTCAAAATTTTGTGGTGGAATGTTTGGTTTTCCAGCAAAATAAAGTTGAGACAATTAAGACCCTGAGTCTGCTACAACCTTTATCCATTCCAAGTCAACGTTGGGAGGAGGTTTTAATGGATTTTATCACAGGTTTACCTAAGTCCCAAGGAAAGAGTTTCATCATGGTGGTAGCTGATAGAATTACCAAATATGAACACTTTTGTGCATTATCTCATCCATTTAAAGCGAGTATGGTTACTATTGCATTTATGGAAATAATTCAAAAGCTACATGTAAATCCAAATATTATTGTAAGCGATACAGAACTAGCTCATAGATCATCTTATCATCCTCAATCTGATGGGAAAACTAAGATAGTGAACAAATGTTTGGAAGGATATCTTCATTGCTTTGTATCTGATAAACAGACACAATGGGTCAATTGGTTACCTATGTTTTAATGGTGGTAAAACACTTCCTTCCACACTGCAGCAAAAATGACCCCATTTATGGCACTTTATGAATATCACCCGCCATATATCACATCATATTTAAGAGAAAATTATAAGATTGAAGCAGTGGAAGATCACATCGAGAATCAACAACAAGTTCTCAAAGTCTTAAAGGATAACCTAAATTTGTAATGAATTAAATGAAACAACAAGAATATCAACATCGCAATGCGAGAAGTTTTGATGTAGGTGACTGGTTATTTTTACAGCTACAACCATACAAACAAATTTCCCTAAAGAAAACTAAGAAGGATAATAAATTATTTCCAAATTAATATTCTCCTTACAAGGTATCACAAAATATTGATACCGGGGAATATAAGTTGGAGCTTCATGCATCTTCTCGAGTGCACCCATTTTTCCAAGTTTAATTCTTAAAGAAGGTTAAAGGTGATAGACTTCGGGTTCAAACAATATTCCTAGAACTCGATGAGGAAGGAAAAATCATATTGGAACCGAAAGTATTCATGGAAACAAGAACTCTATGCTACGAAATCGATCAATTTCAGAGTATCTCATCAAGTGGAATAACTTACCCATGGAATATTCCACATGGGAGGATGATAATTTTATACAAAAGCATGCAGAACTACTCAACTGTTGAGGAAAAAAAAATTTGTAGGAGAGAGGCATGTTAGGGCCCTATATTACTAGTGAAATACCTTATTTTTGTGAGTGTAGCCCCCTTATTTGTATTGATGTACCCCTCTAATCCCCATGTTGTTATTACTGTGCCCCATAATATCCCACTATTGTTATTGTTGTTCCCTTACATTATTATTCTTATGAAAACTAGGATTATATGGTCACCCCATCAACTCCTATATATAGAAATGAGATTTTTTCATTTGAATTATCCAAGAATTTTTCATTCATGTAATGTAAAGGAGGTTTCCCCCTCGAAGTTGTTGATTTATAAGGCATTGATTTATCTTTTCTTCTATTTTGGGAATTGGTTTCATAACATGTTCAACCTGCCGATCTTCTAATGCGGCGCTGATTTGTGGAATTATTCTAGCTACATATTTCACTGTGGTTACCTCATGCACTACTTGAATGTTTTTAATAACACAAGGGTTGTGTAGACAGTCCCGCAACAACTGAGGTTCCCCACACCCTATCATTTTAGTGGTTCCTTTTATTTTACTGTTGTAGCCGATTTTTTCTCCCTTCTATGGGTTTGGATCCTGTATGGGAATGGGCTAGCTGATTTTCCCCACCTTTGTTGAATTTTTTCCTCTGATGGTTTCTTCCAAAATTCTTCATATAGGTTAGTTTGGGTCTTTTTGAGCTTGTTTCTAACTTCCCTTTTTCTTTATTCTGCCAGGTTTTAGAATTATCATTTCGTCCCTTAAATTGTTGGCAGCACAGTCAGGATTTTATAACATCTTCATCCATAGTCTTTGGGTTATCAAACTCAATTCTTTCTTTATATATCATGGGTAGGAAATTTAAGAACTTTTGTACCTCCGCTTTTTCCTCTCTTATATATGGTACATAGCGAAGTAAGTTTGTGAATTTCATCACAAATTAATCTATGGCGAGTTGCCCCAGCCTTAGCTCATGAAATTCTCTAGCCCTGTCATCATAATATCTTTCACTAAGGTATCAGGATTTAAACTTCTACTGGAACTCTTCCCATGAGATTGTCTTCTGATCGAGAAAATGTATAATTTTTGTCTCTCCTACCAGAGTGTGGCTTTACCTTGCAATTGGTAAACTACCAACCTTACCTTCATATTGCTTCCATACACATATACTTGAAAATATTTAACCATATTTAGGAGTGAGGCTTACGCATCCTCTTCCTTTTCTCTATCAAAGTTCAAAGGCTTTATCTTGCAGAATTTTCCTTGAAACTCCTTCCTCTTCTTAGATTTAGAGTCTTCTTTCCTAGAATCTTTCCCACTCTCATACTTTTCTAAGTTTGTTTCCGTCTCTTTTTTTTCAGTTTTTCCTATTCTCCCTCTAGATGACTAGATTTAGAGGTTAATTATATTATCAACATATCTTGTGCATTGCTAGCTTGGAGTAGACATTCATTTCTAATCCTTAACTTAACCAACTCCCACTGCAAACTCTTGATCATTTCCAATATTTGGGTGTTGGAATCTCGAGGAGTATCATCCTCCCCCAACTCCACATACATATCTTCTATGTCCATCATGACAATGAATATAAATATTTTTTCACTTTATATCTTATGCACATTCAAAAATTAACATTAATAAACCATAATATTCCAATCATTATATTTTTGTAAAACAATTTTAACAATAAAATTAAAATTTTGAGACAGCAGAATATTCAAGTGTTGATGTCCATAAGCCCATTTTTCTAATTTGGCTCTGATACCACTTGTCATGTCCCCAAATTTTGTTTTCCTTATCATTCGTCGGGTTCATTAATTGTGTTATCACCGTAATTTTTTTCTTCTTATGGTATTCCTATGGTATCGTTGTCTGTTTTGGTATTACTTCCTATAGAGGTTATAATAATGTCTAAATTAAATCCTCACTCCAAGAACTAGGATCTTTGTTTTATCTTCACTCATCATCACCATACCTATTTCCTACTTAACCTTCCTAATGTAACGCTAGCCCCTTAAGGTAGACTTATGTATAAATAGATTTGGCTATAAAGGTTCCCCAACCATTAAATATTACTTATACATTTAACTATACCTTTAGATACATTGGTGTCTTCACCTTTTTATCTCTTGTAAAATGTATGGTTGTGAATACATTGATGTCGTAACCTATTTTGAATATTTTTCTCATTTTTTAACTTATTTCCAAAGTTCAACCTTCAATTGTGAAAACAGTCCTCCCTTGATTTCGGATTTTATGTGACAACCTCCTCTCTTCACATTGTCTCCACAACCTTCGAGGCTTACGAGGGAATGATGGAGACTTATCAATGTAGATATACGATCCGCATTGGAGGACATAAACCCTAAGGATATACTTTCCTTTCTCTTAATCATTTTGACTTTTGATCACAGGTTATCTCTGCTATGGCTAAGGAGGTTGTTTTCTCGCTTGCCCGGACTTGGATGTCACTTATAGGCTACCAATGGTATGTTCCCTTTACGCACTGTGCCATGGAATTCTTATTATGGAATGCATCGTATTTTATTTTTCTTTTTTGTAAACACTCCATGGTTACTACCATGTTCTCATGCTCACTATACTTATGAATGAAATGCGAAATTTGGGGTAAATCATTTGTGCGGGGGTCTTTCTATAGTCTTAAACCTTGCGCTTCCTCCTTGAATGTGAATTTGTTAGGTGTTGTCTTGTGCTTTTCTGAAATCGAACAATGCACTTTCCCAAGAAAATTTTTCTGAAAGTTTCTATGAACAGGTAATCCCTCAATTGGATTTCTGCTTCAGATAATTACAAGTTGAATGTTTTTGTTCCTTCCCATTTCATAGAATTTATATCTCTCTGCGTAATTTAGTGTGGCTGTTTTATTGTCTTGAACTTGTGGGTTACACCCATAAAATAAATACATTTTTTTAAATATTTAAGTGCATGTAAAAATCCCTACGAAAATTGGGTTACTGGTATGACATTTTCCCCATATCACTTTAGCTAGTCTTCAGAAGAAATGCCTGCATAAGGTACTTTGCTCCTGTTTCTCTCTTTTTTTTTAATTTATTTACTTCTTCATTAGCATATGCATTCATTGGATAATGGTTTACTCTATTCTACAAGTTATTTTACGAAGGCTCCAAAATTTTGACTCCTCTCTTCCAAGGTTTCAAATCTAGGTTTCGTAGATCCCCTAGAGTTTGGTTTCACTTCCAAGGTCTTCGAATTGATGTGTTTCCAACACAGTATTATTTTATGGATTTTTACCCTATAGGCATTAGCAAGAAGGCCTCACGCTACGCAGACCAGGTATGCTCTTCTCCCTTCTCAATTCTGGAATTCGAGTTTTCTCTAATTACTTGGTTTAATTTCTAAATCGTGTTCATTAATGAGTCTAGACTACATTTATCTACACCAATTCAATATGAGGATTTCAATTTGTTACAGGATCATTTTGAGTCTCCTCTCCTTCAAGGGTAACCTCTGTAATCGTTTCCCCTCTTTTTACAAGTTTTTTTAGGGTACTGGTTTATTATTTGGCATTTATGAGTTTCAAATTTGGAAGAGGTCCAACAACATGCTAGCTTCATTAGAGATCTGTGTCTCCTGTTCAAGAAGTAATTTTAACATTTTTCTCTTCAACCTTCTCTGACATGGAAAAGAAAGGAACTAGTTCCATCTTTCCAATGATTTCACATTTCATCATGAATAATGGAACCACACGCAATTCATAACTTTCCCTTTGTTTCCATTGATTGAACCAAGCTCAACTTTCTTTGGGTTTAATAATTTTAGTTGCTTAAAATTTAATATTTTTGTTTACGAATGTCAAAGTTGATTCATACAAGCTATTCTATGGATCCTTTACAAAGGTCCTTTAGTTGTAACCTGGTACACTTTTAAGGTTAGTTTTATTATTGGGGAATTGTGAAGTTTGTATAACCATTTCAGATATCAAATCTTATCATTGCCGTAAAATAAAAATCTCATTATATTGTTCACAGGTTCAATTACTCCCATGTTTTCTCAATTATCAAGTAAATAAGTATATCCTTTCCTTTTCATTATGATTTATCTTGATTAGTTATTCTCGTAAGTAAATTATATTATGTGATTTCTTTTCTTGGTTTTGCAGGTACGCCCATACCTTGTAGAATTTTAAACTAGTTTGGGTAGCTTCCAACAAGAACCCTTACATACCTATGCTCGTGATGCCTTCCAGGTCAATTGTCCCAAATTCTTTGGAATTCAAGACAGTGGTGTTGTACACGACTTCAACAAGCACTCGTGGGACGAGAATTATGAAATTTTAATTGTAGTATAGATAGGCTAGTTATTACGAAATTTATTTTATGACTTAGTATTTCATACGTTTTATTTACTGAAAGAGTTATAAAATTTCTCCATCAGTGTATATGAAATTTAATTGTACAAAAGTACCCTAAATACTATCATCTTATTTATTAATGTGCTCTAAGAGATTTATTTTTCCAGATTTCTCTTTTTGTTATGGCTACTACCTTTTCTTGATAAATCAAATTCCAATGCATGTGTTTAATAGCAATAGGTAATGATCTGCGTGAGACATTGATAGGCCAATTTAGATATTTAATTGAGAAAGGGCAGATACCCTTCATCCTTCTTCAATCAATAGAATTTTATATGCTTTAAATGTCGTTTTTATTGATTACATTCATGATATTGATAAAAAAAAGTATCGTAGGAATAATTGTGAGATTATGAATACAATTTCATTCCCAACGTCATTGTGGGTTGTATATTCAAACATTTTTTCATAATGCTAGTTTCAACTTAAATAATTTGAGAAATATTTTTTTATTCCCAGATATTTCTTTCTATGTATTTATATAATTATGATAGTAGAAATGTCTTCATCTTTATAATATAGAATTTTCATCAGTTTATATTTATCCCCCCCTATTGGGAGATTACTTCTTACAATTTGTGCTTCTATTAATTCTTATATAACAACACATATATCCCCTATAATTACTGAATGGCTATAGAAATTCAATATGATAGTACAGTATTACAATATACTTCAAAAAAGTTTCAAATACATTTATAGTATTAAGTTCTCACTACATGACTACAGAATTTTGTACTACCTCCAACTTCTTAAAGGTGGAACCAACACTAAATCCTACCTTTAAAGTCTCGATAACCTTCATTCCTCACTAACGTAAAATAAAATGGAATATTAAAACTTATGTATCCTTCTGATCAATTGTTCATTAATATGACATACAAATGAATACAAGTATGTATAGATACCAGATACCAATTGTAAAGCTATTTTCATCCCATCCACGAGCTTCTCCTCAGATCTCTCCCCTAAGAAAAGATCTCAATTTTCCCCAGTGCTCACAACCTCCTGTCAAACTAGTGAAGGCACTTTTAAGAAAACTTTCCCCAGCAAGTTTCCATAATGGCGTCCGGTTATTCTAGGTTGTTGTTTCACATAGCCTAGGCTTTTTCTTTTTCTTTTTCACAAAATTTTTGTTTTAAAACATCCTTTTCCTCAACGATGTTTTTCTTACCTCTTCCCAGTAACTTTCCTCTTTATTGAGGAATCCTTACATATTTTCTTCTATCTAATTTCTTTTCCAGTTTTATTTCTCCAAAGGATTTCTTTTTGGGGAATTTGGGAAAGTATGAAATTTTATCCTATCGTCATGGATTAGAATTTTCGATCTCTCTATACTCTTTCTTTTCAATTTTGGGATGAATTTTGTTCAATCAAAATTATATAAAACATTATAATTCCTCCAACATCATAATTGTTTCATAATTCCACACAGTATTTGTCTTATCTAACATAAAAACATGATAGTTATAAATTTGGGGTATTACAATATACTTTTCATGCATGGAGCACCATCCAATATACTTTGAGGTACATGGAGAATGATTGATCCACTTACCTACATGGTCTGATACACTTACGTATGTGGAATGGGATATCCTCATAATGTGCTATCATTTCCTCTGTAAACATTGACCAATTGACAGGTGGTTTATAAGAACAAAATCGTCGATACTAAACAAATTGATTGGGTTCTAAATATAAAAATGCAATGTGTACCTTTTGTGTGTGTTTCACATCATGGAAATCAAAATGTTGCTCCATTTGGAGTATCCATGTTACCGGATCCTTTTCATCAAACTTACTCATATCGATCTTTGGAATGTGGTGGTTCTTAAACATAATGTTGGAGTCTCTAAAATCATCATTCGTATTCCTTGTGTCCAAGTACCCAAGACACCTAGACAGGTACGTAGCTTTATTGGTTGTGATGGTTATTACAGATGCTTTATAGAAAACTTTGCTAAAATAGCACATCCACTTTTTCAATTATTAACAAAAGATGCAGAATTCTTGTGGACTGAAGACTGTGAAGCAACTCTCATGAAAATCAAGGGACTGGTTTTCAAGGCTCCGATCCTTTGAGGACCTGATTGGGCATTTACATTTCACATACATGTTGATGCCTCTCAGATAGTAGTAGGATCAGTCTTAGGACAGAAGGTAGACAAAACACCATATGCAGTTTACTATGTCAACAAGAGTTTAATTCCTGTTGAATTAAATTACACAGTGATGGAGAAAGAATTCCTGGCTGTCATCTATGCTATCAACAAGTTCCGGCACTACATCACCGGATATCCTACTTTTGTACATAATGATCATGCATCAATAATTATTTTATGAATAAACCTATCACTCTTGGCCGCATTATAAGATGGTTGCTATTGCTTCAGGAATTTGATATCACAATAGTAGAAAAACCAAGAAAAGATAATGTAGTTGTTGATTTTCTGTCTAGAATGGATAACAATGATGAATGCACACCTATAGAAGATAGTTTTCCCGATGATCATATATTTTTCCCAATGATCATATTTTTGCAATTTCTATTAATCCTTCATGGTATGCAAATATTGCTAACTATATTACTACAGGGAAGGTGCCTCATCATTTGTCATATAGGGAAAAGCGAAAAAATATTCATCACAGTGCCCGATATTCCTAGATGGCAAGGTACCTCTTTCATAAAGGAGCCGATAAGAAGATTCAACATTGTGTATGTGAGGATGATATTTAGGAAGTGATGAAGGCTGCCCATGATGGCTCTTGTGGGGGGCATTTTGCAGATAAAAGAACATGCCATAAGGTGCTACAAATGGGATATTACTAGCCTTTTATCTTTCATGATGCACAAAATTATGTCTGTAGGTGTGATAGTTGCCAGCGCATGGGGCATCCTAGTCGAGCTGATGAAATGCCTTTGCAACCACAGGAAGTCCTCGAACCTTTTGAGAAATGGGCTATCGATTTCGTTTGACCCTTCAACCCAACCTCCCAGCAAAAGTTTCACATTTTGGTCAGCGTTGATTACATGACTAAGTGGGTAGAAGCCAAAACTATTTCGAAAGCAACAGAATAGGTCATTTCAGATTTTCTATTTGAAGAAATTTTTTCTTGTTACAGTACTCCGAGGGAGATTTTTTCAGATAGAGGAGCACAATTTACATCACACATGACAGAAAAGCTTATGAAGAAATATGGGGTCAAGCACAAGGTGACATCTCCATACCACCCCCAAGCGAATGGACAAGTGGAAAGCACAAAAAAGACATTGGAAAATATCTTGACAAAAACTATGGCATACCATCGTCGGGATTGGGCTCAGAAGCTGCCTGAAGCTCTCTGGGCATACAGAGCAACATGGCAGAACACAACTGGGTTTTCACAATTTTAGTTGGTTTATGGTAAATCCCCATCATTTCCAATATAATTTGAAATAAATACGCTCAGAACAGCTCTCGAAGTTGGTTTGGATCTGTGAGATGCCCAAAAACAATGATTGGCTCAACTTAATGAACTAGATGAAATCCGTTCAATGGTTGTCCAGAGGACTACTTCTATTCAACAATAGAGGATGAAATGGCATGATAAGTTTATCAAAAACAATGTGTTTCATAGGGGAGACTGGGCATTACTTCATGACTCATGTTTTAAATATTTTAAGGGAAATCTTTGCACTCGATGGATGGGACCTTACGAGGTGGACGTTGTATTTCATAATGGAACAGCCAGGCTAGTTACAATTGATAATACACGTGCTTATTTCATAGCAAATGGACATCGCCTGAGATTATACCACTGCCCACCCTCTAAATATGCTTTCATCAAACATCTCTCTGAGAAATTAGGTTTGAAGGTTATCAGTGTAAAGAACTCTTCCTCTACATCCTCGCTCTAATATATATATACATATATATACATATACTATAACTATTTATTTTTTGTCTTTTTCCAGGAGCTAATAATAAGGAGTAATGTTTCAGAGCTTGAAAATTTTCTAAGTATCGATGTTGTTACTTCGGATGGTGCTACTTGTGTTGCAGCTACTCATGATGCTGCTACTCGTGTTGCTGCTACTCATGGTGTTGTTACTCCTTGGCTGCTGCTACTCGATGTTGTTACTCCTTCGTTGTTTCTACTCATGATGCTACTACTCGTGTTGATGCAACTTGATGTTGTTACTCCTTGGTTTCTGCTACTCATGATGCTGCTACTCGTGTTGCTACTACTCATGGTGCTACTACTCGATGTTGTTATTCCTTGGTTGCTGCTGCTACTCGTGATGTTGTTACTCCGGATGCTGCTACTCATGATGTTGTTACTCTAGATGATGTTACTCCGGATGCTGCTACTCGTGATGTTGATACTCCAGACGCCACTACTTGTGATGCTGCTACTCGATGCTATTACTCCGGATGCTGCTACTCACGATGTCGTTACTCGATGTTGTTACTCTGGGTTTTGCTACTTGCAATGTTGTTACTCCATCTCCATCATTACTGCGATGTTATTATACCAACTGTCACTTCCTCCAGGTAGGCTTCCAGGTATGTCCCCATTTGACTCTTATGGATTTATTTAAATATTCCATGCGAAATACATTGATGCCGTGGATGACTAGTTTTAAGTTTGGGGGTTTTAAGTTTGGGGTGTGTCATCATAACCAAACGACGACGCAATGATTATTCCAAAATTCATTATTTTAACTTCGTGTGAGGGTACCCCCTATGATCCTTACCATATTCCATATAATTATTAAATATGTATTAGGATTTGCAACACACATAATATACGAATCAATTAGTCCTTTCCACCTCATACAAAATAATTACCATTCCATTCATCATACTTACCATAATTTTCCATGATTTTCTTCGTTTCCTGAGAATCACCATTCGTACTTACCGTTACTACCCCTCATTTTTCACCATGTTGTTTTTTCCAAATTTGGTACCCACCACTCTGTCCAATGGTCTGTTGTTCGAGAGTGTTTTTACAGACTCCATAGGATGGGCGGACTGGTTGTGCGGCATGAACCTAAAAATTAAATCTTAGTCCGCAAAAATCCAGATGTGTGGCAAGTTTTTGTCAATGCAGGATGGGATATCTACTTTGATAGATTGTAGGGGTTTGAAAAGGGAATCATAATGGATTTTTCACTTAATTTGAATGAGAATTTCTCACGGGTAAGAGGATTAGAAATTCCTATCACTAAAGAAGTAATTGTGGAAGTTAGTGGGCTAAAACAGCAAGGGAAGTAGTAGTTTTCTTGGAGAATTCCCCTCCCATAGTTTCCCGAACTATTTTTGTAGGCAGGGGAAAGTGTTATTCAATATGGGAGAGTATATGAGTGTTGGGTACAAGGATTACTCTTAATAAAACTCCTCAACACTTAATTTGTCAACCCGGGGGATCCGTAAACTTAGAGACGAAGCACGGGAAATGCCAGAGATGGTATGAATCTTCCTAATGTAAATCCCTACTTTCTTTAAAGGAAGGATTGCAGAATCAAATTAAAGAGAGAAAAAGGCAACTTTGAACCATCAAAATAATCTAAGACTGGAACAAGAAAGAATGCATTTTCAAGAGTGAATTAAAGATAAAGAGGGAAATCACTCTAGCTAATTATTTTTTAACTACTAAGTGTGTGTTTTTCTTTAGCAAATACACTTAGCAGTCTCATCAGATGGGCCCTTAAACTTGCTCCTTTAGAGATTTCCTTCTTGCACTAATATGTCCTGCACTATCGCAGTCTGCTTGCACTAGTGCAGGAACATAGATTTATGCAGAAGGTAGAAATGGTGTCTTTACTAAAATATTTTTACTTCATGCAAGGACTTGAACTTTTCCAGGTTAAAAGCACTCAAATCCCGTGGCAAGAAAATATTTATTTCACTGGATCAAAGCTTCCTACACTAAATCGAATTGCATGCATAAAAAGTGAATGTTTCTGATCTTAACAGAGTGCAGGAATAAAGAAACAATAAATATACATTTATCTTGTTATAAGAATTTAATGAAAGGAAGAAGATTGTGGGAAGTAGACTAAGAAAGCTTGCTGCATCACACCAACGTGCACTGGTGCAGGTTCATTTCTCCTGCTTGGACTAGGCTGCGAAAACCAATCAAATAGAATTTCAAAAAGGAAATATCACACCAACGTGCACTGGTGCATGGTTATTTCTCCTGCTTGGACCAGGTGGAGGAAAACCAATCTGAAATATAGTGCAAGAAAGGAAAGTAAACGAAAATGAAATTTATCTACTTCACCCAACGGATCCGCTTTCACTCACACAGGGATGCATGTGCTTGAAATTAAATCACACTTGCCAATATAAACAAAAATTACAGGAAAATAGGAAATGGGGTAAACGTGCTAGGTTTCCTTTTAAATAAAAACGCTACTCAGTAGCTTAATCAATTCATCAGCTTAAAAGACAGAAATGTAATTTTTGAAACATGAGACAGAGCTCCCTTTTATTAATTCACTGAGGCAATTATATATGTTAATACATCATCCAGCCCAGATTTGGGTGATAAAAAAATACAACGACCTGCTACCGCCTCTCTGGCTGTGTTTCTGTTCTTTTCTGGTATCCAAAACTCCCCCCTAGTCCTATTTACATTCTACATTATATATATCTTTGGCTAGAGGCCAAAATATGTCATCCAACCAATTACATAACCAACGTATATTTTAGCTTCTTTGCCTTCGAGATTAGATGGTTAGCAAACTGGCCGTAGCCAATCTATAGCTTTGGTCTCGGCTACCTTTGGTTCGATCTTTATTGTTATGGCTGAAGCTACTCAAAATGAGGTGGTGATCGAGGAGGTTCGGATCTGCTGCAAGGTTTTTTGTGCTGGCAACAGTGCAAGATCCGATCCTGCACTAGGATCAGCAGTCATAGTAAGTACTTTAACTACCAAATAAACATTGGAGATATCGATAAGTTACAAAGAGTGATTAAAAGTAAGAAATCATGTAATAAATAATTAATAAATTCTAAATTGAATTAAAAATATGAAAAATAAAGTTTATACGAAATATGTCACTGTGCTTGGACTGGTGCAAGATGAGGGTGCATAAAAGAGGTAAAACAGAGGTAAATGGTTATAATTTAGGAAGGGGGAAATGGAAAAAAGAGAACAAATTAGGGGGCTAACAATGAGTGCAAGTCTGTAACATATCCATGGAACGAAATAGCAGGTTTTGTAATGAAATACATAACCTGCGAAGGACGGGCCACAACTCTGCTAAATATCATTTCAAAATCTTAACTCATCTTCGATTTCCGTAAGCCCAGGTTAATTCCTTAAACATTCCTTTCTTTCTATTAAAACAATTGTAGCACATGGCACAATATTCTCAACGTTCATGCCAGATGCCAACAATTTTCTCCAATCATGGATTGGTTTATTTATTGGTCATGCATGCAATAGTTCGATTTCAAGTTTCTTGGGCATAACTCTGCGAGTCATCAGAAGAAGAGATAGTAGTGGTCATTGCTGCTAGAGTGGAGAACCAGTACCTCCGACTGATTTAGAAGAAGAAGAACAGTCAGAGCAAATGGAAATAGACTAGGAAGAACCAGAATAAATGGAGATCGAGGTTGATCAGGAAGAACCAGAAGAAATGGGAATGGAGGAGACAATTGGTGATACAGTCGAGGCTGCCACACAAGAACCATCCTCGCCTGAAGAACCTACAGATGAAGGAATTATAGGTATAGTGCACGAAGTTGAGATTGTCTTACAGTCATTGACTTTCATTAATGAAGAATATGAAGGTGGAACATCAGACAGAGGGATGGCAAGTGATGTTGTTACGCAAGAAACATCATCAATTTCCTAATCATATATGTGTATCGAAACAAGTAGGGGTGTCACACAAGAACTACCCCTAATTTAGTCAGAGAAAGGAGACAGGGAGGAAATAATCTGCAAAGTCAACACTGTCCCACGAGAACCAGTATCGACCACAGGAGAGGAAGTAATGAACGAAGAATAGGGAGATAGAGAAGAAATAACCTGTGAAGTCCACACTACTCCACAGGAACCAGTATCGACCACAGGTGAGGAAGTAATGAATGAAGGACAAGTACAGAAAGGAAACGATCCTCAAAGTTGACACTATTCCACAAGAACCAGTGTCGACCCCGACTGAAGTAGCAATGCATGAAAGTTCGGCCCAAGTTGGAAACAAGGATGACGAATCTATTCCTTATTCTCCTTTTCAGTCTATGATGCATAGAGGGGCGAGGGGGTTTCGCTCATCCCAACGATTAATGGAGGAGATCGTTGTCCCACCAGTACTGAGGTTCGTTGACTCGGGGAAATATATGACCAAGATCGTTCCATCAATTGCTAATTCTCAGCAAGGGCACCCAGAGGCTCAAGAGAGAGAAGGAAATTCTATGGAGACACCGAAAGCGCTGACCGAGTGACAGAATTCCCTGAGGTAAAGGAGAAGGGTAATTCTCCTGAAGAAAGGGAGCCAAGTCAGAAAGACCTAACAAAAAAACCAGTTGATGACATCAACAACATTCCACCGCCTCCAGAACCTGCTAAGAGAGCATGGTCAGGCAACAAATATTTATAACAATCATTTTACCTTTTTACAGATTGAGGGGCATAGGGGACATATGTTGACAACCCAGAAATGGTGTGATGACCTCTGTGTTAGACAGATAGAAACTTTCTAAAATGAAGCGTTGGACAATTGTTAAAGGAGGTGGATGTTGTCATCATCAGCCATCAGAGGTTGAGAACCTTTTCGAGCACCCAACTTTGCACGAGCACTAGAAAGAGTGCCATGTTTTGTAGCATGCATTCAGACTTGTGGGGTTAGGTGGATGGGGCTGAGGTTTTAGTTTCCCCTCATTTCATTGCCAGCAAAGCAATATACTCCTGCATACAATGTCAACCCAGATTGGTGGAAGGATGTTGTCCTAAGAGAAGGTTATAAACCCCCTGGGATAGATATGGCTGAGGAATATGACCTCGCACAGCTTCATGTTGGCCACAGATAGTCCAACCCAGATCTAAGAACATGACGAGCTGCATGAGGACATGCGGCTAGACTAGTTGGGGGCAGATGTTGGGTACCAAATGTGTATACTTTTCTCTCCCATTTTGGCCCACCTTTCTATCTCTTTGTATCATTAATTGTTCTAAAACACACAAGGTAAATCCCTTCTTACTGTCTTATATGTAATATTTGATTAATGAATTAATAGTCATGGAGGTTTAAACTTTGCAAGTATTAAATCCGTTATTTCCACAAATTCAGAAAAGTAAAGGGAATTACATTTTCAAGCCATGAAGCAACTCTGAATTCTTAGCGTTATCTGAGCATGTTGTAACAACGTAACATATTCCAACTTACCCCAACTCTATTTCAGGCTTCTCATGGTTTCCTTTTAGAAACTAGTTTTTTGTTGTAACGAATGTGTAATTGCAGATATTTAGTTGTTAGAGGGAAATTACGGTTCCCTAAACATTTGTATAAAAATGGCCTCAGGGCTGTGAATCGGGGTTAAGCAGAAAGAACGGATATTGTAACAGAAGTGTTTTTAATCAATTGAATGCATTGTGTTTTGTTGTTCCATTTGTGAGTTGTGAGTTTGCCGCAACCCTGATCACAAAGTTGGGCCCACTCTTCTAATCAGGTGTTGCATTAATTTCCTTTTCGTTGATTTCATATTTTGGTTTATTACTGTAACTGTTGTTTCGGTATGATTCTATAATTTTTGTGAATACTTTTATAATTTTGCAATCCATCTTTAATTGATGTTATAGTATTTTGCATGTTTTCATTGATTAAGCCTCTGATTCAATAGCAGGTTATGTTATTTCTCTTGTATATATTGTGTGCATTAGTCTTGAAATAACTAACGCACCCGGATTGATAATTAATGTGGAAAAAGGGTTTGAATATTTGTTCACATCTCGACACCAACAGAAGCTTGTACATTCAATGGACCACTATTTGTGATTCGACCATGGGTGCTTTCCTTCATAATTTATATGCCATATTCCCTAGATGCATTTTTGAATGTCCAATTAAAGAGTTGCTCAATTCTAAGTGTGTTTTCGTAGACATTTCAAAATACAAGTAGTAGAGAAATATTTGGGAACACAAAAACACTTTTGTCAATTTTAAAACTTCCATCATTATTTTCTAATGTTGAAATCCAATCTGATATCATCAAGAAGACAAAGTGTAGAATTATCAATATGTTTCCTAATATAAGGTCAAATAAATGAGTGAAAACATCTTTGAGGTTTTGGACTTAGCATTGCAAGATCAGATTGCTGATTTCCAAGCTGAAGATGTTGCATCTATGCGAATTCTTGCATTCAATTCTAGCTATGATGTTATTACAACCATGTGTAGAATATTGGAGGTCATTCTTGAAGAAAAATCTAACAAATCTTGTGAAATTGTAGCTCATGATATTGGATACATTGCATGCTTATCTACTACTCCTTTAGCAATCGATTATGTAACCAAATTTCTGTGTCAAATCCACAAAAATGTTGGTTTGAAAGTGAATTTGGGAAACATAGATGTTCTTATATTAGGATTCTTTTGCGCTTAGTGTGATAAACAAATTTCAGCTAACTCAAGGAAAAGTGACCTTGATGTAACTTTATATCATATATAAATGAAATACATGCTTAATAATACAGTTGTCAGGGTATTTTTTTCAGTATTTGTCATTCTCTCTTTTCTCGACTTATTTTTAGTGAATCATTAGAGAAATTTCATGTCACTATTGTGGGAAGCATTTCTTGTCTTCTCTGCCATGCAATCAAAAGTGGTATTTTCGGAACAAAACCTTTGTGGATGAAATTCTTGGATATACTTCCACTTTATGAAAATAAGGTTGTGAGGAGATAAAAAAAAATTTAAATCCATTACTTCATTGAGAATAATGTAATGGATATTTTTTTTGAATATGATGATGCATGCAACACAACACGAGAAGAAAATATGCTTGGAATATTGAAACATGATTTGGAAGCCACTAAGGATCTAGATGTATTTGAGACTTTGCTGGAAACGGTAGCAGAAATTATGAAAAGGGTTGATGTCCATGGATATTTGTTTTTTTTCTCATTTTCTTTGTTGATTGATCAGCCTGAAAATTCAAATAGTTGGGTAAGAACAACAACTGCTAGGGAGGAATCAGATCAATCAATAAATCTTATAATTTTAAACATAAGGGAGGAATCAGATCAATCCTTTTCAAGTTTCGTGGAATTAGAGATGAGCCGTTTGAATACATGAAAGCAAGGTTTGTCACACACCTAGTTATGAGAAGTGATTTTGCAGAGGTCATTTTAGGTATGCCAAGTGTAGATCTTTTTCGGGAGATGGTCCCTGTAGTTCTTCCAAAGGCTATAGTTTTATAAAAACATAATTACCTTGCATTAGCTACTTTTCATGAATTTGAAACATAGTTAAATACAATTTTTCTAGTTTTGTTATTGGAATGGTGTCACAAGTATCTATCATTTGTGTTTCTTCACTCAGATTGCAAGGAACTGATTACTGTAATGAAATTCTATGAAGCTCGGACATGATCTAATACTATAGTGTTGCCAGTTCTGCTTGAGGATTTTGTACATTTCCTTAGGGATGCACATAATGACAATACTGATGAAATACTATCAAAGGTTCTAGATATGATTTAATAGGTGGATCGTCTTGTCACTTGATCAAATAATCTTCTAGCATTATTAAGATTCTACTTTGTTGGAATTTTTAATTGTGTATTTATAACAAAATGTTGTGCGTTGATGACTAGTCATTACAAAAGAAAGCATTGAGATGTTTGTAAAAGTTGATTGAAATGATTGGTCCTCATCTCACTGCATTTGTACCAAAAATTATGGTTTTACTTATGAATTTTGTAGAGAAATAGAGTCTTCAATATGAAGGTTTGCATGTGTGGAATTTATTCATTCAAACGTTGCTCAAGTATCTCCTTCAAGTCTCTCCTCAAGTAGTGGCTACACTTATGCCATGTCATGAGAGAGAGAAACGTCAACATATTATACATTTGGATATAATGGTTGAAATATTAGAACAACTAATAGTGAAGAACAAGCAGTTGCTAGGGGAACAACTTATTGAGTTGCCCATGCTTCCCAACCATTCTAGTTTTGATAAGGTGAATCAAATTATTCAATAATCACGTGGGGGTTGTGCAAAGGAGTTAAGGACATGACTAGAGGTCAAAGACTTAAATTGGTATGTGCAGAGTGCCTTGGGGATCTTGGAGTAGTTGATCCTGTCAAATTTTAGGGGAGTATTTTCCATCATTCTAAGATAGAGTGTTCTGACAATGACCTTATTTTTGAATTAATACATGAACATATTACTAGAGTTTTTAGTACTGCATCTGATACGATTGTGAAAGATTCGACTTCTTTGGAAATTTAGGAGCTTCTGAAATTTGTTGGTTGTTTAGCATATTTACATGGTACTCCAAGAAGAGCCTCGAGAGACATAATGGAATGTAGGTCGTGTGTTGCTCATCATCCTCATGTTGCTGGTATTTCTAAGCACTCTCTCTATGGCACTGAGTCTGTAACATTGTCTAGTGGGTATGAGGATGATAAGGACTATATTAAATGGTTTCTTTATACTGGAAGGTATGAAAATTCTTATTTTTCTTCAAACTATGCATCTAAGAAGCATTAGTACTTTACGGTGAAAGCACAATCTGCATGCTTTTGTGACATATAAATGATTTTCATTATTTTTATTGAATTTGTATTAATAAAAAAGCCAATGATACTAAATTTCTTCCACTTTTTTGTTTAATACTTTCTCTGATAAAAATTTATGACTTCGTTATGTTCTCAGTAGTTCTGGAAGAGATCTTAGTGTGAACAAGAGAACAAATAAGGAACAATCTTTTGATCACAAGTTCGATAAATCTAATGAGGCAGTGTGATATAGTTATAAGATGTGTTATCCAGTCTTTGTTGTCAGGTATGTTTTCAATTTTCTTAGCTTGAAACTGTGATAAATCATGATATCTACGTGTGTGCTTTAACTTATCATCCAGCCTTAAGCTTCAGTTCATTCATTATGTGGCTAACATAAGTTTACTTTGGATCTTTGTAAGTCAATTTCAAGTCTCATAAGGAAAAGAATTAATCTTAGGCACCAACAAGTGTGGTGTTAAATATGATGGCATATATGGAATTGACAAATTTTGGCTAAATGGGAACCTTCGATTGAAATTTGTTTTTTCCAACTTGTATTTTGCAAGATCTTATCCTTTTTGCACAGGTTTTTTATTTGAAATAATGTTCGCTCTAGGTCTAGTTACACATGGAATTTGTTATTTTGGTTTGTATAAGATCTCATATCAAGTACTTAGTTGTGGTTTTTAATATGATATTCAATGCCAAAATATTGTGTATACAACTTTTCTTTTCATAACTTCACCATATTATGCCAAGCCTTTCTTGATTTGACCTTGGGTTTTTTTAGCAGGTCTGGCAGTGTGCCATTATTTATTCAGAGAAGAAACTTTTCAATCATCTAATTGTGCCATGGATGTGCTTTATGGATTATGCCATCCTTATTTAAACAATCTAAAGACAACATAATGGAAAGGAATATCCTTTTTAGTGGTAAGAGTACAAGCTATCGAGAGTTCAAATTTCCTCTCTTAATCTCTTCTCAACCACCATTACACATGGTCGATGTTATACATACAATATTTATATGATATTGATAGAAAAGACTGTGCCTCAACTACTTTATTATATTAGATTATGAAAATCCTATTTTATTTCTTTAGCAGGTAGTCTCATGTTCCTTCAATAGTGGAGAAGTGCATTACATCTTTTTTAGTTTCATTCCATGTTGACATATGGGACATGTTGATGAGCGGATGAGTGTTGTAGGAATTAACAAGTAACTTTATTCTTCAATACAATTTTTCTTGTTATAATTCCTTATTGTTGAACATATATAGATTTATCTGAACAATGAAAGGAGATTAAGAGTCAACAACATATTTACTCTATACTAATCATGTTTTAGTGGCTTTCTACAATTTAAGCTTTCCAATTGTTCTTTAAAGGATGATATAATAATAGAGATAGTTTTTTCCAATTTTGAAAACAAACCATGCCTCAAGGGTCCTAAATTGCAAGGGGGAGCAACATATTATTTAGGATGTTGATGGAAGCAAGCAGGATGCAAGGAAAGTTTTGTGGAGATGTCATTTTCTAAACAAGGATAAATTCTAGTCTCTCATATATATTTTCCATGTTTGATTAAAAAGAAAGTTCTATGGTTAATGTTCCTTTGTATGCAACTATATGTAGAAAATTCCCACCAACTTCTAGACTTGCTCTATTGGTCCATGCAATATTGTAATTGAAATAGATACGATCTTTACTAAGAAATCATAGAAAATATTTCCAAATTCTGTGCCTGAGCAATATAATTTCTCTACCATATATTTATGTATAAGACATGAATGCCAATAGATAATTAAAATCCTACTACATTAAATGCACGAGAACTTGTGCTCATATTGTTACATGTTCAATTGCTATTACATTATCTCTGTGACGAAAATCATTTAACTCTTCATTTTTTCTTGTCCATGGTGATATCAAGTATGGAATGTTTCTTTTATTTAGCTCTAAGTACAATTCTCGAACTGGTCTTGAAGTTTTTTGTCTCCAATTATATGATTAAATCAGCTAATGGAAGTGATGGGGCAACATTAAGGTAAATAAATTTTTCAATTCAAAAGCATCTGGTAGTTGTGAAGGAAGTAACATCTTCTCTTTGATTTTAAATTTAAGTGTTACATTAATGTAGACATGCATTTGTATGCATTTCTAAAAGATATGACCACATTGAAGCCAATTTTACAATTTCTTGTATTCTTTAATGTCAATTTATTCCAAAAAGTTAGAAACTGTTTTCTTGAATTGTATGAACTATGGAATAATAAGATTGCGGTCTCATATAACTATGAGGTAACAATAGCCACAACCACAAATATATGTAATAGGGCATTTTTCGTCCTTTTCATTATTTCAATATTCATGTCATCTTGATTTGTAGCTTGTGCAAATGATGTGGCATAATTTAGTAAAGAGTAGATTTAGTTCTAGAATCTAGGGCATGGTAAACTACTTAAGATATATATTTTTGTTTAAGACAGTCTAGTATATGAGGCTATCCTATGATTGTATCCTTTTTAATTCATTTCATTTATTCTATACTTAACTTTGACATTTTATAGGAGTTTTGTTTGCACCCCCACATTGTATAAGTAATATACAGCTTGAGCTTTTTAGCATGTAACTTAGTTGGCATGTTTTTTCCTAATCTTTCCTTGAAGGTTGAATATTAAGATTACTAAGATGCTATTTTCTATGGTGACGTTTTATTTTCTTTGTTTATACTGGTCATCTGGCCACATAGTGATCACTATTGCCCAACTAAAGAAAACTTGTTCGAGTTTCTTTCTTTTATGAGGAAAAATAACATTGACAATATCACTAATGTTAAGGTATGCATCGTATAAATCCTTTATAGTCTATTTTATTTTATATTAAAATTTTCATCATCTTTCATGTCTTATAATCTGCATTGCATATTATTTATTTTATAGAAAATGAACTCAGTACTGATGGTAAGAAGCATGAATTGAAGAAAGAGGAGAGAAATAACAGTGGAGTGATAAAATGTGAATTAAAGAGAGAGAAGAAAACTGGTATTGTGGTATTCGTAGATCCAATATCCCACATAAGGCACACACATAGACACTGATGGTCAAGTCTTCAAAGTTGGTGAATTCACCTGCAATACCTTGGCAACACAATGATAATGTTTCGAAGTACTGACAAAACAATATTTAATATGTAAATTGTACTCCAACAAATATTAAGTTGGAAAATCATATTGCAATACTTGACATTTTATATAATATAATTTATGTGGTTGAAATTATTTATAGTTGCACTTGATATTATTTAGTATTGCAATTAACATATGTAACTTTTTGTCTTCATATTAGATGAACACGTACATTGTATGACATTTGTTTTTTAAAATTTAGTTGCAAAATCATACTAATTAATTTATGTTTATTAATAATGAACACATAAAATCAATCTAAAACTACTAAATTAGTAGTTTATGTTGATTAATGATGAACACAATACAATGAATATATGACTAAATTATTTGCTTCTAATGATTGTTAATAAAAGTAAATGAAATTAATATAAATTACTAAAGTAGTCATTTATATAATGAATATGAAACTACCAAAAAAAGATAAATGACTACTGCAAATGAAAAAGAATTTATTACAAATTACGACTAATTTTTGCATATATACGACTATTAGTAGCTAATTTATAGTGTCTTATAACACAACCAAAATTTAGTCATATTTCTTTGGTCATTAATTGGTTTCAAACAATGACTAACATTTTCATATGTATGCCTATTAGTAGCTAATTTACAATATCTAATAACACGACCAACATTTTGGTCATTAATTGGTTTTATCAAGTGATTATTTAGTAATATTTTTATTCGTATATTTGTTCATTAATTGTGACAATTAATGGCTAAATCAATGAAAAAATTAATGAAAAAATTTATGACTAAATATAATACTAGAAAATAAAATTGAGACAACCAATTAATGACTACGATAAAAACGACTAAAAGTTGGTCGCGTTATAAGATACTGTAAACTAGCTACTATTGGTCACCGACCAAAAACTAGTCGTTTATATGTAAATTTTAGTTATTTTTTAGTAACTAATTAGTCACTTTGTACTATTTTTTCATATGTATGTGTGTGTGTGTATTTATTAGAATAATACTACTATTTGTATTCTAAGGAGTCACTTTCTCTTCCCTTCTGATGAAAGAACCTTGATACATATTGAAATTGAAAATTGCATAAGGCTTACTTACTTGCTCATTCTAAAGTATATGTGCGTTGCTCTCTTATGATAACTGTTGAACCCAAGTAAAATATTTAATAACATGGCATCTGGACCATATTCCTGATAGGGATCCTACACCAAATGATCTGAGGTCTAATTGAGACTTCAAACTGGGAAGACCCCTTGTGTGTTGGAATTTTACAACACCGTCAACAAGTTCCCACATGGAAACTCACTTCACATTCCAAATCATACCCCATCCCATGTGGAAACCCACAACACATGTCATGTCGGACTCATCTGGGACACATAACATTGATCCCTTATTGTGATTCTTAGCCCTTCGATTTTATAAAAATCTCGTCCTCGACTTCCCTTTCTCCTTGGAATAATGTGCATTCACATATTTTTAAGTTCGGGAAATATGGGGAACATTTAGGTTAACTACAAAGCTGGGACTTTCTCATACCTTAGCCCCCACTCCCTTTCCTTCCATAACATATGCCACACATTGAAATCCTCTAAGTTCCCATGACATTAAAATTTCCCATCTCTTGATAAGGAATTCTCCCTCCCCTAACCCCATCACTTTCAACCCTTCCTCATGCATTCACTCCTCTATCACTCCTGAGATATTAAAAACCTAAAGCCGAAGATGAAATCACCATGATATTATGCCAATCTAATGTAATGTTTGCACATACTTGAAACATATCCATGTTGATGTCATGTTGTTGTTCTCTAGTGCCACCATGTGTCACTCATTTTTGTTGTTCTCTAGTACCTACCATGTCGCACAACCCCTATGTACTATGTCGCCCCAAGATCCACATAATTTCCACATCCATTCGCTAGCCTGGATCCCACCAAGGTCTTCGCTCTTGTGAAAATTTC
Source organism: Pinus albicaulis (assembly GCA_034641835.2). Lineage (NCBI taxonomy): Eukaryota > Viridiplantae > Streptophyta > Pinopsida > Pinales > Pinaceae > Pinus > Pinus albicaulis. The sequence goes on from CM076577.1 coordinate 1,212,540,909, forward strand.
CATTTCCCTTGTAAATATTTTAATCCCCTTTTGATGGATCCCAAATTAACCTCCACATAATCTTAGTTCGGCCTATATTCCCTATTTCCCCACTTATATAACCATTTATTCAAGGCTGAGACCGAGACATAGACCCATCCATCTTGTGATGAGAATTATTTACCTCTCTCACCTTTCGCTACTGTCATTTCTCATGCCTAAGATACCACTACACAGCCCTCTCCAGGGAAAGAACGAGGACTAGCCCTTTACATAATGTGAAACACAACCCTTCCCAACCTTGTGACACTTCACAATTCATCAGGCCCTCGCACGCATATATATATATATATATATATATATATATATATATATATATATATATATATATATATATATATATGTATATATATATATATATGTATATATATATATGTATATATATATATATATATATATATATATATATATATATATATATATATGTATATATATATATATATGTATATATATATGTAGATATATATATATAGATACATATATGTATATATCTACATATATATATACATATCTACATATATATATACATACATATATATATATACATATATATATACATATATATATATATATATACATATATATATATATATATATATATATGTAGATATATGTAGATATAGATACATATATGTATAAATCTACATATATATATACATATCTACATATATATCTACATATATCTACATATATATATATATATATATATATATATATATATATATATATATATATAGATAGGTTGCATAATTCCTTTTAGGTTAACACAATGACATATTCCATTCACAACGCTAACCATTCATATGATACAATCCATCCATTATAGATCTAACCAATGACACGAGAGAATACAAATATCTCTCATCATATTCATGAACAATCATCCATTCATCAGAATAGAACAAGAATACATTCATAATTATAATGCATGCAGTTTATCAACAACATCAAAAAAATATATTGCATTCATATACACAAGGTCATGAATAAGAAACTTATATTGTAATTTAAAAGTTTGACAACTAATATTGGGACTCTGACTCTCCCCCCAACCTTATATTAATTGTATTATATCTTTTTTTGTAGCCAATCACCCCTTGAGCCAAGTTCAATGCTTGAGGAGGAGTTCTCAAAGAAATAAAAACAACACCATAACCAAATGAAATCCACTATCTTATGAGAAAACATATAAAATACCTCTCTAGATCAAGGATCTAAAAGATTATAGAACCTCCACGCAAAAATAGAAATCCAAACAGCTCTTCTCCTTCACCTGAATATTCATCTCACTCATGTCCTAGCCTGGCCTATGGAGTCTTCTCTTCCTCCAATGCTTTAATCATTGTATTGTACCCTATGGATTCTTTGGTAATGCCTCACACCACATCTACCCACTTTTACATACCTTCTAGTGTGAACATGAGTTGGGAGTTACTTTGACATGACCCAGCCTCTAAGTTCCAGTTATGGAAGTTAGGCCTACAAATCATAAACAAGCTGACAACCCTCAAAAACTACAAACCACTCAGGATATTTTTAACCACCCCAGGAGATCAATCCCTGAGATGGAACTCTTTTTCATTGACCTAACTCCAAAACTGCACCCTTCACACTTCATGCATGCATTTATGAGGCCTAATTGCATGCACAATCCTATCTACCATCGGCTATGACCCAAAATCCCCTATATGTGCATATGATCATGAGATATATGCCATTTTTTCAAGAAATCCTTTAGACCACTACCCAAAACTACCTATAAATTTCCAGAATCGTGATTAAGATGATAATAATACTAACAATTCAAAACTTGAACATGATCTTGACCTATACATTCTTAATACATGATCGAAATTTCATCAAACATATGGTAAACACGAAAGCTACAAGTCATGAATGCATATCTAATCTAAAATTTTGAACTTCATCTGAGAATCCCTAAGAAGTCTCAATTCCCTCTCAAGCTAGCTGCAACAACACTTGTTAGCCCATGCATTCATTAACCATTCAATAACTTGTCAAATCATGAACAAGATCCATAACTAGTGTACATCATAGAACAACGCACATAACAATAATATAAACCATGAGAAACATTCCATGAAATCATCATAATAACAAGTACATGTGCTCATTAATCACATTAGAAAAATAGCTCATATTAACATATGTAAAAGCCAACCAAGTCAGGGAATTCCACATACCACCCAACCATATATTAATTTGAACCAAATATTTCTTTCATCCGATCATGCCCATTCCATATTCTAATCATGAATGTGGGATATCATGGGATAAACCAAGACCTAACAAAATAGTGACTTCAAAGGTTAAACCACCTCCACCCTCAATATACCATGATATCACCTAAACCAGTGTCAAGATCATAAAACCAAACTAAGCTTGTATGCCTCACAATTCCTTCACCATACCTTGAAAATTTTTCCTGTCTCCACCCACCTGTCGAGGGCTTCCCGGAGAAAACCATCCCCACCCGCAACCCTTTAGATTTTCCTGAGACCACCTCATCTAGTTCCAAAACCTTCCAGCACTTGAAAGATAAACCAAGAACGAATCCCATCACACCATGGATATCTAATACATGTAAATGCAATGTCGAAACCACTATCAATCCTTGCCAAACCCATGCCAATGAAAAAAAATGAACTAGATAATCAAATGTATGTACCATGCATTAATAACCCAACAAGGAAATTACACATGCAACATGTTACCTACGAAATCTTCCTACTGAAGTTGTTGATCCAACTTTCTCCTTGTACTCCTTTAATTTCCTTTAATTTCCCTTTGTCTTCCGCTACTTTCTTACTCTTTTATTTTATTTTCTTGCCTGCTTTCCTTCTTCCAAATACAATTAAATGCTAGAGTGATCCAAGAATTCTCTAAGTGTGCTAGACTGTAAGTTAAAGTGGCATTGTATGACTCATTATATTTTGTAGATAATTCATTGAGTCCATCCTTGTACCTATATGTAAAAAATATGAATACCTCCCTTATACTTGTTGGGTATGTGTTATATTCTTTCCACGACTAATCACGCGCGAGGGGGTCACAAGGGGGGCGATAGCCCCCCCTTTACATTGCACTGGGCGCATCGTCGGGGGGGGGTCACAGGGGGGGCGGTAGCCCCCCCTGTCGGGGTCTGGGGCAGCACCCTGGAAAAATTGTTTGGTCCTTATTTTCTGGTGGGCAGATCCGCCCATGGTTTTGTGCATGGGTTTGCACATGGTTTGGGGTACGATGGTTTTCAGCCCCTGGTATTTTGTAGATCCGGTCAAGGGAACTACGATTATGTTCTAATCCAGGGTTAATGGATTGGGGTTTATGTATGCTTCGACATGTATATATATATGTGTTGTAACACTAAAAGGTTTATAATGAAAAATCAAGCTGGTCGTCCCAATTTGGGATCCAGAGGAATATCTCTGTGTTTATCTATTTTATGTTTTATGCTCTCGCTACTGTTTATTTTCTGTCTTTAAGATTCGTTTGCAGATAATTTTTGTATAGGGTTAAAATCTACATTTGGTATCAGAGCAGTTTCGGCTTCAAGGGGACACCTTTGCTGCTGAGGGTTTTTTTTCTCGAGCCTAAGGTAGACCCTGTTCAGTGGGAGATCTGCAGGATCAATTCTTGCGGTGAAAGAAGATGACGAGCAGCAGGAATATAGAGATTGAGAAATTTAATGATCATAGTTTTGAGTTGTGGAAGCTGAAGATGGAGGATCTGCTAGTGGATAAAGATCAGTTGATCATGGTATATCTGAGTACTAAACCAACGGCAATGTCAGATGAAGACTGGAAGAAGCTGGATCGGAAGGCAAAGAGCAAAATACGATTATGTGTCTCAGATTCAGTATTGTTGAATGTATATGGGGAAGCTACGACGAAGACCTTGTGGGAAAAGCTAGGGAATTTGTACCAATCTAAGTCTCTGGTAAATAAATTGTTCCTATGGAAAAAGCTGTATAACCTGAGGATGAAGGAAGGAGACTCGGTGACAGAGCATTTGAACTCCTCCAATACTATGTTAATTCAACTGTCATCTGTTGATATTAAAATATCAGGTGAAGATAAGTGCATCAGTTTTTTTTTTCTCTACCAGACTCGTGGGACAGTCTGGTTATTGCAATAGGTAGCAATACAACTACCTTGAATTTTGATGACATTGTCTCATCCTTGCCGCTAGAGGAAATGAGACAGAGAAATATGGAGGTTCAGAATGGAGATGCCTTATCTGTACGAGGAAGGTCCCAGAATAGAAACAAGAATAAGGTTTCGAGTGGGAGATCTAAATCTAGAGGGAGATCTAAATCTCTTGGAAAGTTTGCAAAGGTGTGCTAGAAATGTTGAAAGGAAGGGCACTACAAAAAGGACTGCAGATCCAAAGCTCCTGAGAAAGGAAAGGGATCTGATGATGCTCCCTATGCAGAAGCAAAAACCACCTCGGATGAAGGTGGGGATGTGTATTTGGCTTATTTTTCAAATACACATGTAGATCATGAGTCATGGTTGATTGATTCGGGTGCATTCTTTCACTTCACTCCCCATATGGAGTGGTTATGCGAGTATGAGAAATATGATGGAGATGATGTCTTCTTAGGTGATTATAGGAAGGCCAGAATCGTCGGACATGGAAAATTCAAGATGAAGCTGCAAGGTGGGAGGATTAGAACACTTCCTGGTGTTCTGCACATTCCTGCATTGGCCAAAAATCTGATTTCTGTAAGTAAGATGGATGATGCAGGTGTAAAAACAGTGTTTGAGAAAGATACTCATAATATGGTTCAGGGAGCACTGGTATTAATGCGGGGAGTTCGGATTGGAACTATGTACAAGCTTCAGGGCGGCACTGTTTTTCCTAGGTGCAACAGTTCTGTGGTTCCTGAAAGTGGAGCGGAAAGCCTAGCGGTCTCTGGAGAAAATACCATGTTATGGCATAAAAGGCTTGGACATATTGGAGAGAAGGGCCTTCGGATACTACATGGAAATGCTATGGTAGAAGGTATGTCTGATAGCTCTCTGGATTTCGATTTCTGTGAACATTGTGTATATGGGAAGCAGAATTAGGAGAGTTTTCCTTTTGGTGCTAACAGGGCGAACAAGATATTAGAGCTTGTGCACAGTGATGTGTTTGGACCTGTGTCAGTTCCATCACTGGGTAAGTCTGTGTACTGTGTTTCATTCATAGATGACTTCTCAAGGAATACATGGATATATTTCTTGAGGAATAAATATGAATTCTTTGACAGATTTAAAGAATTTAAGGCTCTAGTGGAAAACCAGACAGAGAAGAAGATAAAGGTGCTGAGGACAGATAATGGTGGGAATTCTACAAGAAGGAATTTGAAGAGTTCTTTAAGAAGTGTGGTATAGCACAGAAGAAGACTACTCCATACACACCTTAGCAAAATGAAGTTGCAGAAAGAATGAACAGAACGTTGATGGAAAAGGAAAGAAGCATGCTCAATGGTACTGGGTTAGGACAAGAATTATGGGCAGAGGCAGTGGAGACTACATGTTACTTGGTTAACAGATCACCTTCATCAGCGTTGGAGGATAAGACTCCACATGAGGTATGGACAGGTAAGAAACCCTCTCTTTCACATCTGAGGGTATTTGGATCTGATGCATATGTACATGTTCCAAAGGAGAAAAGGACCAAGTTGGATAATAAATCTGAAAGTTGTATCTTTATTGGTTATAAGGATGGTTTAAAGGGTTACAAGCTTTGGAACCCAAAAACAAGGAAGGTTGTGTACAGCCGAGATGTGGTGTTTAGAGAGGTGAAAGATGTTGTTAAACATGAAGTCCTACCAAAGGAACCTGAGAAGATAGAGCTTGAGCTAAAGGAGGATGAATCAGACTCTACAACAGAAGAAGACTCAGAAGAGGAAGAGCCACAAACTCCAACTATGAGAAGATCAGCTCGAGAAAGAAGACAACCAGAAAGGTATAGTCCATCTACTTTCTGTTCAAATTTTGCTTTAACTATAACTGATGATGATCCCAGAACTGTCAGGAAGGCAGTAGATTCAGAGGATGGAAAACCATGGAAGGAGGCCATGGTTTATGAAATGGCATCCTTGCAATGGGATCTCGTGGAGTTACCGACTGGAAGGAAGCCCATCGGGAGAAAATGGGTGTTTAAGAAGAAGATGAATGTAGAAGGCAAGGTGGAGAAATACAAAGCTCAGTTGGTAGCAAAATGTTATTCCCAGGTGTCGGGAATTGATTTTGGTGATATTTTTTCTCCTGTTGCCAAAGTTACTTCTATTAGATTACTTTTATCTAGACCAAAGAAGATCTGCAAGTGGGTATGTGTTTAGCCTATTTCGAGGTGTAGTCAATTGGATGAGTAAAAGACAGTCTATAGTGGATCTTTCAACTACAGAGGTTGAATACATAGCAGCCACTCATGTAAGCAAGGAAGGAGTTTGGTTGCAGATATTGTGTTCAAGTATGGGGTTGGTGCAGCAAGCTATAAGGATAGATTGTGATAGCCAAAGTGCAATTTTATTGGCTAAGAACCTTGCTTATCATTCAAAGACAAAGCACATTGATGTTCAATATCACTTTGTGAGAGATATGGTTGAGGCTAAAAGGGTGTTGCTGGTAAAGGTGGACACTTTGAAGAATGTTGCAGATGCATTGACGAAGTCTGTAAGCACTCAGAAGTTCTCTTGGTGTAGAGAAACAATGGGTGTCGTAGAACCAGGCTAATGACTAAGCTCTCCTGTGGTCCCCTGCGGAAAGAAAAAAACAAGTGGGAGAATGTTGGGTATGTGTTATATTCTTTCCACGACTAATCACATGCGGGGGGGTCACAGGGGGGGCAGTAGCCCCCCCTATCAGGGTCCGGGGCAGTGCCCCAGAAAAATATTTTGGTCCTTATTTTCCAATGGGCAGATCTGCCCATGGTTTTGTGCATAAGTTTGCACATGGTTTTGGGGTACGATGGTTTTCGGCCCCTGGTATTTTGTACATCTGGTCAAGGGAACTACGGTTATGTTTTAATCCAGGGTTAATGGATTGGGGTTTATGTATGCTTCGGCATGTATATATATGTCTTCTAACACTAAAAGGTTTATAATGAAAAATCAAGCTGGTTGTCCCGATTTGGGATCCAGGGGAATATCTCTGTGTTTATCTGTTTTATGTTTTATGCTCTCGCTACCGTTTATTTTTTGTCTTTAAGATTTGTTTGCAGATAATTTATGTACAGGGTTGAAACCTACAATACTTGAGCGGGAGTGTTGAAGAATGTAACTAGTGTCAGTCTTCATAATTGTATTTGAGTCACAAGAAAGAAAATAAAATTATTTTTATTGACCTACAAAATAAAACTTTTCATGCTCGGGTCAATGGTCAATAGGTCAATCCTCCATTGTAGGCATCTAAGATTCTTTTTTATTCAAAGTCAAAGTGATTTTTGTAAGAGACCCTTCTTGGGCTCCTTAAGGTCAAGAAAGGATAAGTGTTGATGAACACAAAATAATAATGATGATGATGAACTAGCATTATATCACAAGAGAAAACATTATAAAGAAACCCCAATTTTGTTTCCCTAGTTTCTCTCAACATCTATGGTATTGCAAGATTTGCAATATAGAAATAATAAATTGCTTAAAATCAAATGTAATGCAAAACTAAATAATGCAAGAGGTAGCCAAGCACTTGGTGGGCAAAAGTTGAGAAATACTTCGATGAGTTTTTTTCATTTATATGAATCAAACCATAGTTAATATTTCAAATCCATATATGAAAATGAAAGTACCTACAAAACAAAGGGTTGATGAGAAGTTATATGCAACAAATATTTAATAAAATAGAAGAAAATTCATACCAATGCCTTATGCCCAATTAATACAGTAAGAGTTTCTCCTATTTCCCTATAGGAGTAGTGACAGTTTATGGTCTTTCACTTAAAAATACAAACACAAATGTCAAAGAAAGACAAATAGTACATGAATTTGTTTCATGGAAAATTTTGTTATTTCTTATAAAAATTTATGCGACACCCACTCAACCAAGGCATACAACAAAAATATCAAATAAATTTTGTTGTCTCACCTAAACCCTTACCATTTTGAGTTATTTTCTTTAGATACTTGTTCTACTTCAACATCTAAATTGAAATTAGTTTTCCTACACATCCCTCCGCCAGACAAAGAAACAACAAAGTCAACATTGGCTTTGTTTTTACTCTGTTACATCTAAGGTTTTTTGTTGCAAGACTATTGTAATATTCCCAATTAGCCATGAGCTAGTTGAAATATTAAATTTTGTTTTGCTTCCTTTTTTTTATGAATAAGAGGATAATGGAGGTCCATAATTCTCCTTAATAATGAATAAATCAATGTCAATGTGAAAATGATAGATCTTGGCAGCTTAATTGAGCATCCTCAGGTGTGAAAATGGGCTCCAACACATTGAATGGGTCAACTTTGACCAAATCAACAACGTTGTCATGGAGGAGTGGTCATCAATGAGAGACAGTGAAGTTTTAGATAGAGATGCTTTGCATGGAAGTCGTGATATTATTGGATGGGGCTTAGGGTTTGCAAGCAGCCATATTAATTATGTATTGGTATATGATATTTCTAAATATATGGTCTATTTAGACATATATATTTCTCTTTCTTTTTAGCTGAGATTGAGTGTTGTTTAGCAATGGGTGTTCCTGATGGAGAATCCCACCTCTTCCATTGAGAAGCTCTTAGAGGAGTCTTGTACTACATTGTCCACTTTCAGGCTTAAGGCCAAGCTTCATCTTTTAGTTATAACATAAATCCTGTTGAGGGTTGAGGTTTTTTGCAGGTTGCAGCAGTGGAGACTGAATCTAGGTCATTTCATTGCTTATTTTCAGTGGAGAAGGCTTCCTTTTCATTGGGAGGACAGTAAGGAAGGCCCTTGTGCATATTTTCATATCTTGGCATCAGGACAACCATTTATTTATCGTATATCACATTTTACTTGCAGATCTGTGTTATTTCTGTAGGAGGAGTTGCACAGTGGATTTGCACAACATTTGGAGAGAGGGTTTCTAGTGAAAGGGGTCTTCCTTTCATTTAGAGGATCTATTGGAGGAGGCTATTCTATTGTGCATATCAGATCAACCACACTTTCTAGATCTATATTTTGTGGTGGATCTTTATCCCTAGGGCCTATATCTCGATCTTGTACATGGTGTTTTGCAGAAAACCCTTGAGGGGTTCTTCATTGGAGGTTTTATAGTGTCTAGATCTATATTGGATCTATATTTTGAGGCACATATTAGCCTTAGATATGTTGTATATTCATTTTCTGTAGCAGTGGCTTTTAAACAGCGTTGTAGCAGTCTTCCAGCTTCCTATATAGTAGCAACACCTCTTTTGAGGGATTTTGTCCATTGGAGGCATGTTCTTTCTTATTGTACATCTTATGGCCCATTATTTATGCATAATTTTCTGTTGTTATAACATATGAAAGGTCTCCATATTGGCCTCTTATATGATGATTTACACTATTCTTCCAACATTTTGCACTATATTCCTGCTTTTCCCATTCGAGAATATTACAATTATACAAACCCTAATTTATACTCTACTAAATAGGGCTAACCATGTAAAGGTGGAAGCTCTCATGGCCCATTCCCCCCCTCATATCACTCTCAATTCCCCAATACCTAATCTATCTACTATATAGGAAATAGTTGAAAGAAAGACATTAATATACATTAAAAAAATAGCAAACATTCATTTGTAAATCCACAAAATATTTCATCTCAGTAAAATTTACCATAAAAAATGTTTACATTATATGAAACAATGTCATGCACATAAACAAAAATATAACAATTATGCATTAAAATTTAACATTCATTCATTTGTTAGTTCATCATAGCCACAAAATACTTCATCTCAAAAAATTATCATGAAAAATATGTTCTCATAATATTGTACATGATGTTTTCATAATTGGAATGGGCATCATTTGGATGAGAAACATCATGAGGTGAATACAGGAACAAGTACAGCAGTAATAGTATATGTTATATTATCTTAATGACTAGCTATAGGTGATAGAGTTTATACCTTATCATTAAGTACTTACTATAAATAGAAGACCACTATGTAAAGAAAGGAGACCAGGTATTGTTCAAACTTAATTGTGCCGTATTTATCCTATTTAATCATTTAATCACATACTCGACTAGATCAAAACTCTTGAGGTGCATACCTATTTTAGAGCAATCAAATATTTAATCCCTCTTATTTTTTGGTAGATATAGAGTTTAGATAGCATTAAATATGCATAATAATTTATTGTTATTGCTCATACTAAATTAAGTATCACTAGATAGCATTAAATATGCATAATAATTTTGGGATTCACTATAACCCCACATTAGATATCATATCTTATCATCATAAAATATGTAATCTACAATAAAAACAATTTGGTGTGTGACTTGACAGCAACATTACAATTGTAGTTGATTTCCTTTGGCCACCAACTAAGTCAACTATGTGTGTACACTCAAATTAGAATATTTTTAGCAATTAAAACTACCCCTTTGAGACTGACTATAATCCTTGAAAGTAAAATGGAAATGGAATTGATATATTAAACGTTGGAAACTAAATATCGTAGACGATGCGCTGGCCGACCAGCATCTCACTCAAAATCACCGACGATGACGATAATAATCCCGACGTCGATCTCGATTGTGCGCAAAGGATGACCTACTCCTCTCTCTGTCAAATTGGAACTTTAGCAAAGGCGATTCTCTGTCATTTTCATCAAACCTATACCCTTGTAAAGCTTCCATGGCAGTTGCGGCAAACATTGGGTTGTCGAATTCCACAAAACACAGAACAACGACAGCACTCGCCTCATCTTGTTCTCCACCTCCATGATATTTTTGGATTCCTTGGGCTTTTTAACAACCCTCACTGCTTGAAACCACGGAATGGGCGAAATATGTGAGCCGCTTCTCTAGTAGTGCAATCACTTGGAACACCCACCACGAACAGTGTGTTGGATGCATCTTCTGGTAGATATTCAACATCATCCACAGATACCCTCCTCCCAATTAAAGGGTCGAGTCTATGGCTATCAGACCTGAAATTCAAACACTCATCTACAGTTAACTCATTTGAAGAAGGAAACGGCCGACTCTGCGAAACAAAACGATGATAATCAAGAAAAGGAGGAGCAGGAGCACGAACACCATCGTCCAATAAGTGAACCCCTACTCTATCACCACTTCTCTCAACAATCCTGAAGTCTTCCCTAGGGTTAACGTAAACATCAGACAACGAACCATCAAGAGCATAGTCATATTCATAATCATTGCGAGACCGCTTGGCAAGTACGGATCTTTGCCAGTCCCTTTCTCTCTCAGCGCCTGAAGCTCGGGATCTTGTGTACTCAATGTTTCTCTCTCTTATTGCCCTACCAGAAACAAAGACTCGTTGCGAACTAATAGTGTAAAATACAGAAGCCCAAAAAAAGTTAGAAACAAACCTTTGTATTGCCAAAGCTCTTATGCTCCCTTGAAGCTGTCGACGTATTCATATAGGGACTATGGAGCGCGAAAATAGATCTATGGTCGGCCTAATTTAATTGTTATATGGGGCACTAATTTAATTTTAAGCTGAAAAACTTAAAATTTGAATTAAAATGCTTGCATCTTGACAAATTTGATCTTCTCTCAATATATATAAAAACCATTTATAATTTTATTTTTACACAAATATATCAAAATTTAATTAGGTATAAAATAGTGAAAATTTGATCATAAAAAATCAATTGATTTATATAAGTATATATTGTTTTTTTTATATAATTTAATTGTTATATGGGGCCTAATTTAATTTTAAGCTGAAAAACTTAAAATTTGAATTAAAATGCTTGCATCTTGACAAATTTGATCTTCTCTCAATATATATAAAAACCATTTATAATTTTATTTTTAAATGTGTAAAATAGATCAAAATTTAATTAGGTATAAAATAGTGAAAATTTGATCATAAAAAATAAAAAATCAATTGATTTATATAAGTATATATTGTTTTTTTAACTTTTAAGTACTTTGTTTCTCTATAAAGTTGATAGAAAAAGATGTTATTTCATATGGACATGGAAATATTTTATTTATGGTTTAGAGTAAAAGTGAAATATTTTTACCACTTCTCTCTTCTCTAGTATGCACACTCATATTGATGTTTTATTATACTTTTTAATTAACCAAACCATACACATATATTTACGCTGTAAAGCGTTTTTATTTGAAAACAACTTTCCTAACTGCCCCTTGTACAAATATATACCATTGATTTTAATGTTAGACAATTAAATTAATTTCTACCTTTAAATTATTTACAGTTATTAATCAGTTTTTTGAATTATTTACAGTTATTTCCTGTAACCTCTGGCTTCCGCTATGCATTGAACTCGTCTCTGGAAGTGGTCTTACGATCTCAGAAAAATATTATTTGTAGCTGGTTCACATCGTTCTTAATTAGTTTGCATTGGCCACATGTTTCAATACTTGCATTTTCTTCTATTGGCTTTGGCTCCATTGTGTGGTTCCGAGCAAGATAGAGTGCATCGTTTTCTCACTCTATCAAGCGAGCCTTTACTTCTTTCAAGCGAGCGGTCACTTTTGGGTTGCATTTGCTTCTAATCAACGGATATGTTGGAATGTCTTCCAGGCTTTCTTCCACTTCAACTGTTGTGATTTTGAAGGGCCTCCTATGACCCATCTCATATGCTGGAATGTGTTACTCTCCCTTTCAGTGATGAATTGAATACGGTGCTTCTTGGCCATGCATTTTTTTCAAAGCTAGCTGTGCTTTGACCTGTATTAGTCATGGCCTTTTGTATTGTGATTTTCTCTTGCTTTTGTATTGTGATTTTCTCCTACTTTCGGGCCACTCTTTCATTGACTATCATAGCTCTTGGGGCTACTGTCATGGTATACGTGTTATTGGCTTCCCATCTGAAATCTAACATATTCTTTTCATTTTCATTTTTAATTTCTTATCTATTTTAACATATCTATCATCCTCGTCTTTTGATTTGTCTATCACTTCCCAATCATCATCAAAATCATGATGACGGTTTTCTATATGACCAATTAATTCGAAATTCAATATCACCATATCCTCCTTGATTGAAGCCTCTTTTAAAGAGTTATCAGCTTTGTCATCCATAGATTCTTTGGGTTTAACTCTTTCAGCATTCTTCATTGAGTTCTCTTTTGATTTCCTTGATTCTTTGAACTTAATGTCGGTGTCTGAATAATCTTTTAAAGGGTTATCAGCTCTGGCATCCATAGATTTTTTGGGCACATAATTTTCACCATTCTCATAATTCTTTCTTGATTTCCCTTTTGATTTCCTTGATTCCTCATATTTAGTGTTTTGACAGTTCATAGACTCTTTTGCTGATTTCCTTGTGCTTGAGGAGTCCACGCCCTGCATACAGTTAATTAATTCTTCATATTTAGTGTTTTGACAGTGCATAAATGTTTTTTTCCTGATTTCTTTGTGCTTGAGGAGTCCATGCCCTGCAAACATTTTATGAGATAATTCATAGCACATTCGATAAATGAGTGCACATTATTATCAAAATTATCACCACGATATCTCAGTTAACATGCCTGATTGCAACAACTCATCATCCTAAGACTTGAAACAGAAAAAAATGAATACCAATTACAAAAACGAGTCACCAACAGAAGTGGAATTTATAGTGACTTTAAAGCTTTACAGTACTTATGACAGTTGCATATTCCATCTTTTTAGAGTTTGCCAATCCCGTTATTGGACGACAGAGATGACATTTCTAAGGTGTTTGAACTTTGCGGGGCTTTAACCAAAATGTTGTTACTAGCGACGGAATTCCTTGATTAGCGACCGATTAAGTATGAGTTTGAAAATGACTATCGGTATTATGGCTAGGGTGAGTATGTTTTGTAGTACCTCTCGGACGGCTGAAAGGTGAGTTATTCAAAATTATGAATTCAATATAGTACGTCTTCCTTAATTAATAGAAAACAGAATGACGTTATATTGGTCGATAATATTAAAATGTCCTTGAGTCTTATTTATTATTTATCACAATTACAATATTTCCGACATTATTCCAAAATAACTAGGAAGCAATGAAATGAAACTAGTTCATCGCATGTTCAGAATGAAACGCTATTCAAATTACGGTAAGCCGCAAATGTTTTCAATAATTACGTGGTTTTTCTTATTGAATGCTTTGTTGTTTTAAGTTATTGTTGGGTAATTTGAGGTTTTAGAAAATATTTTAGCAAATTCCATATCATACTAATATATTTTATTTTATAATTTTATATATATTTGAAACTATGTTATACTAACAGATTTAAATATTTTCTTAAAAAAAAAAGTCAAAAACAAATTTTATATATATATATATATATATATATAGATATATATTATATTATATTGAAAAAATATAAATTTATTAATATTTTTTCTAACTAATATTGTTTTTTATTAATTAACTAGATTATGGTGTAGACATTTAATTAAATTTGTGGTGATTTCTAAGTCAAATTTATTTGTGTTATTCTAGATCCAACAATAATTTTGAATATATAATAATCTAATATATTTAATTTGTAGTTTATTTTATAGAGATATTTATGCTTAATATTAGGAGTTATATAACTATATCACTTAATCAAATTTATATTATCTTACAATAATAGGTTATCTCAAACCCAACAAATCTCAAATGCTCAAGTCTTTGAACTTTAACATTTGATCATAAATCTCTCAAAAATTAAAAAATAATGACAATATTGAAATTTTGGTATAAAGGTAAAATCTGGGCAATTTCAGCTATAATCTCCACATGTACTAGAATCCACCAATCATCACTCACATTTATTTTAATATAGAAAGTTAATATTAATTCAAACTAAATACTTTTACAAGCCAGAGCATATTTTTAAGAACACACATTCTTGTATATAGATTATATATCTTTTTTCATTTTAGAATATACTTTTATTATTTTAAAAGTTGTATGTTTTGATTTTTTTAATTATATTTTTTAGTTTAATTTAATATTTAATTATATTTTTTTAGTTTTACTGAATATTTAATTAAAAATAGTTATAGTAATAAAATTTGAATATTTAATTAAAAATAGTTATAGTAATAAAATTAGATTATTTTGTTTTAATAAATTAAATACTTACACAAATTATAATATTAATTTTATTTATACATTAAAAAAATATATATTTAAATAATTAAAAATTATAAAGTTTAATTAAAATTTTTATATTCTATTTTAAAATTTTATATTATATGTACCATAAATGATTAGGTTTACAAATAATTCATAATTATAGTTAAGTATGATATTATTATTTTTTGTATTGTTGAAATATATATTAATTAAATGAAAATATGAAAACTAATTGTATTTTTTCATGATATATGAAGAATTTAGAACCAATGCTCTTCCAACTTGCTACTTAATTTAGGACCAAAGAACTAATACTTATTTAAAAATGATATTAACATATGTAGTTGTAACTAAATTATGTAACTGAATAGCCCTACTCTTTCCCACTCTTTCCTATGTTAATGCTTTACAGCATTTCCTTTGCAACATATGGTGCAATTACTAGTTATTTTTGTCTTTTTATTATACTTTTTAATTAACCAAACCATACACATATATTCAATTTTGTCTTTTTATTGTATCCACCTGGAATATTTTATTTATGGTTGAGTGTGAAATATTTTGACAGCTTCTTCTTAGTATGGCCACTCAGAGTCACGCAACAAAATTGAATTCGGACCCCTAAGGAGAGATGGTTAACTGTAGACGTGGCTCTGTCAGCATTTCCCTTGGACTTTCGTTCCCTGGTCCACGTGGTCTACTTTCTTTTTTTTTGATGTTATTTATCAAATTCGAGGAATTTGATAAATAAATCTCATTTGATAAATAAATATCATCGACTACCTTTGAAAAGTTAAATAAATCTCTCGGCTTTATATTATACCGCCAACCTTATAACCAATGTTTAAATCTTCAAAACTTTATATTAATTCTGACACCCTTGTTATCTCCCGCACATCTATAGTAAGCGACCACCGTCTGATGGCTCTTTCCCAGATCAACGGCATGTACGCATATCGCTCAGCATCCCGGTACGAACGTTAACGCGCGATGGCGAGCTTTGAACGATAGTTTTCGTGGGTCCACCCTTGCCACGCGTCGACGGTTCTATGGAATCGCTCCAATTATGGGAATATCACTCAACCCGCAAAAGCCGTGCGATATGGGCAATCCACCTCTGCAAATCCGCTCGTGGTTTTAGTATAGGGCTTGACCAAGGTTCACGTCGGGTTTGCGTTCTCCTTTGTATGCCTCAACTCAGGTTTGCTACTCAAGTTGGGAATTCTAATTACCAACAAACAAATTTAGTTCTCTTTATTCAGCGGGATTTCTATTATCATAAAACAAAGCTCGACGAAAATGGCTTTCCTACTCTGATCTCGCTTGCGAGTGGGGTGAATTCACAGGATTCATCCAAACAATTTATAGGAAATCAAAGACAGAGAAACGGAATTACCAGTACATAATCGCCCCACAGTTAAACAATTATTCACAATTATAAATTCAGACAGTTTGGAAATCAACGAGACTTGAAGTTTATTCAACCGGAAGCAATTTCTCAATACACAAAGTTTCTGTAATGCGTAAACTTTCCTTTCTCTTCTCCCCCCTAATAATACATCCGAGGGATTACATTTATATACATCCTCATTTGTTCTGCTCGCCTCTCGGTGCCGGCGAGGACCGTTTAGAAACCAAGAGCCCAATTACAATTACTCAACTAATTGATATGTGAATGTGATGGATCAACTAAACTACCAACACTTCTAACTATCCAAATGATATAGTCACCATGGTATTGACAATTTCAGTCACATGCAATTCAAATGTTTTGAACCCTCCTAGCCACAACATGTGGACAAAACTTCCTACATTGCTGGCTAGTGTCTAATGCCCCTGCATCAGACTCCCAAGGGCAATTTTCTTCATGGGCTCCTGTCCATGAGCTCTTCCACTGATCTGCCTATCTTCGGCAACATCCCTTTAGTCATCCAAGTGGCATCTTCCTTTGGCTTTTCCTTCCATCTGATCAAGTACTAAATGTACTCTTGTCCTCTGGTCCTTCTGAATGGTATTTTATCCAATATATTCTCTAGTTGCAATATTTGCACTGGAGGTAGCTGCTCCTTCCACTCAATTTGTTCCTTGTCTGCTGATCTTTCTTCTACACCATAATCCTCATACTTGTACAAATCTGCAACATTAAAAATGGGAGATATTCCAACATCAGGTGGAAATTCAACCTCATAAGCATTTGCAGAAAACTTTTTAAGTATCTTGCATGGCCCAATCTTTTTGAACTTCAATTTGTTATACTGCTTCTTTGGGAATCTCTCATTTCTCAAGTGTGCTAAGACCAAATCTCCTACTTCAAAATGAATTTCCTTTCTGCTCAAGTCTGCTCTACTTTTATATTTGATGCTGCTGCCTTGTAGTTGTTGTTTCACTTTTTCATGTATGGCCTGGATCTCTGAAGCAAATTCCTCACCATCTGCACTCCTTAGCACTGCCTTTCCCAGATTTCTTCACTCTGATATTCCTCTGGGGTGCATTCCATAAACAATATGGAATGGACTTTGCCCTGTGCTCCTGTTTGGTGAGTCATTATATGCATATTCTGCCCGAGGAAAAATATGATCCCACTACTTGGGATGTTCTCCTGCAAGACTTCTCAACCAATTTCCCAGACTCCTATTCACCACTTCAGTTTTTCCATCAGCCTGGGGATGATAAGCTAAGCTGAAACTCAATTTGGTACCAAGTTTCTTTCACAGTGTCCTCCAAAAATGACCCACAAATCTGGTGTCTCTGTCTGAAACAATACTCTTGGGCAACCCATGCAATCTAACAACTTCTTTGAAAAACAAGTTAGCAACATGGGTGGCATCACTAGTTTTATAGCATGGAACAAAATGTGCCATTTTGGAGAATCTTTCCACCACAAAAAAGACTGCATCATTCCCTCTCTGAGTCTTGGGCAATCCTAGAACAAAATCCATACTTACCATGTCCCAAGGCATGTCTGGAATAGGCAAGGGAGTGTACAATCCTGCATTCTGGCTCCTTCCTTTGGCATATTGACAGATTTTGCAACTCTTCACAAACTTATCTACTTCTATTCTCATCCTGGGCCAGTAATAGAAGTGACTCAGGTGCTCATAGGTTTTATCAGTACCAAAGTGTCCAGCAAGTCCACCACTATGCTTCTCCTTGATCAAATTTTCTCTCATGGAACATTTTGGTACACACAGTTGGCTTCTTCTGAATAACAAGTCCTCCTGCAAGAAATAATCCAGCCACTGGCTTCTATCTGTTAAAACAGGGTTACTACATGCCTCAAATTCTTCTTTAAAATTTGGATCTATTTTATACAATTCTTTCAGGAAATTAAATCCTACAACTTCAAAATTAGTTTCTTAAACAAGCATGTGCCTCCTACTCAAAGCATCAGCTACTCTATTGGCTTGGCCACTTATATGTTTCAAAACAAAATTAAAACCTTGGAGATACTCAACCCATTTAGCATGCTTATGTTTCAACTTGGGCTACTGTACAATATACTGCAAAGCATGATTGTCAGAATACAATACAAATTCCCTGGACATCAAGTAATGTCTCCACTTCTTCAGTGCCTGAACAATTGCATAGAATTCCTTCTCATAAGAGGAATACTTTCTTCTGGTGTCATTCAAATTTTCACTGAAATATGCCACAGGCCTATCATCCTGACTCAACACAGCTCCAATGGCCTCTCCACTGGCATCACACTTTACTTGAAATGGTTTAGTAAAATCAGGCAGAATCAAAACAGGCTTCTCTGTTATCCTTTGCTTCAAAATTTTAAAATTCCTTTCTGCTTCAACAGTCCACTTAAATGGTTGTTTTCTCTTCTTTATTGTTTCAATTATGGGTGCATTAATCTTACTGAAGTTTCTTATAAACTTCCTGTAAAAACTAGCAAGTCCATGGAAACTTCTTACCTCAAAGACATTCCTGGGTGAAGGCCACTCCACAATTTCCTTAACCTTTTCTGGGTCCATCTTCAATCCTTCTGCAGAAACAACAAAACCCAAATACACCAACTCTTCTTTCATGAATGAGCATTTCTTTAAATTTATCAGCAGTTTCTCTTGGTGTAGCTTCTTCAAGACATGATTAAGATGCCTTAAATGTTCTTCTTTAGTTCTGCTGAAAACTAATATATCATCTAGATACACTATCACAAATTTACCAATGAATTCTTTCAATAATTCATTCATAAGTCTCATAAAAGTGCTAGGTGCATTTGACAACCCAAAAGGCATTACCATCCATTCATACAATCCTTCATTTGTTTTAAAGGCAGTTTTCCACTCATCACCCTCTCTTACTCTAATCTGATGGTATCCACTTTTCAAATATATCTTTGAAAAATATTTAGCACCACTCAAACATTCCATCAAATCCTCAACTCTGGGCAAAGGGAATTTGTACCTGATTGTGATCTTATTGATTGCTCTGGAATCAGTACACATCCTCCAGCCTCCATCTTTCTTTGGGCTCAATACTGCTGGTACTGCACATGGACTCAAACTTTCTCTAATCAGCCCCTTGTCCACCAATTCCTATACTTCTCTCCTGATTTCCTCATTTTCTTTAGGAGTCATTCTATAGGCTGCCTTATTTGGCAGATTTGAACCAAGGATAAAATCTATCTGATGGCTGATCTTTCTCACAGGTGGCAGCTCATCAGGTAAATCATCCACAATAATGTCACAATAATTATCTAACATCTCTTGGATTTCTACTGGCAAATCAAAAATATTTGTAGAAGTAAGAACTACTTTAGGTTTGCAAACTAAAGCAAAGCTTACCTCTTCTTCTTCTATCTGCTGCAGATATTCCTTCCAGCTCAGCAACAAGGTCTTTGGATCAATCACTTTGCTGGATGGCTCTCCTTCTTCCATGGGTATCAATGTATGGTGTATCCCATCTTTGAAGAACTTGTAAGTGTTCTTCTTGCCATCATGCACTGCTGCTCTGTCAAACTGCCAAGTTCTACCCAGCAGTATATGACACACATCCATGGGCATTACATCACACAGGATCTTATCTTTATATTTTCCCATTTGTATCTCTATCTCACACTATTCTTTCACAACCAGCTAGTGCCCTTTATGTAGCCAGGACACCCTGTAGGGAGTGGGATGCTCCCTTGTCTTCAACTTCAACTTCTCTATCACCTCAGTGGAAACCAGATTGTCTGTGCTGCCACTATCAATGACTAGCTGGCAGTACTTCCCTTGCACTTTGCATATGCTCCTAAAAAAAGTCTTCCTTTGTGCAGGCTCAGTGATTTATTTAGCTTGCTTCAACAGGACCTTATTTACCACCAAGGATTCTCCCCTCTCTGGAAGAATTTCTTCTTCAATTTCTGCCTCTTCTCCAGCTTGGGCAACAACTTCATTCCTTGGACCAGCACCCACATTCTCTGGACACTCATAGTGCTTATGTCCCACTTGCTGACATCTATAGCACCTCAACTCTCTACCTCTACCTCTGTCTCTGCCTCCTCTTCCTTTCCCTCTGTAAGAACCCCTTCTGCCCCTTGCATCATCCTCTATAGATGCATTCTGAGGTGAGCTACTGTCAGCTCCATCCATGGGTGTAGCAGGCTTTCCTCTAGCACCCCGACTTCCCTTTCCACGGAAAGTACCTCTCTTCTTGGCAGACTATTTCCTCAGGAGTTTCTCCTCTACTTTCAAGGCCATCTGATAGGCCTCTTCCATTGTCTTAGGAGACAGGAGACCAATATCATCTTGGATCTCCAACTTGAGCCCATTCACATATCTGGCAGTCTTCTCTGGTGTGTCTTGAAATTTCCCAGCTCTTACGCTCACTCTGTATAATTCCTATGTGTATTCCTTTACTGTCAGCAACCTCTGTCTCAGGTTCTGCATTTTCTTATACAATGTTAGCTGGTAATCACTAGGCAAGAATTTACCTTTTAATTTAGCCATCATTCTGGTCTAGCTCTTGATAGGTTTCTTGCCAACTCTCCTTCTTTCTACCTGCACTCCATCCCACCAAAGTGCAACATGTCCCTTTAGCTTTGTCACCACAAACTTGACCTTTTTATCTTCACTTATTTATTCATAATCGAAGCACTTATTCATTTCGTTTATCCAGTCCACCAGCTCCTCTGGATTCAGTCCCCCTCCATAACTCGACACTTCAATTCTGGGCTTAACTGCAGACCCCAGAATAGTTCTAAGGAGTCTCATGTCAGGAGGAATCTCAACATTTTCTTCACCTTCTTCTGTCTCAGGTTCACTGATGTCTTCAAGATTTGCGGCTGTCTTCGCTCCATGGCATCCATTCTGGCCTCGACCCTCTGCAACATCCCCAACACCTCTGCGTTGGCAACAGGTCTCCTTCTGCCAGCACCTCTACCAACTCGGATTGCCATGTCAGCTTTCTGCAAAAACAACCTTAAAACAATGGCTCTGATACCACAAATGACGCAACAAAACTAAATTCAGACCCCTAATGAGAGATGGTTAACTGTAGACTTGGCTATGTCAGCATTTCCCTTGGACTTTCGTTCTCTGGTCCACGTGGTCTACTTTCTTTTTTTTTAATGTTATTTATCAAATTTGAGGAATTTGATAAATAAATCTCATTTGATAAATAAATATCATCGACTACCTTTGAAAAGTTAAATAAATCTCTCGGCTTTATATTATACCGCCAACCTTATAACCAATGTTTAAATCTTCGAAACTTTATATTAATGCTGACACCCTTGGTATCTCTCACGCATCTATAGTAAGCGACCACCGTCTGATGGCTCTTTCCCAGATCAACGGCATGTACGCATATCGCTCGGCATCCTAGTACGAACGTTAACACGTGATGGCACGCTTTGAACGACGGTTTTCATGGGTCCACCCTTGCCACGCGTCGACGGTTCTATGGAATCGCTCCAATTATGGGAATATCACTCAACCCACAAAAGCGGTGCGATATGGGCAATCCGCCTCTGCAAATCCACTCGTGGTTTTGGTATAGGGCTTGACCATAGCTTTGTCACCCAACCTGACCTTTTTATCTTCACTTATTTCTTCATACTCGAAGCACTTATTCATTTCGTTTATCCAGTCCACCAGCTCCTCTGGATTCAGTCCCCTGCATAACTCGACACTTCAATTCTGGGCTTAACTGCAGACCCCAGAATAGTTCTAAGGAGTCTCATGTCAGGAGGAATCTCAACATTTTCTTCACCTTCTTCTGTCTCAGGTTCACTGATGTCTTCAAGATTTGCGGCTGTCTTCGCTCCATGGCATCCATTCTGGCCTCGACCCTCTGCAACATCCCCAACACCTCTGCGTTGGCAACAGGTCTCCTTCTGCCAGCACCTCTACCAACTCGTATTGCCATGTCAGCTTTCTGCAAAAACAACCTTAAAACAATGGCTCTGATGCCACAAATGACGCAACAAAACTAAATTCAGACCCCTAATGAGAGATGGTTAACTGTAAACTTGGCTCTATCAGCATTTCCCTTGGAATTTCGTTCTCTGGTCCACGTGGTCTACTTTCTTTTTTTTTAATGTTATTTATCAAATTTGAGGAATTTGATAAATAAATCTCATTTGATAAATAAATATCATCGACTACCTTTGAAAAGTTAAATAAATCTCTCGGCTTTATATTATACCGCCAACCTTATAACCAATGTTTAAATCTTCGAAACTTTATATTAATGCTGACACCCTTGGTACCTCCCGCGCATCTATAGTAAGCGACCACCGTCTGATGGCTCTTTCCCAGATCAACGGCATGTACGCATATCGCTCGGCATCCCGGTACGAACGTTAACACGTGATGGCACGCTTTGAACGGCGGTTTTCATGGGTCCACCCTTGCCACGCGTCGACGGTTCTATGGAATCGCTCCAATTATGGGAATATCACTCAACCCACAAAAGCGGTGCGATATGGGCAATCCGCCTCTACAAATCCACTCGTGGTTTTGGTATAGGGCTTGACCAAGGTTCACGTCGGGTTTGCATTCTCCTTTGTATGCCTCAACTCAGGTTTGCTACTCAGGTTGGGAATTCTAATTACCAACAAACAAATGTAGTTCTCTTTATTGAGCGGGATTTCTATTATCATAAAACAGAGCTTGACGACAATGGCTTTCCTACTCTGATCTCGCTTGCGAGTGGGGTGAATTCATAGGATTCATCCAAACAATTTACGGGAAATCAAAGACAGAGAAACGGGATTACCAGTACACAATCGCCCCACAGTTAAACAATTCTTCACAATTATAAATTCAGACAGTTTGGAAATCAACGGGACTTGAAGTTTATTCAACCGAAAGCAATTGCTCAATACATAGAGTTTTATTGCAGAAATCTCTTCCTTTTCTCTTCTCCCCCCCCTTGATACATCTGAGGGATTACATTTATATACATAAACATTTGTCTGTTCGATTCCTCTGCGAGGACCGTTTTAGGAAACCAAAAGCCTAATTACAATTACTCAACTAATTGAAATGTGACAGATGGATCGAATTGAACTATTCGACTTCTAACTAATCTAAATGATATAGTCAGCTGAGGTATTGACACCTAGCTGTTACAATTCAAATGTTTTGAACCCTCCTAGCCACAACATGTGGACAAAACTTCCTACATTGCTGGCTAGTGTCTAATGCCCCTGCATCACAGAGTGAGATTATTAATGTTTTATAATATTTTTAATTAAAAAAACCAAAAAAATATATGTATTTTTGTTTTTTTTAAATAATTTTTGTTTTTAAAAAAAGACATGTATCAATTCCAAATTGAACATAGACTTATTTACACATCTCTCATACTAAGCTATAAAATGAAACTCTAAACTTATTATATACAAAATGTAAAAAATTGTAAATATTTGTTATGAAAGAATAAATAAATTTTATATATAAAATGCAAAAGATTTTATCTCATCAAAAAGATATTATCCTCAAATTTAAATAAATATAAATATGTTTATTGCAATTTTGTATAAATTTCTTTATTATATTTTTAAATACTAATTTGTTTTCCATCTATATCATTAACATTAGATTTAACACATCATATATAAAATATCGTAATTTTAATTTCAAAATTAAATTTAACACTTTATACTCAAAGTTATATTTTCAACGTGAAATTGTCATGGTTTATATCTACTTCATATTATTGTTATCTACTTTTGGGTTTAAAATCCTCAAGGGACTCGAATACTAATGTGCTTTCCACCAGTGTCATTAAAATTCTATTTAACACATCATATCTTATTAAAGGTCATATTTTCAATTTCAAAATTTGATTTAACACATGGTAACAAAAATCATATTTTCAACATGATTAGGGTTTCTCTACATATTAATGTCACCCAATTCTTATATTAACTAACACTCAAACATTATCAGTGTTAGCTCAGTCTTTTGATAGCTAACATTTCTCTCTACTTCATATTAGTCCCACATAACTCTTTTGGAAGCTAACACTTCTCTTTACTTCATATTAGTGCCACCTAACTTTTCTGCAAGTTAACATTTTTCTCTAACTCATAATAGTGCTACCTATCTAATTCATAATAGTGTTGCCTAACTCTTGTGTTAATTAACAATCGAACATTATTAGTGTTACTTTACTCTTGTCTTATCTAAAACTTAAACCTTAAACCTTACGAGCACCAATACTTGTGTGACTCTTAAACCATACAAGTACCAATCTCTTCCAACAAGAATCATTACAAGGATATTCATTATGATTTGAACATGTTACATGAATTTATTGAACCTTTGTCAGAAGGATAATACATTTCTCTCAACCACTAGAATTACATTCAATTGAAAATTGAAAATATGTAATTAAGTTTATTTTTAAGGTCTTGACTATTAAAATTTATGGGGTCAAACATACTTTTCCCTCTTATGGATTTGAACTTATGACCTTTTATGGATTTGAACCTATGACCCTTTTATGAGGAAACACATTTATGTTGACTTTCATTCTTATTATATTTATGGTTATAAAAATAATAAAATAAAAATTATAATTTACTAGATTATAAGTCTCATTGTATGTTTCCTTGTCACAATTTATTATAGGCACGTTACTAACCATTTTTACATTTATGACTATAATGACTATTATGCAAGAAATTTGTTTAAAGATACTAACCATAATATACTACTTATTATGCAAGAAATTTGTTTAAAGATACCCTTGTTTCATGAATAAGTAGGGTATGGTAAAATAAGTTTCCTTTTATGACTATTATGCAAGAAATTTGTTTAAAGATACTCTTGTTTCATGAATAAGTAGGGTATGGTAAAATGAAATATATATACTAATGTTAATGTATTTCATTTTACCATACCCTACTTATTCATGAAACAAGGGTATCTTTAAACAAATTTCTGGCATAATAAAATGTAGAAAATGAACATTTCCATAAATTACTATGATACGGTCCATCTCTTGGTCACCAAGATTGAGTTCTTCCTACTATGATCTTTCTTTCTTCTTATTACTAGTAGGGAGGAACACTTATTTTTAAGCACATCTGAATAGCAGGGAGGAAGAAGAGGACAACTTCTTCTTCGCCACCTTACCAACTTCTTCATCTTTTACTCTAGGAGAGACCTTTGGGGACATCTTTCCCACCATAGGATTTTACCTTAGAGGGTCCTTATCTAGTTGTTCTTCATCAATCAAATCACAAGAAGCCTTTAGAAAAGGCTTGTTTGGTTTATCCCCTTGGGCCTTAAGATTCTCACCTTCTTCCTGTATAGCATTCATGCTTGCAAAGTGATTTGAGGAAATGGGTTGATGCTTATATTCCACCTTACATGTCTACTACTTTTTTATCCCTTTCTTCTTATGGTTCCTTTTAACATGAATGAAACTTTTTGTAGGTTCTCCTTTTCTTCTTTAAGAGGAGGCTTTAGATAACATCTACAACTGGAATCTTTTTGGAGAGGTTTTATCAATGTGTCTATACTTGTGGCAATAAGTCATGTTGTGATGAAACTTGATTTAGCCAAAACATCTAAAAGAGAATTGGTTATAACTTAGGTTGTTGCTACCCTAAATAGGGATGAATTTTCATACTATAAGTTATCATGGGATTCCTATCATCTCTCTTATGTTATGCTCCCAAATGAATTCCCTTTTGAGTTTTGTTTTACATGGTTAAATCCCTAAAGAGAAAAACATTCCATGACCTACCCATCATGAAAATTATTGTATAAATGTTTCTCACAAGCTATTTTTGGATAATGATTCCCTCCATATTTTTAAATAGACATTGATAAATCAAGCTTTATGCCATTATTTGTATATTTTAAGTCCTTAATTAATACCAACAACACAAAAGTTATTAGTAAATACAACAATAATTAAGAAGAAAACAAATTTCTATATTGAACTATTAGTTTGACCTTTGAAATTTAAAACCACAATATACTTAACTACCTAATTTATTCAACTAATTATCATCAACAATATTCTGAATTGAAAGTTATATTCTCAAATAAATATTATAAGCAATTTACAATGAATATTAAACTTGGTCCACACCTAAGACCAATATGTTAATCACATATACAAATTACAAGATATCTGTAGATAGTGGAGATTCATCATCTTTATATCATGTACAAAACCATAATTTGGAACATCTCAAATCAGTATAAGTAACAGTAACTAAAGAACATTGGCTTAAATCCTAGAAATTTTTAGCAATTAAAAATATCCCTTCAAAACTAACTAAAGTTCCTAAAAATAAACTGGAAATGGAACTAATACATTAAACTGTGAAAACTAAGTATCGTAAACGAGGTGCTGGAGTTCCACCGGACCACCAGCAAATTGATCGTCTCACTCGCGAAATCACCGACGATGGCGATAATAATCGCGACCTCGATCTCGATCGTTGGCAAAGGATGACCTACCCCTCTCTCTGTCAAATTGCAACTTTAGCGAAGGTGAATCTCCGTCATTTTCATCGAACTTATACCCTTGTAAAGTTTCCATGGCAATCGCGGCACACTTAGGGTTATCAAATTCCACAAAACACAAAACAACGACAACACTAGCCGCTTCTCCTTGTCCACCTCCATGAGACTTTTTGGATTCCTTGGGCTTTTTAACAACTCTCACTTCTTTGAAACCGCGGAATGGGCGAAATATGTGAGCTGCTTCTCTACTAGTGCAATCGCTTGGCACACCCATGACAAACAATGTGTTCGATGCATCTTCTGGTAGATATTGAAGATCATCCACAGGCCGCCTGATCCCAATCAATGGGTCTAGCCCATGGCTATCAGACCTGAAATTAATCCCCTCATCTTCGGTTAACCTATTTGAAGAAGTAAGCGGCCGAGTCTGCGAAACAAATCGATGATCATCAAGAAAAGGAGGAGCTGCAGCACGAATGTGATCATCCAATAACCGAACCCCTACTCTTTCACCAACTCTCTCAGCAAGCCTGAGATCTTCTCTTGGGTTAACGTAAGCATCAGACAACGCGGAACGATCACGTGTATAGTCATATTCATAATCATTGCGAGGCCGCTTGGCTATTACGGACCTCAGCCAGTCCCTTTCTCTCTCAGAGCCTGTTGCTCGGGATCTTTCGTACTCCATGATTATCTCTCTTATTGCACGACCAGAAACATAAACACGTTGCAATCTAATAGGGTAAAAGACAGAAGCCCAAAAATAGCTCGAAACAAACTCTTGTATTGCCAAAGCTCTTATGTTCCTCTAGAGTTTACGTTGTCGATGTATTAATGTAGGGACTATGGAGGGCGAAAATAGATCTAATTTACCGT
Source organism: Pinus albicaulis (assembly GCA_034641835.2). Taxonomy (NCBI): domain Eukaryota; kingdom Viridiplantae; phylum Streptophyta; class Pinopsida; order Pinales; family Pinaceae; genus Pinus; species Pinus albicaulis. The sequence goes on from CM076577.1 coordinate 1,212,568,993, forward strand.
GCCCATCTGGTATGGTCGGCCCATTTGTATTAATGTAGGGACTATGGAGGGCGAAAATAGATCTATTTTACCGTGCCCATCTGGTATGGTCGGCCCATTTTAATTGATATATTACGGTGACAAGCCAAACATGATCGTTTACTAATTTATTTTCCATGAGTGTCATTGTTTATCACATCATATCATATTATTGAAGGTTATATGTTCAAATTCAAAATTTGATTTAACCATTTATAACGTCAATTGTTATATCAATCTTTTTAAGACTCTAGAACCTACAATTACCATTCTTTTTCTTAAAGGACTCTTGAACCCTACAAGCACAAGGGTATACTTACTATGATACTTATTATGAAATGAACATATGTTACATGTGGTTTTGAACTCAAGTGGTATTTTTCACAATGGAAGATCTACAATTAAGTTTATTTTTAAGGTTTTGACTATGTGGGTTTTGAATCTAAGTGAAAAAAGATAATAATATTTCTCATAATGGAAGATCTACAATTACTTTTATTCTTAAGGTCTTGTTTATTAAAATTTATGGGGTCATATAAACTCTACCTTCCTCTCTATTTGAACTTATGGCCTCTTGTGATGAAACCCATGAAGCCCACTTAAATATGTTAAATATCATTTTTATTATATTTATTTTCATAAAAATAATAATTTAGTAATTATAATTTATTAAATTATAAGTCTCATTTTATATTTTCCATTGTCATAATTTCTTTATAGACATGTTGGTAACCATTTTTAAATTATGACTATAAAGACAATGAAATGGAAAATACAATTTACTATCAATGACTCATTTTTTTTTTCTTTTTTTCTTTTTTCATTTCTTTTTTCTTTTTCTCTTTTTCTTTTTATTCTTCTTTTTCCTTTTTTTCTTATGTGGTTCATGGAGCCATAGATTGAGAAAATTTAATTTGTGACCTCTCAATAGAAAATCCAATTAAGCTAACCTTCTGGCTAAAACTATTAGTGACTCTATCACTATTCATTTTGAGTATAATGTAAATTTTGAGACAGTTTATTATTTAAATGAATTTATCGTTATCTATTTTGACTATAATGTAATGGTTGAGCCAAATAGTCATTATAGAAATTATAATTCCATAAAAAAGGAGTTTGATTGATTTAATTTAATTTTATAATATAGAAATCATATAATGCCTACCTGGTGGTTGATTACAAACCGAATATATTACCTATTTATGCTACCCATAAGTAGTTATCATAATTATCATGGTTTAAATCAATGTATGTTATAGAAAATTTGATTATCATGAAATTATTTTTTGTCCTTATAACTTTCTCATATTTTACCCATTTATGCTACCCATATGTATTTATCATAATTATCATGGTTTAAATCAATGTATGTTATAGAAAATTTAGTTAATAAACTTATGAAAATTAAAATCAATAAAAAAAAAACACACAATAAAAAAAACATAACAACTTCCTATAATATAAAAACATATCGACTTTCTACTTTCTACAATGGGTAAACCTACAAACCATACAATTCATTATTCTTTCTTTTATTATTCGACACTAACTATAATAATCAACCTTATCAATATCCATTTCATATATATTTATAGATAATCAATTTGTTTACAAACTGACTGTTTCTTATTACTCGACAATTTACTTAGAAAAAAATCTCTAAAATTATTCATTATGTGCATCCTTAACTATCTACTCTTAACTCAATAATATATTTAACTAATATAACAACCACTTACATAGATGCTCAACCATTTATATAATTAAAACATTTTAATTACTAATTTTTGGGTACTACTTTATAATTAACTCTTTAAACTTTATTTAACTATCTAAACATATCTCAAATCTTCATATTTCACACTTTTAATTCCAAATATATCTAAAGGCTTAATAATTATTGTACACACCATAAAAAGAACACCCTAAATTATATAGATCCCTTTAAAATTTAATAATTAACATCCATTTTAAAATTTATATATATATATATATATATATAATCTAGTAATTAACATTTATAAATTATTAATTGTTTATATCCTAACTATCTCTTATCATTAAAAAAATTACTTATGAAATAAGTCAATTAATTATTTTGTGCATCCTTAACAATCTATTTCAATTCAAATATAAAAAAAAAAAATGAGAAGAATTTATATTAAAATATCCCCTTTAGTGTAGGATTTTCTAGGGAAATTAGTTATAAGATGTTCTCCTCTTTGTGAGCCACTTTGACTAGCTTCTACTAATGGCACATTTACAAAAAATAAGAAACCGACCTCCTCCCCAAAGAGTAGGAAGGGAAAAGTTTCAAAACTTAAGTCATGAGCACGAAGTATCTTTAAATTCTACCTGAAAAATTTAGAGATAAAACATTTATTTTAATTCTTGAAGATGATCTATAGCTTGGACAATAGAATTCATGAGCTAAGTTATTCCTACTATGCTCTTCCTTCTTAGGAACACTTCTTTTTAAAAACATTTGAATAGGGAGGGGGAGAAGACGAGGACTTATTCTTGTCCACCTTACCAAATTCATCATTTACTCCATGAGAGACTGTTGGAACACCTAATCCTCCATGGGTAGGTGTGGAATGTGAAAAGTCACAATGGAGTCCAAGTGACCTTGGAATATGAAACCAAGAGTCACACCATTGTACTATAAATGTACATCTTTGTATAATGGAAAATGAGAAAGCCTCACGCTTATCCTTCATTGTGTTGAGTCTCTTGTGTGTGTGTGTTATTCTTCCTCATACACCATCTGTGTGCTTCAACATGGTGTTTAACATGGTATCAGAGCGGGCGATTGTTGGCCCTGCTCCACTTTGAATGAGCCATTTGTGTTTATGGCCTGCATATCTGCAAAACTTCTTGACATTTTTGCAGCACTCAGAAATTGGGAGCAGCACTGCACATCTGAAGCACTCAGAGATTTCTGCAGCAGTCTTTTTGCCACATTCAAAAAGTGGTTTTGGAGAAGGAGCAGCATTCAGAAGAAAGAGCAGCATTCAGAATTTGTTTTGAAGAAGAGCAACAGTGGTTTTGAAGAAAGGCCTACTTATCGGGTTTTCATTCTCGACGTCACCTTAATTCTGCATTTTAAATTCTGCATTTGAAGAGCTGCTGGATACTATTTAAATTGGATTTCTGAACAAATTTTGGGTTTTTGCTGGAAATATTTCTGAGTTTTCATTGGAAGATTTCTGAGAATTCTGAGTTTTTCCGCTGCTATATGGCCCTCTGCAATTTTTGAAAAAAAGTTCTGGGTTCTTGAAGTAAAAAATTTCTGAGTTTCTGGACTGTGTTTCTCTGTTGCTGGAAAAATTCTATTGTTGCCCTCATTTCTGCATTTTGTCCAATTCTACTGTATATCTGGAAGAATTCTGCAAAGTCCAATTCCTTGCTGTCCAATTTTTTCTCCTGCTCTCTGTTTTTTTGATAAAAAATAAAAATAAAATAAAATTAAAAAAAATTCCATGTGCCCTTTCTCTATTTCACTAGCGCTCCCTTCCAAATCTCATCACCTCTCAAACTACGCTCCTACAGCTTGACCCTCAGTCTCTCCCTACGCAGATCTCCCTACTCCCTCACCTGCATACACAACCCTACCACCACTCCAACGCACATCCCCAACTCCCTTCGTTGTCATTCCCACGCAAGCTTCAACAGCTTCACCACATTCACCTTTGAATCGACCTGCAATCAAACACTACCTTACAAACTCTGCCCTTACCTTACAACTAGACACCATACCTGCAAACAATCTCACACTCGGCCGACCAGCCTCTCCACACATATCTCCAATGCCACTGCACAGACTTCAATCTACCCCCTCCTTGCTTCACACATCCGGCCTCCTCCTCCCAACGTGGCCTCACCACCCGCCATACTCCATACGAATCTCGCTCTGCTCGACTCCCACCATGTGTTCAAACGACAACCAGCGGCCCATTACACAACGACAACGCTGTTCACTTGCATCTCCACGCGGTCTCCAATACCCCGCCGCTCCTCCCTGCTCGTCACAGCCTACAGCGCCCACCTAACGCTCCCCTGCCTACTTAACGCCCCTTCTTGCTGTACATTGTTGTCCGCACTGACAGTTCCTCTGCCTACCCCGGGCTCTCCCACAGTTTTTCCCACAGTTTCACACGTATACAATACCGCCTTTGCTCCTTTCAAAATCGATTTTTATATTTATTTAATATAAGCCCCTCCCCCCAATTAAAAGTCCACCCCCCAATTTTTAATTCGAATTCTAATTTTTTTAAATCCCTCCCTTTTTAATACACTCCCCCCCCCCCCCCCCTTTTCACATAATAACTCTCCCTCTATACAATATTTGCACCCCCCTCATTTTTTAATAAATCCCCTTCCCATTTTAATTTTGTTAATATCCCCTTCTCCTGCATTAAAATTTTCCTTCCCTTTTAATTCCCCTCATTTTTTAATTATTCTCATTTTTTTAATTAATTTTTAATTAATTAAATAAAATAAAAAACAGCAGAGAGAGAGGAGAGAGAGAGAAACAAGACTTGAAAAGCAGAAAGGAAGAAGAAATGGCATAATGAGAAAATGACGAAATGACAAGAAAATTGTAGATTTTACATTGTGATTTGTGGCATTTATTTGAAGTGTGTTTTTTTGAAGAATTTCACATTTGAAGACAAGTTTTCCATCATTGAAAATAGCTATTTGAAGAATAAAATTCAGCTGCCATAAAAAGATTCTTGCACAAGTGTTTTCAGCTACACATTTACAAACATTTTGCAGAGATATGTATTGAACTGACATTGTATTTTGAGTGGAATTTGCTTCTTCATTCATAATCAGTGAATTTGAGTTGTTGATGTAAGTCATTGTTGATTGTCCTCCATCATTTGAGGAGCAGATTTTGTACTTTGAGATTTCCATCTTTGGAAGTTCTCTTGAGTCATTTGTATTTCTTGTTGAGTCACATTGTAAACGGGTGCATTTTCGGTTGAAGCCGACACCCTTTCATTCATTTTTGAGCCTAAATTGTTGAAAATGGCCAAAATCAATGAGGCATTAATGTTGTTGAATGACCTCATTCATTCAAATGTTGATGATGTGATAAAAATGAGCAAGGATGCTCTATGTAACATTCAGAGTTGTTTGCTAGATGCACATGAGAAGATTGAGTTTTTACAGTTGGAATCTCAGCTCCAACAAGAAGAACTTCAGCAAAAGAGTCACCATTCTGAACCTGTTTCTGTTCAGAACATTGTGAAATACTCCCATCAGCAGCAAGTCAGCAAAGTTCCAGTTGATTCCCATTCAGTTCCTTGTACTAGAGCAGATTTACATGTAGATGCAGCAGTTCAACCTGCACTTCCTAAGTCCATCATCAGAGCTTGGGAAGAGCTTGTCCACAACAAGCACCGAACTGGTCTTGGATATGACAAGGATGTGTCCTTTCATACTCCAGACTACACCAAGCCCATCAGATTTCAGAGTGTCGGATTCTTGTATGACAGTTCACCTGCAGCTGTTCCAGATCCTGTTCCACAACAACAACAGATTGAGAAATGCCAACATTGTGATCGAGTTGGCCACATGAAAGATCACTGTTTTGATCTTCATCCATGCAAGCACTGTGGTCGGCACACTCATTCTTCAGACAGATGCTTCAGACACAAGCCTCCTGCAAGAACCAAGATTCATCTTGGATGGATCGCTTCTTGGCAATGGGCATCAGCAGCCAAGAAGATGTTTACGACACATTTCAGAACTTGTTCACGCATATTGAGCAAACTTGCAGTTGAGTTTTCGCCATCATCTCACCTTGTCCCTGACAGGGGGGAAAATGGTGGTCATGTACAAGCTTCGACGACAGATCAAGCGAGCTTGAGCCACAATCTCTCATTCCATGTTCAGAGTTGTAGCCAGCAGTTCAAGCGAGCCTGAGCCACAATTCGTCATTCCGGATTCAGAGATGTAGCCAAAGACACGGATGCCCATGAGCATACCTTCGGTTGGTGGATAACCTAAAACCATCATTTTCGGTTGGTGGATAACCTAAAACCATCATCTTTGGTTGGTGAATAACCTAAAACCATCATTTTCGGTTGGTGGATAACCTAAAACCATCATCTTTGGTTGGTGGATAACCTAAAACCATCATTTTCGGTTGGTGGATAACCTAAAACCATCATCTTTGGTTGGTGGACAACCTAAAACCACCACAGGTAGTAGACCTCCCTTCTTTTAGGTCGAAGGTCTCCCTTTTTTTATGAGGGACAATTCCTCTAGCAGAAGCTTTCAGCTTCTTGCCAGTTTTGGAAGAGTTCCGGGAACTGCAACAAGTATTGCGTTCCAGTGTTTGTGGTCATCCTAAAACCACCTCTTTTTCCAACATTTCAGAGAGTTGATTCAGCCAAGTGCTGCCATGTATACTTTGTAGATTTGTATTACAACTCTTTTCTTGGACTCACACATACCCCTTCGGATTAAGGGGGGATGTTGGAACACCTAATCCTCCATGGGTAGGTGTGGAATGAAAAAATTCACAATGGAGTCCAAGTGACCTTGGAATATGAAACCAAGAGTCACACCATTGTACTATAAATGTACATCTTTGTATAATGGAAAATGAGAAAGCCTCACGCTTATCCTTCATTGTGTTGAGTCTCTTGTGTGTGTGTGTTATTCTTCCTCATACACCATGTGTGTGCTTCAACATGGTGTTTAACAGAGACCTTTTGGAAAAGCTTTCACACCATAGGATTTTTCATGGAGGGTCTTATCTCGTTGTTCTTCTTCAATCAAATCAAGAGGATTCTTCAATCAAATCGGGAGGAGCCTATAGAACAGGTTTCCTCTTGGGCCTTAAAGTTCTGACCCTCGGATAATTCATGGATTCAAAGCTATTTGAGGAATTGGGTTGATGCTTAGATTCAACTTACATTTCTGCTACTTCTTACTGCCATGCTTAGTATGCTTCCTTTCAATGGGAATGGATCTTACATTTAAAAGGAACTTGTTCTTAAGCTAGAGCTTGGAGATGAGACCAACCATCCATATTTAATTGAATTTCCTATGGGAGGCCTTTTTATAAATCCATTTCATAACATGTTTGGGGACACAAAAAATTGTTCCCATGTTCCAAATCACAACAAATAATTATGCTAAGTTTACCTCCAATTGCATTATTAAAAAGTTACCCCGCCCCAACAAAGAAGAGGGATGAAAGGGAATATGATTCACATAGTTGAAAATGAGATTTCCTTTATAGGATTAAATTCTAGAGAACAATGAATGAGAAAAGAAAATCATGACTAACAAATCTAATCTTTATTTTCCATATTTTTAAAGAGAAATAGATAATACTCATTTCCACAATAATAAATGCTTTGAGATTCATGACTTTCCCAATTATAAAAAACTTAGTCTTCAATACCTTCATAACTTTCATAACTTCACCACAAACAAGTAAATTTTCTCATTAACCATTTTTCATAACCTTGATAACTTGGCCACAAACAAATAAATTTTCCCATTAACCATTTACCACATTTTTTTATTTTTATTTTTCCTAAATAAAACCCTCACATCCAAATCCAAAGAAAGTAAACTTATTTGGATCACTCATTTTTTCTACATTAAAGCACACAACGAACTACACAACATACGGTGACAAAAGCCTTATTCTCAAAACCCCCAATTAAACACCCTTGTATTAGCAATCTACCGAAACATAGACGTCGGGGGCCGCATAATTACAGGGTCAAATCAGTCACATGAAACCCATGCGACAACCATGAAGAGGCTAGTTGAGATCCATGTACAGAGATTTGAGGGGAATGCTTTGATGGCAACACAAGCAAATGAAGGAATCCATTGTGCCAGGGAAACCCGAGTTGTGAGGAGAAGGGTGTCGTGGAGCGCCATACCATCTCAACTGGCATGTGAATATCTTGAATTTAGTAATTAATACATTATGTTATATACATTTCTGTAAGGTTTAGTAATTAACATAGAACAAGTCATAAATATCTCACCGATATCTTTTATATGAAAATTTGAATGAGTCATGTGGGAAGAAGCTTAAACATGTTTAACATAAAGGGATCATTTGTTTTATTAGATTGTTAAAAAAAATGTGATAAAAGTATTTTTATTTTTATAGTGATATAAACAAATATATGAACAAAGAATTTGGAAGCATAACTCCCAAAGAAAGAATCGCAAGTAGTTAATTAGTTCATTTTAAGATATTTAAATTCCAAGTTTATTGCTATTATCCCCTAAACTAAGATCTAGTAACATTTGAAGAATTTAGAAGAATTTATTTACTTAATCTTATTTATTAAGTAATTTAAAAGATGATTGCTAACATGCTTAAAGTGAAATTCTTCATCAAAATTTAATGAACGAGGTGAAATTACAAATATTGAACCTGTTTTAAAATACTTATGTTGAAATCGATGAAGGTGTAAAGTATATAGGTTTAAAGTGAAAGAAAATTATTATAAATATAATAATTGGATTCTATTTGGGTTTACTTTGAGTGGTTGTGAGATGGAGTATTTTTATCCCTATCTATGTTCTATTTATCTAAATTACTTATTGAGCTCATAATCAGTATATTGTTGTAATGGGTTTGAGCCATATTGTTGACCTTGCATTGTGACTTAAAGAATATAGTGTATACCCTATGTACCATCCCTATAGTAAAGGGGCCTAGTAGTTTTCCATGGGATATATTACCTAGAAAAAAATATGTCTATTTTATGTGGTTCTATTTTTACAGGTTATTTTGTCGCATTCACTCAAAAGGCATGAAAAATTGATCAATCAACATCCTTGGACATCTTGTCATAATACCTTTGCAAAGGTCTAAGTATCACCTTTCCAAAAAGTAAGTTTCTAGGTCAATCAACTGAAAAACATTGTTTTTAGCCCCAATGCACCTTGCATCCCTGTCCACCTGCAATGGTTGCAAGTTGCATAACTCAACACTTGCACTCACGAGGGTGGGTTGTTCTACTTTGCAAGTGCAATTGTTCAAGAATTTTGGGGAAAAAAAAATTTGAATCTTCTACTTCCATATGCTTCCAATGTGGTTTTATCCATTTACCATCGATATATGTCTTGAATTCCTTCTCTAGAGGTATTATCTCTTATCCTTTGAGCTTATTCTCCTTCATATGGTGATCTCAAGACTATATTGGTAAATCCAAAAATACCACTTTTACCCTATAAATCTACTCCCTCCCATAGGGTCTTGGTTGGATTTTTCATATTACTAGTGATATCATGTTGTTTCTTTGAGCTTAAGGAACCATCATCCATTTATGCATTAGGGTTGAGTGTGAAATTTTTCTTTATGGCAAAGAAGGACAATACAATTGGGAGACATCTATAGAGTCAACTTCTATATATGGTTGTGACTATCTCCTTTCTTCATATATTTGTGTCATGTTGATGCTTATGTATTTAAATTTCATTTTGACTCATTGATTAAAGACATTGGATTATGATATCTGGATATTGTTGTTCTCCTTCGTGTTTTAGTCGTTGTTGCAAGTTCCATTTATAGCGTATGGAGCTAGAGTTTGATCTTACAAGCGAAGAGAAGAGGAGGACTTACTACAGATTCCAAGTAGGTCCCTTTTCTATATTCTAATATCACTAAGGAAAATGTAGATCTTATTTCCCTGTGTTGTTATAGATCTAGGGAGTTGATTTTTGTCCATAAAAGTGAACTTTCTGTATAACAAATTGGCAACCATAATAGGGGAATTGGATGTCGAAATTTACATTATATCCCTTGATATGTATCTCTTATATAACATTGTTCTCCCATCTAATGAGAAACTCTTGGAAGCCACAACCTCGTATGGGCCATGATCAAGGTAAATGTCAGACCAAAGTTCCTTTTCTTGTTTCAGACTCGTTAAAAAATGAAACAAGGTGTCATGAGCATAGTTATTTTACTGTGTCAAGCTCATTAAAAAATGAAATAGGTCCCTTGAGAAAGGTTCTTTTCTTATATTAAACTCATTAAAAAAGTAGACAAACCCCCTTTCAATTCGAGTCTTTGATTAGATCTCATAAATTCCCAGTTGTGTCTTTCAATTGATATCATAACAGAACCTTCATTAAATCCACCTATTGGTAACCAATAATCTACTTAGCTGAATGAAATGAAGCTTGGGGGGATTATCCTTAGAATTAAATCATTACGTTGGGGGCATGCGTATGTATCTCAAGCATAGTCTTCCTTTATTTCAAACTTGTGTAAAAACGAAACCACTCTCAATCATAGTTTTTATCATGTTTCAAGCTTGTGTAAAAATGAATCCGATCTCAAGGATATTTTTTATCTGTTTCAAGCTTGTGTAAAATGAAACCACTCATACTTTATCCCTCGTGATTTCCATTTTTATCAACTTGTTTTTTCTATATGATCCTTGGTTTTCTCATTCCATCGTCACCATATTCTTGGTTGATCCTATGCTTTCACTTGGTTGTTTTACCCTTTCTTGAGGAACAAATATGATGAGTGGTCTTCTTAGCCAACCCCTTGACCTTTGCATGTTTTGAGCAGTGTAGTAGTGTTTTTGTAACAATGGTGTACCAAAAGACACCTCCTTAGGAGTTGTTTGTTCTCTACAATGGAATACAGATAGATTTGGTGTTGTTAGTGAACAAACTGAGATAAAGGAAGCATTGCAAATGGTGAAAACAATGCATATACAAAAATAAAATAAAACAAAGAGATACACACACAAATAATTCTTGATGAATAAGACAAGACAACAAAATAATGGAAAAGCACTCACTTTATTTAGTTTTGGTGGTAGAAGATGAATATTAAACACTTGAAGATAATTCTTTAAGCTATGGTGCTAAAAAAATTTCAACAAGGAGGTTCCTTTCCTTAATCTCTTTGCAAGTTTCTCCTCTCTCTGAAAGAAGTATGAATATTGTCAATGGTGGAATCTTCTTCTTTCACTAGGATGATGGATTTCTTAGAAGAAATATGACCAACATACTTATTCTCTTACTTCTTCTACTTCAACAATGAAATGTGTTGTTTCTCTGATAGCAATTTGGCCAACATAACATTGCCTCGTGTTCTGGTTCTCCCATGGCCTATTTATATAGATTTGTTTGAATCCATCTTTGCTCTCTTGGTTTATGAATGATAAGGAATTATGAGTAGGACAATATGATTTTGTTAAGGGCTGCATATCTTCAGGGTGACTTGAATTCAGTTGTCCTTGACTGAAACATGTCACAGAATCACTTTCCAAGCATGCGAGGTGGTCTTGAATTTGTTGAGTCAATATTTTCTTTGACTACGTGAATTTCGAAGTGTTGTGGTAAAACACAACCCCCCCCCCCCCCATTTTTTACTTATGCACTTCAAATAATGGGGACCCTTTCTACAAAATTTTTGGCTAAACACCTTTTAGAATTTTCATTAAGTTAATTATCCTACATTTTTGTCATTTTTCCATCTTCCTCAGAATTTTGTTTTGATTTTTTCATTGAATTTGGTTTTTCATAAGCTTTCCAATGATACTTGTTTCGCTCCATTTGGTCAACTGGTTTGTAAATGGCACTCATTTGAAGTTTTATCATTTTCTCACTTGGGTTAAAAAATGTATAAAGTGTACCAATATTTTAATTCTCATAGTTAAAATAGTCATTCATTGTAAATATTAACTTTTACTTAATTTTTACTAATTTTTCACTAACAATCCTACAAAATGACCCAACTAAATTGTATAATAAACGAAAATATGTTTCGGGATCTTGATAATTTACTTCAAGTTGTTATTTAAAAAAAAAAACAAATTGTCAAACCCAAAACCCAAAATTGCAAAAAAGCCAAAGTCTAATTTGTAGGATGGTTAATCCAACCTATAGTTTTTTTTCAAATTTAACAATAAAAAATAAAATAATTATAAAAAAAACTACAATAAAATTTTCTTTGCGCATATCGCAATTTTTAATTCTTAACAAAATAACTTCACAAAGAAATTGTGATAAGGAAAAATGCGAAGGGTTTTTTTAGTTTTATGTAAAGTTAATTCACCTTATAAACTCCCGCACCTCCACCTCACTTACCCTCATCTTCTTATCACTCCACTCCATACTCTCCTCCCTTCTTCATATTAATATTCACCTCTCCACTCCACTCCTCCTCTCTCTCTCTCTCTCTTATGTGGTTTCCATTCTTTTGAGTTAATTAATTAAAATAATTATATTATATAATATTATAATTAATATTATATTTTAATTATAATTTTAATATAATTCAAATTATAATATTAATATAATATTTTAATATTTTAATTAATAAATAAATCATTTTTAATTAGTTTAATTTTATTTTCACTTAGTTTTTATTAATCAAAATTAATAATATAATTATAATTAAATAATAGATAATTATAACTTAATTTAGAATTAGATTATAACTAAATTACATTAATAATATAATTGCAATTAATTAGTATTAATTAATTAAATATTGTAATCTAATTTAGGATTAGAAATTAATTAAAAAATTCTGATTTTTCGCCTAAGTAATAGAAATTATAGAATTCTAGAAATTTTAATATACCAACTTTGGAAGCTCATAAATGGAGTTTTACTTGGCCAAATGAGGACCAGGACGACTCATTAGGTAGATAAAATGATGGAGAACATTTCTGAAGTTGTTTTATTTCTAGAGTTGATCATTTATTGGGTCTAAAATTCAGCATAATATCATGCTCTGAATTTTTAACAAAATAAATTTTCTGAGTTTTATTTTCTGCATTTTAATTTGCCCACAACTTCTTCTAAATGCAAATCCATTCGTCAATGATGTCCTTGACCAATTACATCAGCACATAAATCAAAAAAAAACTTATATTTCCTTTTTCAATTATTTATTTAATTAAGTTTTGATTGAAATTATTTTAATTTCTATATTTTGCATTTTGATTTATTTTTACATTTTAATTTTGTTTTGATTTTTTTTTGTAGGAAAAAAGTTGAATAGATGAGAAGAAGAAGCTCCCAATCAATGAGAAGGCTCCAACAATTGAAAAATATTTTTTGGAACCAATGAAAATTGATTGAGCAAAACCACTCTTCAAACAAACTTTATTATGAAGAAATCCTTTTGTAAATATTATAAATAGCATATTGCAAAATGTAATAGAGGCTTCTCTCCTCTACAATGCTAGAATTCTTGATGGCACTATTGTCTATAGGATTTAGAGGTGTAGGGGAAGAGGAGAGGAATCTCAGATCTGGAGATTATTAAGGTCTTTCTTTTACATTCTGAGTTATGTGTAATGAATAGAGTCTTGCAGCACTGTAGCTATGATTTTGAAAGCTGAAGTTCAGGTATTGCAAAAGACTGTTAGAGACCAGAGCTGGAGAAATGCACTTAATAAATTGGTATTTATAATACTATTATTTTAAATGTTGGTTTCATTTTATGATAACAGGAATGTGTCAATTTACTCGCATACTTGTGCACTTCTGTCGGTATGAGTAATTCACCTCAATTTATGTTATTATTTGTATCTACTCTTATGGGTTGAATTTGATTTCTGAGTAATTATTTACTCAGAAATCTGTCTTGTAAAACTGATTTATTGAATAGTGATATGTTGTGAACTATTTCCGCATGTTATTGTTTAATTATTCAAGTTACTAATTAAATGATCAATATCATTTTGAGAACTACTTCCTGAGTGTTGTTGATTGATTATTTTAGTTAAGAGGTCTCTAGATAGAATGTGTTTGGTACTCACAATGTTAGTTAATTGAACTACTTCATTAGCTTGATATTCATTTAAAACAAACATATTTAAATCTCAATTATTTAAAACATCTTGCTCTCAGTTGCGATAGATCTATATCTAACTAATTGAGATAGGATTAAAATAGTTTGTTTTTCTTGCATATTAGAATAATATTGCATTCAGATTAAATTCTACGTCCCAAAATGTCCTCTTCCCAAAGAGGAAAAAATTTAGTTGTGGCTTGGCTAAACCCAAATTAGCTTAAGGATCACTTTCTTGTCCAATCGGCAAGAGAAATGATCTGATGTCCCTTTCCCATTGATAGATAAAAGTCATATTTTAAGCCAATGGAGATTGAGAGAAGGTAATTGGACCTAGTTAAACCAGTCGGAGCCACCATTCTAAACGGAAAAGGAACTGCTTTAAGGTCTGGACCGAGTGATCATCCCCCACGTTGTTGCAGCGAATTTCGAGGCCTTAACACAAAGAAAAAACCACGTGATTGTATTTTATTCCTTAAAATATTTCACACAGTCCAATTTTTATATATAAGACCTTAGGAATAGTTAAATTTTTGAACTTTCATAATGTCTCAAAGTAGAAAATATTCACCTATACATTTTTGGTGATTACTTTGGGCATATTTTAGGTTGTACAAACGCGTGTACGATTTTATGGTGTTAAGAATTGTCCCTTGATGTATAATATTAGGAGAAAATTTTTAGCCAAAATACATCATGTCTTGTTGTTCTGACTAAGATTCTGATTAAATTCTTGAGAGAGAGAATAAATTGTTGTGGAGATGATTATGGAAACCCCTTGATTGAGGGTAAATGATAACCATGCTTTGAAGAAAACCTGAAAAAATAAAAAGTGTTTATACGAGCTAGTCATGTCCTATGCTCGTTGTTATCCCAAAATTGTACTTGATTGGCAGCTAATCATACAACTCTATGTAATTGTTTCAAACCATATTTTGACATTGAAGCTGAGGCAGATAACAGTATTTAACAAAGTCAAATCACACATAGAACATAGGCAAACCCAATCATTTCATCAACAAAGGAAGTCAGAGCATAAACATATGAATTCTGAGCATTAAAGATGAAATATATTGCAAGTGGCAAACATAAAGATATAGATCAGAAAGACATTAAAAAATCCATGAGAATCTCAAGTCTATCAAGAAGAAGTCCTTTATATTATTGATATAAGTCAAATTACATAAAGCAGCAGTATGGTGCAAAAAATCTCCAACCCTTTACAACTTCGATAATTTTCCTTTAAATCGACATTCTTACAACAGGGATGATCTTCCTCTTGGCTAGATTCATCGAATTCTTCCCATGACACCTCATATAACATAAAAACATATCTTTTCACAAGAAAATGACAGCTACACCCTAAAGATGACTTTTCCTAATAGGACTCAAACTCCTATTTATTACATCATTCTACGTTATCTTTGGAACAGCTACATATCAGTCACACATATGCCTCACATGCTAGAATAGGCTATTGTTACACAACATTTTCTCACTGTCCCTACAATCCCCATCCCGCACATTGGAGGACCATTTTTGTGACTTATATGAAGTGTCATGCCTTGCCAAAAGTATCATTGCATCCCTTGCCATGAGGAGAACATTTCCTCTATTCACCATTCCTTGAGCAGACCATATAAAACACATGATTTTTGGTTGGCACTAGCAGACAGTTATGGCTTCGCGCCAATAAGGGAAATTAACATTGGGCCCCATGCCCGTTGGAGCTCTGTCTCAATGAGTTGCCCGCGCCGAGCTATTTTGGGAATGTTTGTTAAATATAGAAGAGAAATTTCCATGCTAACTACTTCATGGGCGAGTCAACTTGGGTTGTTTGACTGAATATTGTCAAGCACCTTCCTTTGGATTCTCATTTCCTACTTTTGGGGCAACTTCCCAAAGGATAAGGCCTCCCTTCCACCATTTGAGGAATCCCAACCTCCTTCTCTCCTTCTATAAATACAACTCTCTCACATAGATGTAGCTAGCTGAATAGGAATTGTTGAACATTTTGCTAAAAAAGTCTGATATAGCTAGTGTGAGATAGAGCAGAGAGAGAGACCCTTGTCGACAGAGAGCTTAGGCTTATTACCTTGCCATGTCCAAATTCCCTAACGAATGCTCGAGACGCGTTTTTACTAGACCCAATGAAGGAGGTTGCGATTTCAAGGCTCCGATTGTAATCTCTTTCTTTCTCTTAATATATACATGACTAATGTTTCTGTTCCCATATTGTGTTGATGTGATTTATCTTACGCAATACGCTTAATTCTCCTTACCTAATTAGCTAGTTATGAATGCAAATATTGTTTTGTATCCTGCTTTTGTCCTCTGATTTTTGTGCAGGCACCCGAGTACCATTGCTAAAGGACCGCGATGTGCCAGGGCAAAGGTCCAAAAACCGTTGCACAATCACGTTCAATCATAGGTAGGACAATCTATCCCAACTCATTTCATTCATTAACTAGGAACCAACACATCAGCATGTCTTCTTGTTGCTAGACCCGCCTTGCGGATAGAGGGATCGCCTCTATCTGCAGAGGGGATTTACCTACACAATAAGTTGGTGACTTTGCTGGGGATCAGTGTGTGTTTGTCATCTCATTGTTTGATGATCGTTTGTATTTTCGAGTCAACTTTGGTCATTTGATTGTGTTTCTACTTTGCTTGACTTGACTGATTGTTTCAAACCATCATTTTTAGTTCAAGAGTGTCGAGTCTGACCTCTGCTCAGTGGTTTTATCTTTTTCCCATTGTTTTCTATCTTGGTGCGGTATTTCCTTGAACAGCCACGCCAATTGGCACATGTTTCTTTTGTTACAGGTGTGCCAACCCCTGTTTAGTGAAAATTACAGCTAAACAGTCGCGTTGAATCCTGTAGGGTTTGATTTGACCCTTTTGATGAGTTTTTGTCAGTAGTTTTTCGCTCTGGATTGGTTTTTTGCGTTGAAATTGGTCTTTTAAAATTGTTTTGACTCTGTAGTCTCAGTCTTCTCAGCTGTTTTTCCATCATCTTATAAGTGGATTTTTTAGCCCTAGGATTTTTAGGTGCCTTGTGGTGTTTGTTTGGCCCTTTCCTCCCTGAGCCTTCTGAGTGAAGATTCGAGTCATTTTGATCTTTTTAATCTCAGTTCACTGACTGATTGTGTTAGTCTTTCTTTCAATTCTTTGTGTCTTTGGTTTGTTGGATGATCAATTTTGTTTTCATTTGACTCTCCATTTCGTCACTTTGAGCATAGATTACATTGCTCGTTGGATCGCTTCAAAAGCCCTTCGTTTGATTGAAAGAGTGCATCCTTGTTTTGAGTGCGTTTTATGTTTGTATCACATTTGAGTTATTCATTTTATATATTTACACTTGTATTGTTAAAAACTAGTGCTTGTCTTTCTTTTTAGTGTAACGGTGCATTGTGTGTTTCATTCATCTAAAAAACAAAAGATTGCATTCTTCCCTTTAAATTGAAAATGAAAATTTTCTTTTACATAAGTAGCTCTTACTGAACTAGGAAAGAGTTTTCGTTTTCTCATTTGGTTGTATTACATGCATTAGTGAAAATCTTCTTATGTTTCAATTGATTGTTGCTTTGTCATAGATCCGTATCCTTCTCTTAGCTAGCATTGATTAAATAAAAATGATGTTCTTTTCCATGTAGTGTTCATTTAGGAATTCGAGATCACAGTCAGTAAGGCCTTCAAATTGAAACATTAATTCAAGATCAACCTTAAAATAAATTCAATCAATCCAAGGAAGCATTGAAACCTAATGCATATATTTATAGAGGTCTAGGCTAGTGATGTGTTCCGACGTTTTTAAACCTAGTAGTTGTCGTTGGCCATTTGGCATTAGACAGCACTAGTATGGACTTGTGCTCCTTGTACCGTCGCGTATATAAAGGGATACCCTCATAGGTTGCAATCCTTTATCCATAAGAATCTGATTTTACCACCCTGTAACTGTGATACACCAAACACAGCATCCGAGGAGACTACATGCACATACGTCAAGTCCTTCATCATTTCTCTTTCATTTTGATAACCGAGGTGTATATGGAAGTTCACGGAGACTTGGTACAACCTCTTGATTAGATTACCTGAGTAGTCATTTTGGTCTTTTCGTGACTCTCTAAAAGTGAAAAGATCATCGAGCACTTGTCCTTTCACACTCATTCAATTTGAAAGTGACTAGAGCCATCTTTCGCCTATTTCTTGAATCTTAAAATATGAAATGGCAGGGTTTTGTTTCAATGTCTTATAATATTAGCTGCCCATGAAATATTCTTGGTTCAAGTTATCTTCCTTAGTTTTTTTTTAGGGTTGTTTCCGATGGCAACATTTCCGGAGTTTACCAACCAAGGAATCCACTCAAAAGGGAATCCTGGTCCTTTTCCTACTTTTGGGAATGTTGGCACTCCTTATATGGCGACATTGTCCCTTCCTAGATTAACTGTTGGTTTGCCTGTATGGTTGTTCTCGACCTTGGTGGTCTTGATCATTCTGACCTCTATACAACCATCTGCTCCACCCAAGAAACATCATGTTGATTCTAAGGTGGACCTCTCCCCTTCTTCACTTATTTCTTTGTCCTCCTCTTCTACTTTGCCTGATGAAAGTCTCAATTCTAGTAACTCGGTGGCTAAGAAGAAGAACAAGAAGACGAAAAAGAAGAAGTAAAATAGAAGAGAGGTTAACTCTGCGGATATTGTGTCTCAGATTCCTTCCTTGATAAACCATCTAACCTTCCATGGAAAGTCAAATTCCCTTGCATGTTGTGCAAAGGTGACCACTTTCTTCGAGACTGCCCTGGCATTCCTAAGGTACTTGAGGTATGGTCTGACAACCGTCCTCCCTTGCCTTTGACTTCTAGAAGTCATATTGGTGGCACATCTTCAACTAGCAATGATAAGACTCATAAGAAATAGAGTAAGATCACAAATCCCCATAAGTTGTGTGAAGGGCATCATCCCATTCACCTTTGTCCATACATGGTTGAAGCCATGAGATTTTTGGAAAACCCTACTATTTCTGCACCTTGCCTTCCGGTTGGTTACCAAAAGCTTTCTTTGAGTCCTCCTTTAGTTGATCCCATGATCGGTCAAGATTCATCCTTGGTCGATCCCGTTCCCCTGGAAATTCAAATCCATGAATCTGTTCCCAACCAACCATTGGTCGTGGAATGGGTCGATCCGATCCCACCTATGGTTCATCAGGTCTTTTCCATTGAGAGTGGATCTCATACTCCTCATGCTCTTCTTGTTTCTTCAGATTCTTCAGACTTGGAGAAAAATTCTCCCATCTCTGTGGTTCGAGAAGATTCTCCTCCTGCTCCCATGATGGAGGTCCTGGAGGATGCTCCTCTTGCTCCCGTAACACAAGGGGATGACCCTTCCATTCTTGTGGTACACCCTCCAAGTAGTTTGGTTGCTTCCTTCGATTAGAGCAGATTCGCGGGATACCGCCTTCCTTCTTATGTTCCCTTTGAGGTCACGGTACAGGTATCCCATGTGGTTGTACCCAGCATGATTATAGATGAAGGCACATCTGTCAGTATTCTGTCTTCAACTACTTTTCAAGCTTTTGGTTCTCCATCGCTTGTGCCTGTTACGCGGAATCTGTTGGCATTTAACAGAAGAACCAGTCAACCATTAGGGATCCTTCTGAAGTTTCCTATTACTTTGGGAGGGAAAACTGTCTATATAGGAGTGATGTTTGTTCCAGGTCCATGGATTTTAATTTACTCTTGGGGCATGACTATGCTTATGCCTTTGGTGCACTAGTCTCTTCCCTCTTTCGTGTGATTTGTTTTCCACACAAAGGTCGAATCATGACCATTGATCAACTTTCATTCTTTGGTCCTGATGTAGCAGCTGGCCCACCATCGTCCCTTCCAAATCTTTATCCGCCAGTTCTATCTTCCCCACCATAGGTTAATTATGTGGCCACTTGTTTTTTGCCTTGATCCAGTGATAGTGCCGTTAAGTACCATCTACTGGGGGCATTTGATCATGAATTTTAAGATGTTGTTCTCCCATCAGATGTGAACCTCTTGGAGCCACGACTTCTTATTCAAAATGGTAAGATTTCGGTGGAGCAGAGTTAGTTTTTCTTTTGTCAAGCTCCTTAAAAACTGAAACAAGGAGTTGCAAGGATAGTTCTTTTCATGTGTCCACCTCGTTAAAAAATGAAACACGTTCTTGTCCAATTCAAGTCTTTGATACGATCTCGTAAAATCTCATTCGAGTCTCTCTCTTGATCTCGTAATTTGAACCTTCAATCCATTTGTCTTTCATATGGACTAAAGCTTGGGGGCATGTACCTCGAATTGAGTCACCATGCTGGGGGCATGCAAATATTTTTTCAAGCATAGTTTATCTTTGTTTCAAGCTTGTGTAAAAATGAAACCAACTTCAAGCAGAGTTTCCTGATTTCAAGCTTGTGTGTAAATGAAACCATTCTCGTGATTTCCATTTTATCAACCTATTTTTCCAGATGAACCTTGGTTTTCTCACTCCATCGTCACCATCTACTTGGCCGTTCATACACCTTCACTTTATTGTTTTTCCCATTCCTGACGAACGCTACAATGAGTGGTCTTGTTAGCGAGCCTCTTGACCTTCACTTGTTCTTAGCAGTTCCACCATTACTAGAACCAGTTAATACCACTCGTTCCTTCAGCAAGATTCAAATTTTTGCTCTTTTTTTACTCTCAAAATTTGAAAAGATTATCGAGACTCTTGTCGTTTTGAGCTCGCTAAATGGCTGTGAAATGATATCTACATAGTATATGTTTAACCCTTTTTAGGGTTGGGATATATTATTTACGAAAAAGGAATACCTTAGCCTATCACGAATAAGAGGTTCCTTCAGACACAGTTTTCTACCTTTTCGGATCTGTGAGACTACCTACAAAAAGGGACTACTAGATTTTTCTTTTCCAATTCTTTTCAAAATCTCTAAACATGAAAAGGTGTCGATTTCTTCCTTTGTTAGACTCATTAAAACCTAAATGACATCGAAAACTGTCACCATGACGTCACCGATTTCTTCCTTCCTAGGGCTCATAAAATGTACTAGGATGGATTTTTCCGAAGGACGAACTTACATGAAAATAATATGTTATCCCCTTCAAGCATGTTTTCCAAAAATAATTAGCGTACTCGCTAGCAATGGTGGGGGAAAATGGAACCAGTTCTTAGTTGTGTCGACAGTATGCCACTCTTGAACATGACACTCATCTGCATTCTTGTCGGGTTGGGGACATCTCATTTTGTCATTTTTCCCTCCATGGGTTTGGGTAATCTCTTTTGACCGTTCATATTCTCTTTGCCACGTCATCATGACCTTGGATCCCTTTATGTAAAATACTGCCAAATCCAGATTCCTGTCGCCGATATGTTTAAGAGAAGTTTATGTTTGCAGTTTTCAACCTCCCTATAATTCTCTTTTTGGTTCTGATTCACTATCATCATATTCCTCTATCTCATGTCGATGATGTGTAAAAATTATGGCCCTCCTTCGAGAAGGTCACTTCTTTTCGACTTCAGCTCATCATCCAGGAAGTTGATCTACAAACTCCCTTTTGGTACCTTGGAGCTTGCATACCTCAATGGCAAGCTCTTCACATTCGATGACAAGTCCACATCATTGGCCTTCGATCGAGTGATTTTGTGGGTGTTCGATGCCAGATCACTGTTCAAATTCTGTGGATTGTACTAGTTGTACCTTGAGAGCCATTGTCATTATTGGTGGTTTCTCTCATGCCTGTTAACACCTTTCATCATTGGCTGGTAATCAGGTGAATTTATTTCATGTTCGAATTCAGCTCACATATTCGCATGCTTGAATTTGTACTTGTTCGGGTCGAGATGGAGTGCAAGACCCTGGGTTTTATCTTATAAGATCCAGGCTGCCGATATTTTGGTTTATCATGACTTTATGCCTGACTCTTTTAATTGGATGGTTGTGACCATACTTGAGTCTATTTGTTGATCCTTACTGATAGATGGCTGTGTCCATACCTCGGATCTCAGTTTTATATATACTCTATTATGGATGGCTATGCCCATGCCACATGTTCATGTATCAAAGATATCAGTTGTATTTGTACTTGCAAGTCTTCCGACAGTGGTGTATGGTTCGAATGCGTTCTCGTAAATCATTTCACTCCCTCTCTCTCAGACCTCATGCTTTAGGGGGCATCTGTTACACAATATTTTTTCACCGTCCCTGAAATCCCCATCCCGCACATTGGAGGACCATTTCCATGACTTATATGAAGTGTCATGCCTTGCAAAAAGTATCATTGTGTCCCTTTCCATGAGGAGAACATTTCCTCCATTGAATATTCCTTGAGAAGACCATCAAAAACACATGCTTTTGGCTTGGTGCTGGTAGGAATTTATGGCCTCATGCCAATAAGGGAAATTAAAACTGGGCCCCGCGCCCATTGGCCCTCTGTCTCAGTGAGCTGCCCGCGATGAGTTGTTTTTGGAATATTTTTTCAATATAGAAGCAAAGTTTCCATGCTAACTACTTCGTGGGCGAGTCATCTTAGGTTGTTCGACTGAATAACGTCAAGCACCTTTCTTTGGCTTCTTGTTTCCTCCTTTTGGGGCAACCTCCCAAAGGATAAAGCCTCCCTTCCACCATTTGAGGAATCCCAACCTCCTCCTCTCCTTCTATAAATTCACCTCTTTCACATAGATGCAGCTAGTTGAATAGGAATTGCTAAACATTTTTCTGAAATAGTCTGATATAGCTGGTACGAGATAGAGCAGAGATAGACCCTTGTCGACAGAGAGCTTAGGTTATTGCCTCGCCACATCCAAATTCCCTGACGAATGCTCGAGACGCATTTTGACTGGACCCGTTGAAGGAGTCTACGACGTTAAGGCTCCAGTTGTAATCTCTTTCTTTCTCTTAATATATACATGGCTGATGTTTTGGTTCCTGTCTTGTGTTGATGTGATTTATCTTACGCAATACATTTAATTCTCCTTGACTAATTAGCTAGTTATGAATGCAAATATTGTCTTGTATGTTGATTTCGTCCTTCGATCTTTGTGCAGGCACCCGAGTACCATTTCTAAAGGACCACGATGTGTTGGGGAAAAGATCCAAAAACCGTTGCCACAGGCGCTACGACAATCGCGTTGGATCACAGGTACGACAATTTGTCCCAACTCATTTCATTCATTAACTAGGAACTAACACATTAGCATGTCCTCTTGTTGCTAGACCCACCCTAGGGCTAGAGGGATCGCCTTCGTCCACATAGGGGATTTACCTACACAATGACTCTGACACAGTTCATCATCACTTTTCATATTAAAAATCCTCCTAAACATATAGAAAAAAACCCTATTTTTCAGGAATATGACCCTTATCTACAATGAGATATTTTAGCTACTAACCTATCTCCACAATACTTCCTCGTGCCATAATTATTTGATATTAAAGTCCCTTGACCTACTGGATGTGTCCACCTATCCAAAACTACCACTGGGATGCTTCAAATCCTTGAAAAACAACTCGCTACGAAAAAATGACAGTTTCATAGAGAGCTTTCGTAACGTCCAAAAAATAGCATTTGCACCTATAAATTTTTCTCTTTGGCTATTCTAGGGTCTCAAATAAGACATGATACATAATCACCACCATTCTCCTCTTCATTAATGATAAGTTCAGCTATGGGCTCCTCAAATATAGTCATCTTTAAGCCCTTCTTCTCCAGCTCCTCATGGATCAACTCAAGTTGTTGTTCTATATCCTTCATTTTATATTTTAGTGCTCTATTCTTAGAATATAAGTGCAGGTTCATTTTTCTGATATGTTTCACCTCTCCTCTCAATGGCTTAGTCCATTTTATCAATTTCTCAGTGTTGTCCAAAGTCTTTGACACACTTAGGGCTTGTTCTTCCCAAATTTATTTCATCTTCTCAAATTGTACCTTTTGAACCTTGTGCTTCCTTGCCTCTTTCTTCAAGACTTATATTTCATCATTTTCCAACTTCAACTGCTCTTTAAGGACCTCAATCTCTATTTTTTCAATGATTTTCTCTTTTCCTTTACTTTGTTTAATGGATAATTCTTCTTTTGCAAGTGATGAAATTTCAATGATGCTTGGTGGTTGCTGGATAGTTTCAGTGACCTTATGAGCTTCTTTACTGATTTCTAAGAGTTTCCTAACATGTCTTGTCATTGGTTTCCTAGCCTGAAACATGAATCCTACATCTAAACCCTCAAACTCTAACTTCTTAGCTGATTTGGATTTCTTGAGCTTCTTTCCTCCCTCATCTATATCTTTAGCTTGGACAATGGGAGTTTCCTCAATATCAATAACATGCAGAATGTCTTCTAAGTTACCTTTGGCCACTGTTTGGCTTCTTGTAACTCTCTTGCTTCCATGTTTTCTCACTGTTGGCTTTTTCTTTGCAGGTGTATCAGCTTTCTGCAATGGTTCTATCTCCATGACCACTGGATCATTTTTCTCTGCCACTAAAGGCTCACTTTGCTCTGCCACTTAAGGTGATGGTATACCTCTAGGTTTAGGAGTTATTTTAGGAGTGATGGCATCTACTTCAAAACCAATGACAAACAGAAAAGATGACCAGTCTCTACCTAATCTCTTTAACTCTTATAAAACCAACAACTTGATTAAACCATGATGAAAGAGTGAGGTTTCATTTCCTTCAGATTTAGCTTGAACTTTATCTGACATTTTAGCTAAGCTTCTATATAAATAAAAAGGTAAATCAAAAGACCTCTTACCAAAAAAATGTAGTAGAAGCCTGAAGTGGTATGAATAAACCTTGTGGTACCTCCCTTCACAAGTGAAGTATTTGAATGATTAGCAGCAGCTTTGAGAAGTTTTATTTCATGTAGCTCCTTTGAATGGAATTTGTGAGATTAATCTCACTATTGTCTAGCTTGATAAATTCCTTACATTGCTTCATGGTGAACTTGAAGCCTTTGAACCATTGTTCTCCTCCTGTAGGAATTCTTGTTTTTGCTACAATAGTCTCTCATGTTACTGGGAGGTTTGACATCCCTACCTTTGAAGTTTTCCCATTGAAACTGATGGAAAATTCCTTAGAAACCTGCACATGGCATCCCTGCAATCTTTGGAAAAACTACAAACACCTTGTTCTTTTGAAAAATTCTAAGGTAGTTGGGTCTTCATTCAGCAAATTCATGTCTGATGGCTCATATCTAAGATAATGGCCTCCTTTTTTGGTCTCCCTCTTTGCAACCATGGTGCTTTTATACCTTCTCTGCCTCGCTTGATCAATGACACCTGAAATTGATTGAAAATGCCAGCAACCATCTTGGCTTGGTGAAACATATCTCCATAGCTCAATAGCATGCAAAGATGAAGCAGGGAATGAAAAAGGCTCAATTGGGAAAGATTTTAAAGTTTCGATGACAACTCATGCCTTCATCATGACTCATACATGCTAAAAATAGAAGTGATGACCTCAAACATGACCATTGTACTTTAATTTAACTCTAACTGACTCGAATGACATTCACCTTAACACTTCTAATCATTAACTGACATGTAGCACTTGATTTGAAAAGACAGACAAGAATACATCTTTTCGTAGCATACATAGTGTATCTCTGGGCAGTTTCGCTACGAAAGTATTAGCAGTTTCGTAGCGGAAAGTGTGTTTTTGCCATGTAATTCGCTACGAAATTATGAAATCTTGGCTAAAGTGACCTTTTCGGATTTATAAGCTTGGTAAATGGAATATGTCATGAAATAATGACTTATGTGACATGAAAATACTTGAATGGGGGTAGGTTTGGACCTTAGGATAGGCTAATAAGAAAAATTTTAAATTTTTCCTTTACTATACCTTTGACAAATGAACCTTTAAGACTATGTCAAAAGATGTTTCAATTTTTTTGAGTGATAACACTCGTTGTGATGACTAGTGATAAATTATTACAATAAAATAGGAAATATTTATGTCTAGGCAATGATGAGGTGGTTGACATGATGATGCCTAATGATGATAATTGTTGATGCCCACAAGGGCACTTCATAAAAAATACACTAAATCCAATTTCCCCATGCATAAAAGTGGTGAAGCACTGCTTCAGTGAGGTTCTTGTGGATGGATGAGGTGCTTAGTGATACACGAGTCTTCAACTAAATTAAATAACTTCAACGGTCATTAAGTTAGATACCACCCTAACATGAAAATTTACGTTGGTGTCAAATGTCAGGGTAATTGATGACATCACTTAGCATCAGTGATTCCTATTGTGCCACCAGAGGATTTCCCTTAAGGGGGGGAGTATCCAAGGTATTATCTTGATCCTAGAATATGGGTGTTGAAGTCAACATGAAATAAGTGTCCACCGCCCGAAAATATTGATTCGAGGAATCAAGATATCAGATGAAATTAGATTTTAATATGGTAGGTGAGCAAGGCATGATAATGAAAGTTGAAAATATCAATTGGTATGGACAACTAGCCTAAGGTCAGAGTTGTAATGCAAGTCGTGGTAGTAAAAAAAAAATTATGATAGGGATGGCCTGAAAGTCGGTAGGACTTTTAGGGTAGGTGTAAGTATTTTCTGACTGTCATGAAGAGGGTAAATGAATTTGGATAACGTGCGAGCTCTAGCCAAGGGTTACTAGAAACTATTTTCGGGTATAAGACATAAAAATATGGGTGGGAAACTTTCCCCTAAAAAATATTTATACCCTTGCCAAAAGAATGTAAAGTTTTTCTGGATGTACAAACACGAAGATCAGTGCCCCATAAAAATGATGACCTTCATGAGGATGGCAGTAAGGTGTTTTGAAGTGTGGAGGGGGCAATGGCTGGTCTCTGTGTGGGGTTTCTAAGGAAGATGAAGTAATACAAATAGGCTATGCAAATGGAGGGATGATAAGCCAAATTTAGAACACGGTAGTGCATCTATATTGATATGTCGTAAAATACATGGGGTGGCCTGGGAGTGGGGTTGGTAAAAAATAAGTGAAGAAGAGAAGAATGAGTCTAATATTCAAGGCATGTAAGTGAAATGGATCTCTATCCTAAGTAGATGGTCATGTATCCCAATAATATGAGGGGGTCTACAATATGCGGCGATCCATGAGTCAGAAGATTCTATTGACTCCCATGGGCGCTTACCACATGTGAGGGGATGTGATGATAGGCATAGCCGAGATGATGGACCATATGGTTTATTTCATAGAAATTGTGTCAGGATATGCAAAGATTTTGTAAGAATCATATCATGTTGAGTGGTGAATGATACCTTCTCTTTCATTGGCCACTTGGTTGTTTATCTTGGCATGAATTTGTTGATGCACCTAAAACTTTAACGACCAATACCTCAAGTTAAAACATCTTGTTAAACACATGAATAATCTGGAATCAATTGAATAATATGAATTGGAAAACAAGACAAGATGCACTTAAAGTCGTATCTGAATGTGCAGTGGGACCAGAAATTAGTCTGGGGTGAAAATGGGATGGATGGTACCATGATGAAGATGATGTGGTTTTGATCCTTTTGTTTGTGATGATTTTGAAAAGGGAGGTCCTGAGTTCCTATACTGTGCTCTAGAAGATATAAAAAAGGGCGATATATAGGTAAAATTGGGCCCTATGCCACCTCATTTGCAACTACTATTTTTGATGGGCACAGTTATTCCAGGAATTATTTCTTGTTGTTGTGGTCAGCCTGTGCACCGTGGTAGCATGTGAGGAGATAAAACTTAGAGCACATAACCGTAAATTTATCATTTTGTTAGATTAGTGTAGGTCGTACAAGGGTGGCCTAAATGATCTTTTTTAAGGTAGAAATTTTTGACCATGTGGGTGACTAAGTTTGAGTCGCGTAATCACTGTGGGTATCTCAGTGATACATGCGGTGACCCCATAGGTAATTGCGAGAAACCACACTGACCATGTGGATTAGGGGCCAGAATTCACAACGTTGTTGTTTTGTCGATACAACGTAACCGATGCATCTATAACAATAATGGGCATGCGAACACCATGTCTAATGACCGAGCAGACGTGTAGCCCCATATCCAACGTTGTCGTTACTTGTTATCAGGCAAATGCACGCACCATGTGTCTGTTATATTATCGACATCTCTGAAAATAATGTCAAGATCCTCCATATGGTTAGCACGCTTCTTGGATTGTACTGTAATTCCATCCAAATAGTCGAGGATAATACGAGCCATGTCATGAAAGATGTAATTCATGGCCTGTTGGAAGGTAGCGCAATTGTTTTTAAGACCAAAAGGCATGACTTGGTATGTGAATGTGCCCTATGGGGTTGTGAAGGTGGTTTATATTGATTTATATAGCAAAGATGGATATGGTTTTACCCCTAGAACTCGTCCATGAAGGATAGGGCCTCATGACCAACGCAAGCATCGATGACTTCGTCGATAAATGTTGTAGGGTAATTTTCTTTGGGACATGCTTTGTTTATATCTCGGAAATTGGTACAAACATGAATGGTGCCCTGTTTTTCATGATAGGTAAAGGTTTAGAAACACAAGAAGTGTAAGTGATAACATAGATGAATATACCTTTCTATAGTTTGTCAATTTCTTGTATGATCGCTTATGCTTTAGAGAGATGTGACTAATGTTGTTTCTACCTAACGAAATGGGCATCAAGCCATGTGTCAATATGGTGTTCCACAATATTGGGACTGATTCCTGGCATCTCAGAGTAATCCCCTGCAAAAATATCCCTGTATTCTTGGAACAATGTTTTGTATGAGGTCACCTCTTCTGGAGATCATGTTTCCCCCAGCAAGATCACTTCGACTTTGCCAGGTTTGTTTGAAATATTCACCTTGATTATAGGTGAAATATTTGACATGTTCCCTTCCTCAAATGCATCAAGCACTGGAATGGGATTTTTGAACCAATCTATCCTTCCTTATGACCTAGGAATTCTTTTGATTCTTTGGAGCAGATATCGTGGGTTGGTGTGTGAGTAAGCACAAATTCATTTTTAGGTAGAAAAAAAGAACAATGGTGCATGGCATCCCATGGACCTTCAAGTTCCATAAAGGCCTCAATAATATCTTCATCTGAGTGAAAATTATTATATAAAATTAGATGGTGTGAGGTTGGGAGGATGGATTTTGAGCCTAACAGTCTTGGTTAAAAAGCAATAATATGATTCATTGGTAAACAATAAATAATGATTATTTAATTACTAATTAGGTTTAAGAGGCATGTCTAAATGGGACATGACTATCCATGAAGGGGCACTTGCCTAGTATACAAGCAGGCCCCTCACTTTCAATTCTAACATAATCATTCCTCATCCATTTTATATATAATAATATTTGTATCCTCAATGGATATTCTCATATTACAAGTATTCTGGAGTATATAAGTCGAGGTACAAACTTTGTTCATTCCATTTGGTATCTGAGTAGTTCAAGATTTTGGCCGCCTAAGCACTGCACAGAGCCACGTTCTCCAATCCAGGCTTTTTACCATAAAATTTGTTAACATCGTTGTTGTTGAAGTGTTTCGCTACCAAAATTTGGGAGTTTATCCATTTCTCCATTTTGATAGGCCTTTGGCCATAATAATAAAAAATTGGTTTAAAAAAAAATGAAAAATATATATAAAAGGAAAGAAATATATTAGAAAATAAAAGTTACAGATTAAAAAAAACACCAAAAAAAAGAGTTAGAAAAAATATTAAAAAAAGGAAAAAAAATATATATATATATTATTATTATTATTAAAATTAAAACAAATAATATAAAAAAAAATCATATGAAAAATATATATATATATGAAGAAGTATTAAAAATAATTACTTGCCGGCTTTGACGCAGAGTCGATTGTAGCCACCACATCCCTAACTTACCGCCTGCAACAAATAGATCGATGAAATAATGATTTCTTCTCTCTGGGCATCGAACCAGTGGTCATAACCAACACCGTTATTCGCTATCTCTCTAAGAAAAAATAAATAAATAACAACAAATAAAAACAACGTCGCCGAGCCGCCATCTGTCGCACACAACCGACAACTGTGGCGTCGTATCATTGCGTATAGTCGCAACCTCTTTTCCCTCGTCGACCAATGAACATCGAATCGCCACACGTGTGATTCCCTAATTGGTTCTCTTTTTGCAGCAGCACACATCCACTCGATGGTTCTCTTTCATGCAGTCGAACAACCTTCACGATGACATCCTGTAGCCCTTCCACCATCGTATCCTTTCCGCCTTTGTAGCACTCTGAGGAAGTCACATCCATATAGGAATTTTTTTATTAAACAGAACCATTATTAAAGTTAGAAATACAAAAGGTTGAATTGGTGGAACAATTGTTGTTTAATGGGACCAAGCCGCATAAAAAACATCTGAAAACGCTGCTCAAACCCAATCCAACAATCGTCGACTGTACTCATTGCACTGCACTCGCTCTTTCATCGACTTCATATTCCCAAGGATTAAATAGTGGTGTATGTGTATATTGTTGCACTAAATTTTTAAGTTGGCGTTTAACTAAGTCCACCACATTGTGTATACCCATGTATGTTCATTTTAGGGTATTATCCGCTCATTTTATATAAATATTTTGCCAAATATTATTTTGAAAGAAATATTAAAATCACACAGTCAAAAGGATAATTGAACACTTCATTAGCTAACAATTCTTATCCAACAATTCCGCAGATTTAAAATCCACCATTGTCGGGGAATTATCATAATCATTTGGATGTGTTCTACTATCACTAGCAAGCATCGTGAACTTTGAGACATTGAGAAGTGACCTGTAACTCAGGTTGTTTCAATTTGATTCAGGAGCAGATAAAAATTAAGTACGAAAATACAAGGGGCAATATTTTTTGAAATTTAAAAGGGGTTAAAAGCGAATTATTACAACGTTATATACCCAAAAGTTAGTTTATAAAAAATTTAGTTGATAAAGGGAAAAAAGGGACATTTTATTGTGTTTTTGGAAAGTGAATTTTGTAAAAAAGAAAAAAAAAGATATGAAGGATGATATTTCAATAAAAATAAACTATCTTTAAGGTTTGAAGCTAATTATAATTTGAGGAAAAAATTGAAGGAAAATAATATATAAGGTACCGTTATTAAAGTATAAAATACAAAAAGAGATCAAATTATATTAAAAGTAAAAAAAATGGAAACATTTAAATATTAAAGACAAAAATGGAGTCTAACCCGAAAATAAAAGATGGAATATTTTTAGAAACCTCACCGAGTGACACTAAATTTCTATTTAAATTTAAAGGAACTCTCGCGGAAAAATATGTCACTATTGATATATCACCCTACAAAGATAAAAATTATATAAAACGTAAAATAACCAATCAGTTGGTGATTACCAAGTTAAATATAGTCGAAAAATTAGACTTTTTTAACAAAAAATAATACGACATAAAAAGTCTACAACTAAATATCGGGGATTATACCTTTATCTCTCAATTTACCATGAAAGCCTTACTTTTTTACGATAGTGACATTGCGGTTGTATCACCCTCGATGGAAAGTCTAGGGTCCTTGATCCTAAATATAAAAAAGAAGTTTTTGAAATTTTCAAATAAAAAGAAAAAAATAACGCTACAGGATGTTACCTTGAAGAAAAATATTGTGACGCTTGAAGACAGACAAGAAATTTCAAAATTAATTCATCAAGAAACTAAAAAGGTGATATAAAATATAAAAAGAGAGTTGACAAGATCACAACTGACAGAAATGAAGAAGTGTCTCGACTTGAAGACCACAGTGAAAAAATACTAACACAAATTAAGAATCTTAAGAAGGACAAGAATTCATTAGAAAACAAGGTACAAAAACTTGTCGAGAAGGAAGCATCAAATGTAGAAACTCAAGTTGACAAAAAAACAACAAATACCAATCTAGTCAATATCACAACTCAAGAAGAGGAAAAATAGTTGAAGTAAAGATGTACTTAGAAGTCACAGTTCCATAAACAAAACATTCGAGTGAAGATACGAAAATTAACCATTCAATGTCCATGGCTAAAAAAAATCACCTACCTCAAATAAGTCAAGGAGACGACATAAACAATATAAGGTAAAATCAATTCACTATAATTCCTTATTAGCATCCGAATCTGGAAAGTAGCCAACTCAATCAAGCTACGTATTTAGAACAGAAACAAGAAACTGAAATTCAGAAGAATACTGAATTGTGCATAACTCATTCTAGTGATAACAATTCATCCCAAGGTTCCAATAATAAAAAAAATCAACAGAAGGTTAATTTAGGATGGTCTCGTGCCTTCTCAGTGTGAGTTTTTTTTTTTTTACTTAGAGGATCATATCAACTTGTATCGACAAGGATGATTTTCCTAAGACGAGAAGACATTCGTAGCAAAAAAAATATAGCAAACCCTTTCATCAATAAGCTATGAGGACAAATATTTTTGAGAAGGAGGAAGGAAATGCTATGAATAAACTGATATATATAATGATTGGTTAATTATTAATTAATTTGAAGAGGCATGTCCAAATGGGATATGACTATTCATGAAGAGGCACCTTCCTAGTATACAAGCAAGCCCCTCAATTTCATTTGTAAAATCATCATTCCTTGTACATTATATATACATATATATATATATATATATGTGTGTGTGTGTGTGTATCATTAATGGATATTATCATATTCCAAGTCTTCAGGAGTATTTAACTTTAGGTATGAACTTTGTTCGTTTCGGGTAATGAGTGGGAGGATGTTCTTGAAACGTTTTCGGTGTATAAGGAGAAAAAGTTTCTTCCTCAATAAGAGGTTGACGTTGAATTATAATTTTCCTAAATTTTTGTAACATATCACATGTCTCAAAACTATGAGAGTTATTGGTGCAAATATTTCACGTGGGAGTGATACTAACATAATATATAATGTCAGTGTCGGTACTGCTCATAGTATGATATGATGATGCATGGTCAACATCATGAGATGGGTCATCTTGGGTTTCCATCCACCTCTGAATCTTAGTATTGGTGTGATGTGACTTTATAGTGTCGTTTTTTCTCAACTCTGCTCTTGTTGCTTGAAAACGTGGAAGATATTCATATGATACAATTCATCCATTATAGATATAACCAATGACATGAGAGAATACAAATATCTCTCATCATATTCATGAACAATCATCCATTCATCAGAATAGAACAAGCATACATTCATAATTATAATACATGCATTTTATCAACAACATCAAAAAAATATATTGCGTTCATATACAAAAGGTCATGAATAAGAAACTTATATTGTAATTTTAAAGTTTGATAACTAATATTGGGACTTTGACTCTCCCCCCAACTTTATATTAATTGTATTATATCTTTTTTTCTAGCCAATTGCCCCATGAGCCAAGTTCAATGCTTGAGGAGGAGTTCTCAAAGAAATAAAACCAACACTGTAACCAAATCTAATCCATTATCTTATGAGAAAACATATAAAAGACCTCTCTAGATCAAGGATCCAAAGGATTATAGAACCTCCACCAAAAAATAGGAATCCAAATAGCTCTTCTCCTTCACCTAAATATTGAATCATCTTACTCATGTCCTAGCCTGGCCTATGGAGTCTTCTCTTCCTCCAATGCTTTAATCATTTTATTGTACCCTATGGATTCTTTTGTAATACCTCACACCACATCTACCCACTTTTACATACCTTCTAGTGTGAACATGAGTTGGCAGTTACTATGACATGACCCAACCTCCAAGTTCCAGTTATGGAAGTTAGGCCTACAAATAAGAAATAAGCTGACAACCCTCAAAAACTACAAACCACTCAAGAGATTTTTAACCACCCCAGGGGATCAATCCCTGAGATGGAACTCTTTTTCATTGACTTAACTCCAAAATTTCACCCTTCACACTTCATGCATGCATTTATGAGGCCAAATTGCATGCACAATCCTATCTACCATCGGTTAGGACCCAAAATCCCCTATTATGTGCATATGATCATGAAATATATGCCATTTTTTCAAGAAATCCTTTAGACCACTACCCAAAACTACCTATAAATTTCCAAAATCGTGATTAAGATGATAATAATACTAACCATTCAAAACTTGAACATGATCTTGAGCTATACATTCTTAATACATGATCGAAATTTCATCGAACATATGGTAAACATGAAAGCTACAAGTCATGACTGCATATCTAATCCTAAAATTTTGAACTTCATCTAAGAATCCCTAGGAAGGCTCAATTCCCTCTCAAGATAGCTGCAACAACACTTGTTAGCCCATGCGTTCATTAACCTTTCAATAAGTTGTCAAATCATGAACAAGATCCATAACTAGTGTACATCATAGAACCACGCACACAACAAGAATATAAACCATGAAAAACATTCCATGAAATCATCATAATAACAAGTACATGTGCTTATTAATCACATTAGAAAAGTAGCTCATATTAACATATGTAAAACCCAGCCAAGTCAGGGAATTCCACATACCACCCAACCATATATTAATTTGAACCAAATATTTCTTTCATCTGATCACGCCCATGCCATATTATAATCATGAATGTGGGATATCATGGGATAAACCAAGACCTAAACAAATAGTGACTCCGAAGGTTAAACCACCTCCACCCTCAAGATACCATGATATCACCTAAACCGGTGTTGAGATCAGAAAACCAAACCAAGCTTGTATACCTCACAATTCCTTCACCATACCTTGAAAATTTTCCCTGTCTCCACCCACCTATCGAGGGCTTCCCAAAGAAAACCATCCCCACCCCTAACCCTTTAGATTTTCCTGAGACCACCTCATCTAGTTCCAAAACCTTCCAGCACTTGAAAGATCAACCAAGAATAAATCCCATCACACCATGGATATCTAATACATGTAAATGCAATGTTGAAACCACTATCAATCCTTGCAAAACCCATGCCAATGAAACAAAATGAACTAGATAATCAAATGTATGTACCATGCATTCATAACCCAACAAGGAAATTACACATGCAACATGTTACCTACGAAATATTCCTACTGAAGTTGTTGATCCAACTTTCTCCTTGTACTCCTTTAATTTCATTTGATTTCCCTTTGCCTTCCCTTACTTTCTTGCTCTTTTATTTTATTTTCTTGCATGTTTTCCTTCTTCCAAATACAATTAAATGCTAGAGTGATCCAAGAATTCTCTAAGTGTGCTAGAGTGTATGAGAGACAAAAAATAAACTGACTAAAGTTGTGAACTATTTCTCTAATTCCTTTTTATCATTTATTTCCATTTTACCTTCATTTTTCTTCAGTTTCTCTCTAATTTACCTCACATACAAATTTGTGTCTCTTCATCTTCATTTTCTCCTATTTTCCTTATTTCTCATAATTAAATGTCAATTATTGCCTCTTTTCCTTTTCCAATTTCCTTAGCCATAATAAACCACAAGTGATGCCCATTAGAGTGTTTACCCAAAATTAAACTTGGAATACACGTCCCATGATTTTGGTATTATTATTTTTTCCTTTATTATCCTTTATTACATGAATAAATAAGCAAAAATCACCATGGAAAAAACAATTAGAAGCATAAAATTTTACAAGCAATCGATGTAGATCATGAAAACATTATGTGGAATTCTCTCTAGCATCCTTGGCACCAAGACCTTATCTATATTAGGAAAGTACTACCTTTATATTTTATGCTTTGGTTATCCAACAACTTGTCTTCAATTTTCAAAGGGAAACAAGCTCAATAAACAAACAAAGGCAAAGGTATATATTTATAAGATATCTATGTTCAAGGCTTAAGTCATATTAGGGTTTATAAAATTTAATATTGGTAGTTGTTATCCAATAGTGTAAAACCCTAGGTAACTCATGAAGAACCCTATTCATATGGTTTGTAAAAGATATTTTTATTTCCAAACTTTGTGATTGGAAACTTTAATTACCTAAGAAATCCTAGATTGACTTCAGATTTTTTGGTACCTTATAGTTTTCTTTGTTGTAGTTGTCATTAAGTATTGCTGGTATAAATTGTGATTCAAAAGAGAGAGAACACCAAGAAAAAACCCTACAAGGTTCTTAAAAGGAGAAACTCCAAGTATGTTTATTTGTAAAAACTTATTTATTAAAAGTATTTTAAAATTTTCCTTTTATTACTAACTATTTTATGTTTAGGATTTTGAATCATAGAATATTCTTGTTAAGAAGATGAATCATTAGATTGAATATACCTCTGTTATATCTCTTGTCATTTGTTCATTTTTGTGGAAACCATAATTTTTAGGGTTCACTATAAAAACCTAACTTGTTGATGCTTAGAATATATTGTCGATAAAACCCTAATCTTTTAGGGTTGTCATAAAACCCTAAACCTTTAGGGTATGGTGAATTAGTATGAATTAAACCCTAGATGTAAACTTGTTAGCTCTAGGGTCTGTAACAAAACCTTGTAAATACTATCATGAAATTCTAAAAAGCATTTTGTTGAAACCTTAAATGTACAATATTTATGTTATGGGTGTTGAGTCTAGTTTCTAGGACTTAAAAATTTTATTTTCATTTTTATGAGACTTGGTCAGCATCTAATTAATATCTCTGGTTTAATATATTCTACTCTAACCATGCCCCAACAGATAATTATTTTCTTCATTCTCTATATAATTGGTCTTCCATCACTCTTTTATTCATGAAGCTCTCTGGTCCCTGAAGATGGATGGTGTAACCATCCGAAACATCAGAATGATTTTAAACCCATTACACAATTCCCCACTATAATTATCTTACAATATGAATAACTGTGGAAATATTAGACCTCTTATCTAGGGATTATGTCAAAAACCATAGCAAAAGATCTCGAGCTAGATATGAAATATTATTCTAGTTTAAGCTATGAAATTTTGACTACTTATGATTAATAATCTCTTCATGTCGATATGGTAACCCTCTATTGATCTCATACTCATGTATACTTGTATTTGGTTACTAGATTTACAAGTACACAATACTCAAAATGTTGAAGATGTTCACCTATCTTGAAAATGACTTAATGATGAGCATGATGAAAAGAACCTGATAACGTCTATTGGTAAGTTAAAGTGGCATTGTATGACTCATTATATTTGTAGATAATTTCATTGAGTCCATCCTTGTACCTATATGTAAAAAATATGAATACCTCCCTTATACTTGAGCGGGAGTGTTGAAGAATGTAACTAGTGTCAGTCTTCATAATTGTATTTGAGTCATAAGAAAGAAAATAAAATTATTTTTATTGACCTATAAAAGAAAACTTTTAATGCTCGGGTTAACGGTCAATAGGTCAATCCTCCATTGTAGGCATCTAAGATTTTTTTTGATTCAAAGTCAAAGTGATTTTTGTAACAAACCCTTCTTGGGCTCCTTAAGGTCAAGAAAGGAAAAGTGTTGATGAACACAAAATAATAATGATGATGATGAACTAACATTATATCACAAGAGAAAACATTATAAAGAAACCTCAATTTTGTTTCCCTAGTTTCTCTCAACATCTATGGTATTGCAAGATTTGAAATATAGAAATAATAAATTGTTTGAAATCAAATTCAATGCAAAACTAAATAATGCACCAGGTAGCCAAGCACTTGGTGGGCTAAAGTTGAGAAATACTTCGATGAGTTTTTTTCATTTATATGAATCCAACCATAGTTAATATTTCAAATCCAGATATGAAAATGAAAGTACCTACAAAAAAAGGGTTGTCGAGAAGTTATATGCAACAAATATTTAATAAAATAGAAGAAAATTCATACCAATGCCTTATGCCCAATTAATAAAGTAAGATTTTCTCCTATTTACCTATAGGATAAGTGACAGTTTATGTTATTTCACTTAAAAATACAAACATAAATGTCAAATAAACACAAATACTACATGAATTTGTTTCATGGAAAAGATTGTTATTTCTTATAAAACTTTATGTGACACCCACTCGGCCAAGACATACAACAAAAATATCAAATAAATTTTGTTGTCTCACCTAAACCCTTACCATTTTGAGTTATTTTCTTCAGATACTTTTTCTACTTCAACATCTAAATTGAAATTAGTTTTCCTACACATCCCTTCGCTAGACTAAGAAACAACAAAGTCAACATTGGCTTTGTTTTTACTATGTTATATCTAAGGTTTTTTGCTACAAGATTATTGTAATATTCCCAATTAGCCATGAGCTCGTTGGAATATTAAAAAAAAAATTGTTGCTTTGTTTTATAAATAAGAGGACAATGGAGGTCCATAATTCTCCTTAATAATGAATAAATCAATGTCAATGTGGAAACGATAGATCTTGGCAGCTTAATTGGGCACTCATAGGTGTGAAAAGGGGCTGCAACACCTTGACTGGGTCAACTTTGACCAAATCAACAACGCTCTCATGGAGGAGTGGTCATCAATGAGAGATAGCGCAGTTTTAGATGGAGATGCTTTGCATAGAAGTAGTGTTATTATTGGATGGGGCTTAGGGTTTTCAATATCATATCTTATTTAAGGAAGAGGATGGAAAACATATTGATTATGTATTGGTATATCATATTTCTAAATATATGGTCTGTTTAAACATATATAATTCTCTTGTTATTTAGCTGAGATTGAGTGTTGTTTAGAACTAGGTGTTCCTGATCGGGAATCCCACCTCTTCCATTAAGAATTTTTTGGAGGAGTCTTGTACTACATTGTCCACTTTCAGGCTTAAGTCCAAGCTTCATCTTTCAGTTACAGCATAGATCCTGTTGAGGGTTGAGTTGTTTTGCAGGTTGCAGCTGAGGAGACTAGATCTAGGTCATTTCATTGCTTATTTTCAGTGGAGAAGGATTCCTTTCCATTGGGAGGATAGTAAGGACGACCCTTATGCATATTTTCATATCTTGGCATCATTCCAACCATTTATTTATCATTCAACGCATTTTGCTTCCATATCTGTGTTATTTCTATAGGAGGAGTTGCATGGTGGATTGGCACACCATTTGGAGAGAGGGTTTCTAGTGAAAGGGCTGTGCCTTTCATTTAGAGGATCTATTGGAGGAGCCTATTCTATTGTGCATATCATATCAGCCACACTTTTCAAATCTTTATTTTGCAGTGGATCTTCAGCCCTAGGGCCTATATCCCAATCTTGTACATGGTGTTTTGCTGAAAACCCTTGAGGGGTTCTTCATTGGAGGTTGTATAGTGTCTAGATATATATTGGATCTATCTTTTGAGGCACATATTAGCCTTAGATCTGTTTTATATTCATTTTCTAAGCAGTGGCTTTTAAACAGCACTGTAGCAGTCTTCCAACTTCTTATATATAGTAGCAACACCACTTTTGAGGGATTTTGTCCATTGGAGACATGTTCTTTCTTATTGTACATCTTATGGCCCATTATTTATGCATATTTTGTTGTTGTTTTTTTTTTACAGAAACGGTTATGTGATATTAATATTCATCTTGGCCTGAATGCCAGAAATCAGATTACATTGAGGATGTCTAAATCCTGAAGCATCTTACTGCTAATATTGAAAATGCAGCCGAAGCTTACAAATTTCTTCCGTGTCAGACTATCTAAAACTTCTATTTCAGTGATTTTCCCTAACTTGAAAATACAAACAAACTGATTCAATAGAAAGCAGTAGAACATTTAAACTGGCAGATTATGGAATTGGATCCCATGTTTCGTCCTCGCCTCGAATTATTGCTCCAGCAGAGATGAGGACAGCTTTATTTCCTTCAAGGTCTGCTTCTTTGTTGTTTTCTCTCAACACATGATAGTAGCTCAACTTTTAAAACAAATTCCCCAAAGTCCTGATTCTGGATATCAGCCTTGCCAATCTAAGATCCCGGGGGGAAGAGTTTGTCACCATAATTTTGATTATCACTTGGGAATCCCCAAAAACATTAGCCTCCTTGATTTCTAGATTCAAGAGCGATTTAAGGCCTTGAAGGAGGGCCAGAGCCTCAGCTTGAATGCTGGTGTTGATCCCCAGACCCCATGCAAAGTTGTGAATCAAAACACCTTCAACATTTTTTACAATACCACCGGCTCCAGCTCTTCCTGGGTTGCCCTTTGAAGCCCCATCAAAGAAGAAAGAGTGCACCTGCTGCTTGGAGATCCATTCTTGAAACTCAGCATTGTTCTTCCCCCTTATCTGCCAATCTTCAATGTGGGAAGTGTTGCTGGTGGCATGAAGAAATTGCAGATTTAGGGAGGTACCCCAAACTGAATCTAAATGAGTAAGGTTTGAGGCATCTTTTTTATTGTCCAAGCTTTCCTTTAATTGGAATTTTATCTTGGCCGCCACCACCTTGACATCGTGCTTAATATCTCTAAATATTCTGCTATTTCGCTCAAGCCAGATCTGCCAGCAGCAGATTTTGGGGAGGACAGACCATGCCTTTTTTATCACTTTGTTTCTGGGAGGAGGCCCGGGGTAACTGTTCTGCCAATTTGCAAAGAGATTAGGAATAGAGGTGGGAAGGACGAATTTGGGGTTCCAGTAATCCATCAGCTCGCTCCAAACCTGCAGAGTGAATTTACAATTCAAGATCAAGTGTGTGGCACATTCCACATTTTCTCTGCACAAAGAGCACCTGGACGGACCATGGAAACCCCGTTTCTGCAGTTTGTCATATGTAAGAATTTTCTTGTGGCAAAGAAGCCAACAGAACATGTCGATTTTAGGCAGAGAGTGCAGACGCCAGATCGCAGTCCAAGGGGCAGGGTCCGGGGGGACGTGAGGCCTCAAGGTGAGCTTTGCGTAGCCTTGGGCTACCGTGTACCCTGCATCCAGCACACCCCAGCCACGCGAATCTCTTCTGCGCAGATGAGTGGGGGCAATACCATTCAGCATGGAGCGAAGACAATTGCAATCCTGGAGGAGCTCCGGAGGCACGTCGAAGAAATTCCATCCTGCCCAATGCGTCCCATCCCACGAGGAGATGTCCCACAACGTAGTTTTCCCAGCAGCAGTCAACCAACAACGAATCGCGTTCAAAGAGGAACAGTCACCAATTGGATCGCGATCCAGAATTCGATCTGTCCAGATATTTATCTTCTTACCATTTCCTGGAATCCAGTAGGCGTTGGCGCTGATCAGGGGGGCAGCTTTGGAGCAGAGCCTAGCAAAGGGAGAGAAGCCTTGGGGGAGAGGACCATCTAGGCATCTGAGTCTCTTTCCTTTAAAATATTTCTTCCAGAGTGCTAATTGGGCCCAGCAAGGCTTGGGCGCAATGATTCTCCAGAGCAGCTTGGCACCCATGGCTATGTTCTGAAGAGAGAGATTCTTGAAGTTTAGCCCCCCCCTCCCTCAGCGGTTTGGAGACGGTCTCCCAGTTAACTAGATGGAATTTCCTCTCATTTTGTTTGCCCCCCTTCCAAAAGAAGTTTCGAATAAGCTGTTCCATTTTCAGAAGGATGCCAATTGGAGCTAATAGAACAGAGAACTGAAAAAGGGGGAGACTGCAAAGGACAGCTTTAATGAGGACAGACTTGCCCGCAATATTGAGCCAGGTGAGCCCCCAAGCCTGGAGCTTATTTTTGAATTTTTCCACTTGGGGGAGCCAATCCTTACTGTAGGCCCTCTTGAGGAATATAGGAAGCCCAAGGTATTTGAAAGAAGT
Source organism: Pinus albicaulis (assembly GCA_034641835.2). Classification (NCBI taxonomy): domain Eukaryota; kingdom Viridiplantae; phylum Streptophyta; class Pinopsida; order Pinales; family Pinaceae; genus Pinus; species Pinus albicaulis. The sequence continues at coordinate 1,212,610,477 of CM076577.1, forward strand.
CCAAGCTGAGGAGGCTGCAAAGCCAAGACATCTTGCAATGGAGCTGAGCAAGCTGGGAGGAGTATTCTAGCTGTAAATATGGCATTTCCCCTTGTTGAGGTTACTTCCCGACATCATGCAATAATCATCTATAGCTTCTTTAAATCTGTTAGCTGAGTGTAGAGATGCAGCCCCCAGCAGTAAAGTATCATCCGCGAAGAGGGCGTGGTTGATGCTTTTAACTCCTCTGGCAATGCAAAGCCCTGTGATCTCCTTCTCTTGCATTTTCTTGTTTAGATAGAAACTGATAACGGAGGCTTGAAGGACAAACAGAAGAGGAGAAAGAGGGCAGCCCTGTCTTAGTCCTCTTGAGGCTTTGAAGAATTCAGCTGCTCTACCATTAACAAGGGGAGCAATCCAAGGCTCTGAGATACAGGCCCGAATCCAGTTTATAAAGTTCTCCCCAAATCCAAATTTTTTCATAACATTCAAAAGGAAGCAATGCCTGACTCGATCGAAGGCATTAGCTAAGTCCAGCTTGACAACCATACCTCTTTCCTTACGCTGCTGACTTGAGAGAATTGCCTCTTGAACCAAAATGAAATTGTCCACTAGCTGCCTACCGTGAACAAAGCCCCCTTGATTTTCAGGAATGATTGTGAGGAGAAGATATTTCAGCCTGTGTGCTATTACTTTGGTGATCACTTTATAACCAATGTTGCAGAGAGAGATGGGGCGAAATCTGTTGAAGGAGTTGGCGCCTTTCTCCTTGGGGATAAGGGCAAGGAACGCAGAATTTGTGCTGCCTCCTAATTTCTGTCAGTCTTGGGATTTTTGAACCATTTTGCAGAGATCTTTTTCCACTATGTGCCAACAGGATTGTAGAAATCTGGCGGTGAATCCATCCGGTCCTGGTGCTTTGTCAGGATCCATGGCAAAGAGAGCATTCTTGACCTCAACCTTGGTGACTTTGGCTTCTAGGAGATGGTTCATCTCAGCAGAGATTGAAGAAGGGACCCAGTCCAGGAGATCAAAATTTTGAATCAGATTCACATCCTCACTGTACAATTTCTGGAAGTGAAGAAAAGCTGCTCGTTTAATGCTTGCAAAGTCTTTATGATTGGAATTGTCATCCTTAATCTCAGATATGGTGTTGAAGCATTTTCTGGCTTGAGTTTGCTTGTGAAAGAAAGAGGAATTTCTGTCTCTCGCTTTGAGCCAAAGGCAACGAGACTTAATCCTCCAAAACTCTTCTTCAGCCAGGCAGGCTTTGTGGAAGTGCTGTTGGAGTTGAATCTCCTTATCGAGGATTTCTCTAGTTACATATGCCTCTTCCGAAAGCAAGTGGTGTGCTTCCAGTTGAATTTGGAGATTTTTCCTTTCAGCTGCTGGGTTAGGAAGAGTTTTGGCCCAGCTTTTTAAAGCAGCTTTCGTTCTTCTGAGTTTTTCTTCCCACACGAAGAAGGGTGATCCATTAACTGGCTGAGACCAAATTTCTTTGACAATCTGCATGAAGTTGGCTTCCTTGACCCAGAGGGGGCTAAATCTGAACGGAATGGGGCCAAGGTCGGGGTGAGCCCGGAGATCAAGCTTGATAGGGTTATGATCAGATATGTTGCAAGGAAGTATTTGCATACTAGCATCTAAACCAAGCAATAGAAAGGAACTTTGAACAAAAAATCTATCCAGTCTTGCTGCTATGTGACCAGGGCCTACTCTTTTGTTTGACCAAGTGAACTTACCTGAAGAGGGCTTAATGTCCAGCAAATCCCAGTCTTGCAGAAGATCCTCTGCCCATTCCCTTGCCGGATCTCGCACAATGCAGCCTCCTCTCTTTTCAGAGGAGTGCAATGCGAGATTGAGGTCGCCTGCAATAATGATGTTGTCAAGATTCCCTGAATCTGCCTGGTTTCTTATAGAGTCCCAACAGGCCTTTTTTTCTCCAGCATTGACCGGAACATAAACATTAAAGAGACAAAAGTATTCTTTAGTGTCAAGATGTTGCATTTTTAGGAGCAACCAATGAGTGTTTGAAATTTCAGAGATTACCGAGAACTTGCTTTCATTCCAAAGAGTGCCCAACCCTCCAGAGGCTCCTCGGGCTGAAACAGCTTTTGCTTTGCTTTTACTCCAGAGTCTTTTACTTGTTTGGAGGAAGTCTGCTTCCTCCATCTTAGTCTCCTGGATAAGGAATATGTCCGGGGCTTCTATTCTTATTAAGCTTCTTGTTGCCTCTTCCTTGATCTTGCTCCCCATACCCCTACAATTCCAGGAGATTATTTTCATTATTTACCTTTGTTCTGCTGGGCTCCCTTGGAGCCTGGGGGCTGGCTTCTCACCATCTTTGTGTTTTTTGCTAGTAGTTTCTCCAGTGTTGGCTGGCTGCCCTGTAACTTGTCCTTGTACGTTTCCTGCTCTCTTTTCTCCCGATCTGTTTTGCGACCTCTTGTGGATCTCCTAACAGAGGTCTGAGAGTCGCCTATTTCTCCTTCCTCCTCTGATTCTTCCGACTCTAGATCCTCTTCCTCGACGCCAATAGGTGTTCCTTTTGATATTTCTGCAACACTTGCGTCTTTGGAAGACACAGAGAGGGTCTCTTTGACCGGGGATGCTGTCTTTTGAACCTCCACCTCCTGGGTGTTTTCTTGGTGCGAGCTTAGACTGGATCTGCTGAGAAGAGGCCTGATGGGGACCTTTGCCACTAGGGCCTCCCGGCTTTTGAGCTTTATGGGAGGTTTTGGTGCGCTTGACTTGATTCCATCCGTCCTCCTTCCCTTGCACATCCTCATTGTTGGATGGACAACCTCTGGCGAAGTGGCCATAGACATGGCATTTCCGACATTTGAAGGGCAGTTGCTCATAGTCCAGTTTTTGCACGTGTGTCCAGCTTCCGACTTTGATTTTGATGGCCTCTGGTAGCCCAACCTCAAGATCTACTTCCACACAGATCCTAGCACAGTCATACTGGTCCTTGTTGTTTGCTCGATCGATGAACTTCCCAAGGGCATTTCCAATATGCATCAGAGAATTCCAATTCCAGCAGTGAACTGGGAGATTTGGGAGTCTAACCCACACCGGGACTGCTTTGGGCACATCCACAACAGGGTCGAAGTCAGGAGTCCACTTATTTAGGTATAAACCCTGGGGGCCCATGAAGTAGGGGCCATTCTGGAAGATCAAATCTTTATCCTCTTTGGAAGTGAACTCGAAGAGAAAGTAACCTCTCCCCAAAAAATAAGAAGTGACGCTTTCTTTGATCAGAGGCGCCCAGTTTCTGTTGACCCAGCTCTCAGTGGTTTTGGGAGAAGGCCAAAGCCCTGTGAACTGGCCTATGAGAGCTCGTTCAGACAGAGATAAAGCAACCTGAATCAGAGTCTCTGCTGGGAGAGAGATCTCAGGTATTTCATCCATTTTCTTAACAAATTTCGCAGCTTCCACATTCTTCTTCTTAGGAAGCCCTGCCAAAAGACGATCGAAAGCCTCAGCAGCAGAGGGCGGGGGAGGGGGACGAGGCCCCTGGGGAGAGCCCAGCCCCTCCATGGGCGCGGGCCCTAGCAAGGACGTGGCCCGGATCTATGCGCAGTCTTCGAAACCCAACCTAGTCATTTACCCGACACAGCAGAGGCGAAGCAGGAACAACAGGCCGCAACAGGAGCAGCAGGCCCTGCGTGGGCAGGCGCAACGCAGGGGCACTCGAAAGCGATTGAAGGACCCCAACCAAGCAGCGGCGGAGGTCAGAGGAGCAGAGGAGCAGAGTCGTGAAACGCCGCAGCCAGAGGTCAGAGGAGCAGGCCAGAGCCGTGTCCGAGGCAGAAGGACCTGCCAGAGCAGGCGCAGCCGCAGAGGCTGCAGCGCGCAGGAAGAGCGGCTAGGGTTTGCAGGGACTGCAACACGCTCTCGCTCCTAATCGTTTGTCCAAACCCAAAGGGCTTGATATTATAAATCCCGCATATTTTGTTGTTGTTATAACATATGAAATGTCTCCATATTGGCCTCTTATATGATGATTTACACTATTGTTCCAACATTTTGCACTATGTTCCTGCTTTTCCCATTCGAGAATATTACAATTATACAAACCCTAATTTATACTCTACTAAATAGGGCCAACCATGTGAAGGTGGAAGCTCTCATGGCCCCTCCCCCCCTCATATCACTCTCAATTCCCCTATACCTAATCTATCTACTATATAGGAAATAGTTGAAAGAAAGACATTAATATACATTAAAAAAAAATAGCAAACATTCATTTATTCATTCATTTGTAAATCCACAAAATATTTCATCTCAGTAAAATTTATCATAAAAATGTTTACATTATATGAAACAATGTCATGCACATAAACAAACATATAGCAATTATGCATTAAAATTTAACATTCATTCATTTGTTAGTTCATCACAGACACAAAATACTTCATCTCAAAAAAATTATCATGAAAAATATGTTTTCATAATATTGTACATGATGTTTTCATAATTGGAATGGGCATCATTTGGATGAGAAACATCATGAGGTGAATACGGAAACAAGTATGTTATTAATAGTGTGATATGTGCTATATTATCTTAATGAACTAGTGATAGAGCATATACCTTATCATTGTAATTACTATAAATAGAATACCACTCTGTAAAGAAAGGAGACTAGTAATCAGTATTGTTCAAACTTAATTGTGTTGTATTTATCCTATTTAATCACATACTTGACTGTATCAAAACTCTTGAGGTGCGTACATATTTTAGAGCAATCAAATATTTGATCCTTCTTATTTTTTGGTATATCTGGAGTTTAGATGGATCTAGGCTCATAATTATAATAAATCATCCAAGCTATCTAAGGAAATTTACAGCCATATTTATTTTTATTGCTCATACTAAATTAAGTATCACTAGATAGCATTAAATATGCATAATAATTTGGGGATTCACTATAGCCCCACATGACCCTTAAACTTTATGATAGAACAAAGATATCATAGAATAGAAGTTATAATCAAAACACATAAGTGACACTTTAAGAGTCAATTATAATAAAAATGAGAATAATTTATATTAAAATATGCTTTTGAATGTAACAATTATTCGTAACGCTTGTAACAATATGTTCTCTTTCTAAGCCACTTTGACCAGATTCAAATAATAGCAAATTAAAAAGAAACTAAGAAACCGATCTCCTCCTAAAAAAAGTATGGAGAGGAAAGTTCCAAAACTTAGTCTTTTTTTAAGCCTACTTATTCATGAGAAAAAGGGTATCTTTAAACAAATTTCTTGCATAATAAAATGTAGAAACTGAACATTTCTATAAATTACTATAATATGGTCCATCTCTTGGTCACCAAGATTGAGTTCTTCCTACTATGATCTTTCTTTCTTCTTATTACTAGTATGGAGGAACACTTATTTTTAAGCACATCTGAATAGGTGGGGACGGGGGCCGGAAGAAGAGGACAAATTCTTCTTCGCCACCTTACCAACTTCTTCATCTTTTACTCTAGGAGAGACCTTTGGGGAAATATTTCCCACCATAGGATTTTACCTTTGAGGGTCCTTATCTAATTGTTCTTCATCAATCCAATCACGAGAAGCCTTTAGAAAAGGATCGTTTGGTTTATCCCCTTGGGCCTTAAGATTCTCACCGTCTTCCTGTATAGCATTCATGCTTTCAAAGTGATTTGAGGAAATGGTTTGATGTTTAGATTCCACCTTACATGTCTACTACTTTTTTATCCATTGCTTCTTATGATTCCTCTTAACATGAATCAATCTTTTTGTAGTTTCTCCTTTTCTTCTTTAAGAGGAGGCTTTAGATAACATCTAGAACTTGAATCTTTTTGGATCGGTTTTATCAAAGTGTCCATAATTGTGGCACAAATTGCATTTAAAAGGAACATGTTTGTAAGCTAGATATTAGAGATGATACCAACCATCTAGATTTCGTTGAATTGCCTATGGGAGGCCTTTTCATAAATCCATTTCAACACATTGGGACATGAAAAAAAATTCCCATGTTCCAAATCACAAGAAATAAATATGCTAAGTTTATCTCAAATTGCCTTAAAAATTCCTTCACCCCAACAAAGAAGAGGAGTGAAAGGAAATATGGTCCACATAGGTGAAAATGATATTTCAATCATATGATAATTCAAGAGACCAACTAGTGAGAAAAACATTGTTGAGTAAAACCCAGATGCATTCACAAATTAACCATTTTTCTTTCAAAGGGTTTGATTTTGTCTTCTTCACAAATTTATTTGGGGTACTAATTTTTCCAGCATTAAAGCACATGGCCAACTAAACAACATACCCCTATATAAAACTTATTCTCAAAACCCTTAATAGAATACCCTTTATTAGAAATATACCTAAACATAGACATTGGGGGATGCACAAATAGAGGCTCGAATCAGTCACATGAAACCCTTATCTTCTATATCACGCCCATATATCCTATATGCCAATTTGAAAAAGTCATGTGAGAACAAGCTTAAATATGTTTAACTTGGATCACTTATCTTATTATATTATAAAAGAAATGAGATAATTCCTTTTTAGAGAGATATAAACAAATATATGAACAAAGAATTTGGAAGCCTACCTCACAAAGAAGGAATCAAAAGTAGTTAAAAGGATAAAAAGGATTTAGCGATATTTGAAGAATTTAGAAGAATTTATTTATATAATATTATTTATTAAGTAATTTAAAAGATGATTGATAACATGCTTAAAGTTATTTTTTTTCTAGTTTCATTAAGATGCATAGCTTAGATTTTTCAATGGAAAAATCCACAATGTTTTTGCAAAAACACAAGAAATAATGTACTCAATAACATTTTAGAAATCCTCAGTAGTTGTGATGAAACTTGATTTAGCCAAAACATCTAAAAGGGAATTGGTTATAACTTAGGTTGTTGCTACCCTAAATAGAGGAATTTGCATACTATAAGATATCATGGGATTCAAATCATCTCTCTTATGTTATGCTCCCAGATGAATTCCCTTTTGAGTTTTGTTTTACATGGTTAGATCCCTAAAGAGAAAAATATTTCATGACCTAGCCAACATGAAAATTATTGTATAAATGTTTTTCACAATCTATTTTTGGATAATGATTCCCTCCATGTTTTTTAAATAGACATTGATAAATGAAGCTTTATGCCATTATTTGTATATTTTAAGTCCTTAATTAATACCAACAACACAAAAGTTATTAGTATATACAAAGAAGAAAACAAATTTCTATATTAAACTATTAGTTTGACCTTTGAAATTTAAAACCACAATTTACTTAACTACCTAATTTATTCAACTAATTATCTACTTTAATATGCTGCTAAAAAAATTAAACCCTATAATACAATCAACAATATTCTCAATTCAAAGTTATATTCTCAAATATATATTATAAGAAATTTACAATGAATGTTAAACTCGGTCCACACCTAAGACCAATATGTTAATTACAAGATATCTGTACATAGTGGAGATTCATCATCCTTATATCATGTGCAAAACCATAATTTGGAACATCTCAAATCAGTATAAGTAACAGTAACTAAAGAACATTGGCTTAAATACTAGAAATTTTTAGCAATTAAAAATATCACTTCAAAACTAACTAAAGTTCCCAAAAATAAAATGGAAATGGAACTAATACATTAAACTGTGAAAACTAAGTATCCTAAACGAGGCGCTGGAGTTCCACCGGACCACCAGCAAATTGATCGTCTCACTGGCAAAATCGATCGTGGGCAAAGGATGACCTACTCCTCTCTCTGTCAAATTGCAACTTTAGCGAAGGTGAATCTACGTCATTTTCATCGAACTTATACCCTTGTAAAGTTTCCATGGCAATCGCAGCACACTTAGGGTTATCAAATTCCACAAAACACAAAACAACGACAGCACTAGCCGCTTCTCCTTGTCCACCTCCATGGGACTTTTTGGATTCCTTGGGCTTTTTAACAACTCTCACTTCTTTGAAACCGCGGAATGGGCGAAATATGTGAGCCGCTTCTCTACTACTGCAATCGCTTGGCACACCCATGACAAACAATGTGTTCGATGCATCTTCCGGTAGATATTGAAGATCATCCACAGGCCGCCTGATCCCAATAAATGGGTCTAGCCCATGGCTATCAGACCTGAAATTAATCCCCTCATCTTCTGTTAACCTATTTGAAGAAGTAAGCGGCCGAGTCTGTGAAACAAATCGATGATCATCAAGAAAAGGAGGAGCTGCAGCACGAATTTGATCATCCAATAAGCAAACCCCTACTTTGTCACCAACTCTCTCAGCAAGCCTGAGATCTTCTCTTGGGTTAACGTAAGCACCACACAACGCGGAACGATGACGAGTATAGTCATATTCATAATCATTGCGAGGCCGCTTGGCAAGTACGGACATCTGCCAGTCCCTTTCTCTCTCAGCGCCTGTGGCTCGGGATCTTGCGTACTCCATGATTCTATCTCTGATTGCCCGACCAGAAACAAAAACCGGTTGCGATCTAATACGGATAGCTCGAAACAAATCCTTGTATTTCCAAAGCTCTTCCGCTCCTCTACAGTTTACGTTGTAGATGTATTAATATAGGGACTATGGAGGGCCCAAATAGATCTATTTTACCGTGCCCATGTGGTTATGGTCGGCCCATTTTAATTGTTATATTACGGTCACAAGCCAAATGATGGTTTGCTAATTTATTTTCCATGACTGTCATTGTTTATCACATCATATCATATTATTGAAGGTTATATATTCAAATTCAAAATTTGATTTAACACATTATAATAACTTCAATTGTTATATCAATCGTTTTAAGACTCTAGAACCTACAATTACCCATATTTTTCTTAAAGGACTTTTAGAACCTTATAAGCACCAATCTAAACAAACTCAAACGAGGGTCATTACTGTTTGAGGTTTATTTCAACCATCGCGTTAAATATATTGACAAACAGTCATACCTAAGTAAATGTTTTATAGGTTGGGGATTTAGTTGGTAGGGAAGTAAATATTTTGCAGGTTCAGGATTTAGTTTGCACGGAAGGACATAGCATAACTTAAATTCTGAACAAAAGTACATAATCTATTAGCAAAACATTAAATTATTAAAGTCAAATAGAAATTTAAGGTATGGTTATTAATTCTGAAAAAAAAAAGTACATAACCCATTAGCAACAAATTAAATTATTAAAGTCAAATAGAAATTTAATGCATGGTTATTAATTCTGAACAAAAGTACATTACGGAGTTTTCTACAGACAGAATAGCCCAGCCAACAGATTTTTCCGGAGTCTGGTAAAACAAAATTCAAAAAATTAGGTAGTTGGAGTGTTTGAATTTCATTTTTAATAGTGGAAATGGATTCAGCACTATCAAAAACCCTTATGACACCCCAAATACTGAAGTTTAACAATTGTAAACAAGATTCTGATAAATCTTTGCCGAAATTTTTCAAAATCGTATCGGAATTTCTGGGTTATTCTATGAGTTTTTTTAGACTACGACGTACATAACCCATTCCACAACAGATTAAATTATTAAAGTCAAATAGAATTTTAATGCATGGTTATTAAAAGCATATGAGCAAACCTTTATTCCCCAAGTTTTATTTAATGTTCAGAATGTCATTTATTCCCATCCTATGTATTAAATTTTGTGTGTCATGTATTAATGTTTTAGGTATTTATGTTTTGAATTAACAATAAAGAATATGTTAAATGTGATGTGGGGGATGTAACTCTAGAAAGACAATAAGGAGAAAATCGTAGAGCAAATTTTGGTGGGTGAGTGAAAACAACAGTTAACCCTCGTGAATGTAAATCTCACTAAGAAAAATTGTTTTACTGGTGAAGGATCCTCCATATGAATGTGTATGTTGTGTTTTTGAATTATAATATAAATTATTGTTAGTTGAGATTTGGTTGTGAAAAAATTCACGTATGAGTTTTACAACAACAACTTTGTTTTACTGTGTTTCACGTATGGAAAGTAAGACCTTCATCATTTGATTTCTGCAAATGTATTGTCTTGTTTAAAGACATTTCTGCAACTCTGTGTAAACTCCCTATTGAGAAAATAATTTTCTTTGGGAAAGTAAGACCTTCATGATTTGATTTCTGCAACTGTATTGTCTTGTTTAAAGACATTTCTGCAGCTCTGTGTAAACTCCGTATTGAGAAAATAATTTTCTTTATCTTGGAATTTTTTTAAATGGTATCAGAGTGGGTTTAAAATCTCATTAAGAGGTAGTGTTTTTAATGAGGAGTTAAAATTTGTTTTGAGGAGCATATTTAGCAACAGGAAGAAAATATTTACACAGTGAGAAAGTTTTGTTTACATAGTTAAAATGGCAACAACAAGCACAAGCTTGACTAATCCACAAATACCACAATTTAATGGCAAAAATTACGATTATTGGGCTATAAAAATGAAGACTCTGTTTTCTTCCCAAGACATTTGGGAATTGGTGGAGAATGGTTTCCAAGAATGAGTATATGCAGTAGCATACAGTGCTTTGACATAAGCAGAAAAAGGATGTGTTGAGAGACAACAGGAAGAAGGAAGTCAAAACTCTCTTCTACATCTTTTAAGAAGTGCATGAAAGTATTTTCCCAATGCTTGTAGAAGCAAAGAAGTCCAAGCAAGCATGGGATACCCTCGAGACAACCTACCAAGGAATGGTTAAGGTGAAGACAACAAAACTACAAATGCTGAGAAGAGATTTTGAAACAATTTATATGAAAGAGTCTCAGAATGTAGACTCATTTTTTACACATGTAATTGGGTTGGTTACCCAAATTAAGTCTCATGGCTGGACACTTGAGGAAAGAATAATAGTTGAGAAAATTCTGAGAATTTTTCGAGGAAGACTTGATGCCATAATTGTGGCAATAGAAGAGACAAAGGATTTCTCGCAGTTTGAGTGGATGAGATTCATGCATCGCTGATGTCTCATGAGCATAGGTTGAATAGAGCAACAAACTCATCATTGGAGCATGTTTTCAAGACACAAGTTTCATTTGGTCAAGGTAGAGGTCAAGGAAGAACAAATTATAGAGGAAGAGGTAGAAGCCCACATAGAGGTGGAAGAAGCAGTCCTTCAAGCTCAAATGGAAGGGAAAGAAATCAAAATCCAAGTCAAGGCCCAAGACAAAATCAAGCACAAGTTCACAGGCATGATAAATCTCAAGTTCAATTTCATTATTGTAAGAAGTATGGTCATTATGCAAATGAATGTAGAAAGAAAAAATATGACATAAGTAGCAAAACAAGTGCAAATTTGATAAAGGAAAATCAAAACCATGGTAGCATGTTCTAATCTTATAATGTAGCACAAGAAAAACAAGGAGATGTATGGTTTCTAGATTTAGGGTGTAGCAACCACATGACTCGGAACATAGAAAGGTTTTCCAATGTAGATGAAAGTGTAAAATCAGAAGTGAAATTAGGGACTGATAGAAAAGTCTCGGTCATGGGAAAAGGAAGAGTAGATATTCTAACAAATAAGGGAGAGAAGAAATACATTTCAGATGTTTATTTTTTATGTGGCTTGAAGCATAACATCATAAGCTTTGGAAAACTCATGCAAAATGGCTACAATGTATATTTCAAAAATGATGTGTGCGCAATTTTGGATAAGCCTCCGAGTAGACAGCTGATTGCAAAAGTTCATATGACAGATAATAGAATGTTTCCTCTCAAGTTAAAATTAGACTTGAAGGAAGAAGGTGTTCAAGCACAACTATCAATGAACTCATAGAAGGATGAATGAAATGTAGCAGCCATCTCACAAGTAAACTTTCAAGAAGAGGTCAAAGATGAAAATTGGTTATGGCATTTGAGATTTTGTCATCACAACTTTGGAGGTTTGAATTTGTTGCATAGGAAAGGTATGGTGAAAGGATTGCCACTCATAGAAACACTGGACAACCTATGTGAAGGATGTATCTTGGGCAAACAACAAAGAGAATCATTTCCAGTAGGAAAGTCAATAAGGGAAAATGCACCTTTGGAGATTGTCCACTCAGATTTATGTGGACCAATGCAAACACCATCAATAGGTGGCAACCATTATATTTTTACCTTCATAGATGACTACACAAGGGATACATGGGTCTACTTCTTAAAATATAAAAGTGAAGTGTTTGACCGTTTCCACCAATACAAAGCTCTTGTTGAGAAGAAAAGTGGAAACTACATCAAAGTGTTGAGGACTAGTAGAGGTGGAAAATATATCTCAAGTAACTTCCAACGTTTTTGCAGGGAGCATGGAATTCACAAGCAATTTACAACAAGGTATACACATCAGAAAAATGGTGTCGCAGAAAGAAAGAATAGGACGATCATGGAAATGGAAAGGAGTATGTTGAAGGAAAAGATTTTTCCAAATGATTATTAGGTTGAATATGTTGTTTGTGCAACATATATTATTAATAGGTTTCCAACCAAAATTTTTTTGAATATTGTTCCTAAAGAGGCATGGAGTAGAAGAAAGAAGCATGTCACTCACATGAAATTTTTTGGATGTGTGGCGTATGCATATGTCCCGGATGAGTCGAGGAAGAGGTTGGACAACAAGGGGGAGAAATGTATATTTGTTGGCTACCTTGATGAACCCAATTCATACAAGCTCTACAATCCATCAACCAAGAAGGTAATAATCAGTAGAGATGCTAAGTTCATAGAAGAGGAAGCATGGGATGGAAGTTTAGAGAATACGATCAATGTGAAGACATGTATACCACATGAAGACAAAGAGGAATTGACTGTTGCAAGTAATTCCTCAACGATGACTCCTCCTCCACCTACACAAGCTCAACAAAGCAGTCAACATAAGACACTGCAAAAAAATAATAGGACAGCATTGTGCAACCAAGAAAGTTCTTCTCCAAGCACACCACAAATATCTGCAACTCCATCTACTTCAAGCGGAACACCAAGCCGATCTTCAACAAGCATAAGAAGACCAAAATTCATAAATTTAAATGAAATTTATGAGCAATATAAAGTTGATAGCAACACTGGTTTAAATTCTTTATTTTCATTTTTTTCATGTAGATAACCCAATACACTTTGAAGATGGAGTCAAATAAGAGAAATCGGTTGCAGCAATGGATGAATAAAGAGGAGAAATATAAAAGAATGACATATGGGAGTTAGTGCACCTTCCGAGAGGAAAAGAAGTCATTGGAGTGAAGTGGGTCTATAAGACCAAGAGCAACATGAAAGGAAAGATTAAAAGGCATAAATCAAGGCTAGTTGTCAAAGGATACAAGTAGTAGCATGGAAGAGACTATGCGGAAAAATTTGCGTCAGTCGTGAGCATGGAGACAGTGCCTACAATGTTGTCAATTATCGTGCAACATAAATGGAAAGTGTATCAAATGGACATAAAATCAGCATAATTAAATGGAGTGATGAAAGAGGGGGTATATGTTGTGCAACCACTTGGTTATGAGGTAGAAGGCCAAGAAGAGAAAGTGTATATAGGTTGCATAAAGATCTTTATAGTCTAAAGCAAGCACTGCATTCATCGTATAGTAGGATATATTCTTACTTGATGGAAAATGGGCTTGACAAATGTGATGGTGAACCTACTCTCTACATCAAAGAAACTGACGATAAGCTTCTTATTGTCGTTTTTTATGTAGATGATTTTATTTTTACAGGGAGTGATGATTTACTCATTATTTATTTCAAAGAGGTCATGAAAAGTAAGTTTGAAATGACTGACTTGGGGTTGCTAAGATATTTTTTGGGAATAGAAGTGAAGCAAACAGAAAATGGAATTTTTATGTCTCAAGCAAAGTATGTTGCAAACATTTTAGAGAGGTTTACTATGTAGAACAACAATCCAGCACCAACTCCAACTATCATGGGGTTGAAGTTGAGCAAGGAAGATTGCAGGAACAATGTCAATTCAACATTATACAAAAGTATGGTGGGAAGCATAATGTATTTGACTGCAACCAGGCCTGATATAATGTATGCAGTGATTTGGGTGTCAAGGTTCATGAAGAAACCCAAAGAGACACATTGGAAAGCAACGAAAAGAATTATAAAGTGTGTTAATGGGACAAAGGAGTATGGTGATTTGTACTCCGCAACATATGATTTTAGGCTGGTTTGTTACACTCAATGACTAGGAAAGAAGTGTTGATGATAGAAAGAGCACGTTAGGATATGTTTTTAATTTAGGTTCGGGAGCCATTTCATGGGCTTCCAAGAAGCAACTGATAATATCATTGTCAACATCAGAAGTTGAGTATGTCACCGGAACAACAATAGTGCGTCAAGAAGTTTGGATGAGAAGGATGTTGTGGGATTTATGTCATGAACAAGATGGAACAACCACTATTTTCTGTGACAATAGTTCAACAATTGTACTATCAAATAATTATGTCCTTCACAAGAGGAAAAATCATATTGATGCTAAATATCATTTAATAAAAGAATTATTTAACAACGAAAAGATTGTGTTGCAGCATTGCAAGTTAGAAGAAAAATTAGTAGACATCTTCACAAAGACATTGCCATGTGAAAATTTTGTTTATCTCAGAGATTGTCTGGGAATGGTCAATGGCAGGAGTTGCAATTAAGGGGGAATTTTGGAGAATTAATCTCAACCACTGCGTTAAACACACTGACAAACAGCCATACCTTAGTAAATGTTTTGCAGGTTGTGGATTTTGATTGCAGGGAAGGACATCGCATAACTAAAGTTATGAAAATAGGTACATAACTCATTCTAGAACAGATTAAACTATTAAATTCAAATAGAAATTTAATGCATAGTTATTAAAATCTTATGGGAAAACATTTATTCCGCAAGTGTTATTTACTTCACGTAATCTCTAAAAAGTTCATAAAGTCATTTTTGTGCATCCTATCTATTAAATTTTGTCTTTCATGTATTAAAGTCGTAGGTATTTATGTTTTGAATTAACAAGAAAGAAAAAGTTGAGTGTAATCTGGCTAATGGAAAGACAAGAAGGTGAAAACGATGGAGCCAACTGTGTGTTAATTCCGCAACCCTCGTGAATGCAAATCTAAGCAACAACAGTTGTTTTACTAGTGAAGGAGAAACAACCTCCATATGAATGTGTATGTTGTGTTTTTTAATTATAATATAAAGTATTGTTAGTTGTGATTTGGTTGTGAAACAATTCATGTATGAGTTTTACCACAACAACTTTGTTTCACTGTGAGTAAAATTGTTTGATTATATTTGCTCCATTATATTTGAGGAAAATAATTCCCTCTATCTTGAAAAATTTTAACAATTACAAGGATATACTTATTATGA
The DNA here is from genome assembly GCA_034641835.2 of Pinus albicaulis. Classification (NCBI taxonomy): domain Eukaryota; kingdom Viridiplantae; phylum Streptophyta; class Pinopsida; order Pinales; family Pinaceae; genus Pinus; species Pinus albicaulis. The sequence goes on from CM076577.1 coordinate 1,212,625,767, forward strand.
ATTGAAGACATGTTACATGTGGGTATTGAACCTAAGTGAGAATGATAACAATATTTCTCATAGTTATTATGAGTTGAACATGTTACAACATTTCTCCCAACCACCAGAATTACATCCAATTGACAATGGAAGATCATACAAACTCTACCTTCCCCTTGATGTGAACCTATGACCTCCTACGAGGAAACACATGATATTAACCATTAGGCCCACTCAAGTATGTTAAGTATCATTTTTATTATATTTATGGTCATAAAAATAATGATTTAGCAATTATAATTTATTAAATTATAAGTCTCATTTTATATGTGTCATTGTCATAATTTTTACATTATTATTGTAAAGACAATGAAATATAGATTACAATTTACTATCAATGACTCATTTTTGTCTTTCTCTTTTTCTTTTTTCATTTCTTTCTTCTTTTTATATTTTTCTTTTTTTCTTTTTTTTTTCTTTTTTTCTTTCGTGGTTCATGGACCCGTAGATCGAGAAAATTTAACTTGTGACCTCTCAATAGAAAATGTGCTTTAACCACTAGGAATCACCAATTGATCTAACCCTCAGTGCTAAAACTAACTATTAGTGACTCTATCACTATTCATTTTGAGTATAATGTAAATTTTGAGACAATTTCTTATTTAAATGAATTTATCATTATCTATTTTGACTATAATATAATGGTTGAAACAAAAGGTCATTATGGAAATTTTATTTCTATAAAAAAAAAGAGTTTGATTGATTTAATTTAATTTTAATAATATATCAATCATATAATTCCCTATTGATAATTGATTACAAGGTGTTTGTTAAGACATTTTATAGTGAAAATATCACTAGCTCTAAACTTATGGGCACAAACCCAACCACCCTTAAGTAGAAGTCTCTCAAACCAAGTTAATCCCACCTCTTTGCACCAAAATAACAAACAAACAAACAAACAAAAAACATAACAATCCTAAAATTTTGCTTTAAATCTAATTATCATTAGTTTGGTTATGATGAAATTATTTTTTTCCCTTATTACCTTTTCATATATTACCCATTTATCCTACCCATATATAATTATCATAGTTTAAATCAATATATGTTATAGAAAATTTAGTTAATAAACTTATGAAAATTAAAATCAATAAAAAAAAAACACACAATAAAAAAAACATAACAACTTCCTATAATATAAAAACATATCGACTTTCTACTTTCTACAATGGGTAAACCTACAAACCATACAATTCATTATTCTTTCTTTTATTATTCGACACTAACTATAATAATCAACCTTATCAATATCCATTTCATATATATTTATAGATAATCAATTTGTTTACAAACTGACTGTTTCTTATTACTCGACAATTTACTTAGAAAAAAATCTCTAAAATTATTCATTATGTGCATCCTTAACTATCTACTCTTAACTCAATAATATATTTAACTAATATAACAACCACTTACATAGATGCTCAACCATTTATATAATTAAAACATTTTAATTACTAATTTTTGGGTACTACTTTATAATTAACTCTTTAAACTTTATTTAACTATCTAAACATATCTCAAATCTTCATATTTCACACTTTTAATTCCAAATATATCTAAAGGCTTAATAATTATTGTACACACCATAAAAAGAACACCCTAAATTATATAGATCCCTTTAAAATTTAATAATTAACATCCATTTTAAAATTTCAATTTCTTTTTCTTTTTCTTTTTCTTTTTCTTTTTCTTATTCTAATTCTATATATATATATATATATATATATATATATATATATATATATATATATATATATATATATATTAATATTAGTATTTATAATTTTTACTAAGTTTAAAAATTATAAAAAAAATTCATGTCCAATAAGCTTCCATGTCTTCATGTGATGGTATTGGATTTTACCATATCCCACTCATATTTTTTATATGAAAATATGGAGATTTGCAATTGTAAATTATTATTTTTACAATAAGGGAACATACACACTTTTCCATTTATATTTTTTAATTGAAACATACGCACTTTTCTATTTATATTTTTTTATTTAAAAATATGCATGTGGATATGTGAATTAAAATTTAACAAAAAAAATTTACGATAAGGAAAAATATAAACTTTTGAGTAAACACACATTGAACTATGTGATTCATTATTCTTTCTTTATTCAACATTAATAAGAATAATAAATCTGTCATTTATACATAAATGATCAATTTGTTTACATCTTTACATCTTAATTATCTTTTATCCTAATGTAAATTAAATATATGTGATTCATTATTTTTTTATTATTATACAATATTAATTAGACTAGTATATTTTATCAATATCCATGTCATTTATACATAAATTATCAATTGTTTACATCTTAATTATCTTTTATCAATAAAAAAATTACTTATGAAATAAGTCAACTAACTATTATGTGCATCCTTAATTATCTATTTCACTAACACAATCATTAATAAATGTTTTAAAAAATGAAAAGAGTTTATATTAAAATATGCCCTTGAATGTAGGAGTTTCTAGGGAAATTAATTACAATATGTTCTCCTCCTTGTCAACCGCTTTGACTTGCTTCGACTAATGGTACTTTTTCAAAAAACTAAGAAACCAGCTTCCTCCCAAAAATAGTAGGAAGGGAAAAGTTTTAAAACTATGTCATGAGAGGAGTATCTTTAAAAAATTTGTCTCACAAGAAAATTTAGAAATAAAAAATTTCTATAAATTACTAGAAGATGTCCATGGCTTGGACAATAGAATTCATGACCTAAGTTATTCCTACTATGTTCTTTCTTCTTAGGAACACTTCTTTTTAAGAACATTTGAATAGGGAGGCGGAGAAGAGTAGGACTTATGCTTGACCACCTTACCAAATTCATCAATTACTCCATGAGAGACCTTTGGTAAAAGCTTTCCCACCATAGGATTTTTCGATGGAGGGTTCTATCTCGCTCTTCTTCTTCAAACAAATCGGGAAGAGCCTATAGAGCAGGCTGATGCTTAGATTCCACTTACATGATTGCTACTTTTTAATTCCATTCTTAGTATGCTTCCTTTCAACTAGAATGGATCTTAGATTTCAAAGGAATTTGTTCTTAAGCTAGAGCTTGCAGATGAGACCAACCATCCAAATTTAGTTGAATTTCCTATGGGAGGCCTTTTGATAAATCCATTTCATAACATATTTGGGGACACAAAAAATTGTTCCCATGTTCCAAATCACAAGAAATAATTATGCTAATTTTGTGTCCAATTTCATTATTAAAAAGTTACCTCGCCCCAGAAAATAAGAGGGATGAAAGGGAATATTGTTCACATAGTTGAAAATGATATTTCCATCATAGGATTGAATTTCAGAGACCAATGAATGAGAAAAAGCATCCTAACTTATAGATCTAATCTTTATCCTCCCTATTTTCAAAGACAAATGGATAATACCCATTTCCACAGTAGTAAATTCTTTGGGGTAAATGATTTTCCAAATTATAAAAAACTAAGTCTTCAATACCTTCATGATTTGGCCACAAACAAGTGACTTTTCCCATTAACCATTTTTCCTTTGAATACACCATACTCGTTTTTTTTCTTTAAAAAACCCAAATCCAAAGAAAATTTTGATCATGATTTCTTCACAAATTTATTTGGATCAATCATTTTTTTTCTACATTAAAGCACACAACCAACTAAACAACATACGGTGACAAAATCCTTATTCTCAAAACCCTCAATCAAATACCCTTGTATTAGCCATCTATCGAAACATAGACGTTGGGGGCGACATAAATACATACTCGAATGAGTGATATGAAAACCACATGACAACCATGAGCACGCAAGTTGAGATCCATGTATAGAGATTTGAGGGGGATGCTTTGATGGTAACACTAGTAAATGAAGGAATCCATTATGGCATGAGCAGTCAAGTTGAGATCCATGGACAGATATTCGAGGGGAATGCTCTGATGCCAACACCATCAAATGAAGGAATACATTGTGGCATGAGCAGGAAATTTGAGATCCATGTATAAAGAATTGAGGGGAATGCTTTGATGGCAACACTAGCAAATGAATATATCCATTGTGGCTAGGGAAACCCTAGTTGTTAGGATAAGGGTGTCGTGGAGTGCCATACCATCTCGACTCACATGTGAATATCTTGAATTTAGTATTTAATACAATATATGATATGCATTTATGTAAGGTTTATTAATTAACATATATAGAACAAATCATATATATGTCACCGATATATTTTATATGAAAATTTGAATGAGTCATGTGGGAAGAAGCTTAAACATGTTTAACATAAAGGGATCACTTGTCTTATTAGATTGTCAAAAATTGTGATAGAAGTCATTTTTTTATAGTGATATAAACAAATATATGAAAAAATAATTTCGAATCATAACTCACAAATAAATAATCACAAGTAGTTAATTAGTTCATCTTTAAAAAGATAAAAAATTTAGGGATGGATGGATATTGGAGTTTCTTTTGGAAGGAGATATATTAAAAATGTTGAAGAATTTATTCTCTTTATACAAGTAATACGATATTTAAATTCAAAATATATTTCTATTGTCCCCAAAACTAATATCCAATAACATTTGAAGCATTTAGAAGAATTTATTTATGTAATCTTATTTATTAAGTAATTTAAAAGATGATTGCTAACATGTTTAAAGTTTTTTTGTTCTAGTGTCATTAAGATGAATATCTTGGATTATTTTTCAATGGTCAAATCCACAATGTTGTTTCAAAAGCACAAAAAATAATGCACTCAATAAATTTTTAGAAATCCTAAGTGGTTGTGATGAAACTTGATCTAGCTAAAACTTGTATAAATGTGAATTGGTTATAACCTAGTTTGTTGCTACTTTAGATAGGGATGAATTTTCATAATATAAGATATCATAGTATTCATATCATCTCCCTTATGTTATTCTCAGAGATGAATCTCCTTTTGAGTTTTTATTTCCCTAACGAAACTCATACAGGGATGTTACTTATCCAATTTTTAAAATTTTATTAGTGGTTGAAGGTTTAAGAATTTTAATAAAAAATGCGAGAAGAGGAGAAATATAAGTAGTTAAATTTCATATGGAACAATATTATCTTCATAGACAACATTATGATGTTTGGTCAATGCACCAGTAGGAGATTAAAAACATAAGGGAGGTATTTTAAACATGCCAAATTCTACATCAACATTTAATGAACTAGATGAAGAGGTGAAATTACAAATATTGAACCTATTTTAAATTAATTATGTTGAAATCCCTGAAGGTGTAACGTATATAGGTTAAATGTAAAATAAAATTAATATAAATATGATAATTGGATGTCATTTTAGTTTATCTTGAGTGGTTGTGAGATGGAGTATTTTCCTCCCTCCCTAGGTTCTATCATGTAAATTACTTGTTGAGCTCATAATGAGTATACTGTTGTAATGGATTTGAGCCATATTGTTGACTTGAAATTGTGACTTAAAGAATATAGTGTATACCCTAGGTATCATCCCTATAGTAAAGGGGCTCAGTAGTCTTCCATGGGATATATTACCTAGAAACAAATATGTCTATTTGTTGTGACTGTATTATTACTGGACCAATCAACATCCTTGAACACTTTGTCATAATCCCTTTGCAAAGCTCTAAGCAACACCTTTCCAAAAAGTATGAGTTTATGGGTCAGTCACCTTAAAAATTATAGTGTATACCCTAGGTATCATCCCTATAGTAAAGGGGCTCAGTAGTCTTCCATGGGATATATTACCTAGAAACAAATATGTCTATTTGTTGTGACTGTATTATTACTGGACCAATCAACATCCTTGAACACTTTGTCATAATCCCTTTGCAAAGCTCTAAGCAACACCTTTCCAAAAAGTATGAGTTTATGGGTCAGTCACCTTAAAAATTTTGTTTTTATCCCTAATGCACCATGCAACCTTGTCCACCTGCAATGGTTGCAAGTTGCATAATTGAGCACTTGTACTAACCAGCATGGGTTGTTCTACTTTTGAAGTGTGATGGTTCAAGAATTTCAGGAAAAAAAATGAATATTCCATTTCCATATTCTTTGAAGGTGGTTTTATCCATTTACCATGGATATATATCTTGAATTCCTTCTCTAGAGGTATTACCTCTTATCCTTTTATCCTATCCTCCTTCATATGTGGATCTCAAGCCTATATTGGTAAATCCTAAACTACCACTTTTACCCTATAAATCTACTGCCTCCCATAGAGTCTTGGTTGGATTTTGGATATTACTAATGCTCTCATGTTGTTTCTTTGAGCTCAAGGAACCATCATCCATTTATGCATTAGGGTTGAGTGTGAATTTTTTCTTTGTGGCAAATAAGGACAATACAATTGTGGATACATCTACAAAGTTAAGTTATATATATGGTTGCAACTCTCTCCTTTGTTTATTAATACAGAAGGCATGATTTTTTTATATATTTGTGTCATTTTTGTGGTTATGTATTTCAATGTCATTTTGACTCATTGACTAGAGACATTGGATTATGATATGTGGATATTGTTGTTCTATTTCTTGCTTTAGTCATTGTTGCAAGTTCTATTTATAGCGTGTGGAGGTAGAGTTGGATCTTACAAGTGAAGAGAAGAGGACTTACTACAGATTCCAGGTAGGTCTATTTTCTGTATTCTATTATCACTAAGGAAAATGTAGATCTTTTTTCCATGTATTTCTATAGATCTAGGGAGTTCATTTTTGTCCATAGAAGTGAAATTTCTATATAACAAATTGGCGACCATACTAGGGACATTGGAAGTCAAAATTTCCATTAGATCCCTTGATATATATCCCTTCCAAAACATTGTTCTCCCATATAATGTGAATCTCTTGGAATCCATGGCTTCATATGGGCCATGATCAAGGTAAACATCAGAGAAAAATTCCTTTTCTTGTGTCAAGCTCATTAAAAAATGAAACAAAATTCCATGAGTATAGTTATTTTACTATGTCCATCTCATTAAAAAATGAAATAGGTCTCTTGAGCATGGTTCTTTTCTTGTATTAAACTCATTAAAAAAAGAAACAAATCCCCTTTCAATTCAAGTCTTTGATTAGATATCGTAAATTCCCAGTTGAGTCTTTACTTGATCTCATAAATGAACCTTCATTCCATCCACCTATTGGTAACCAATAATCTAATTAGGTGAATAAAATGAAGCTTGCGGGGATTATCGTTAGAATTAAATCATTATGTTGGGGGCATGCGAAATTATCTCAAGCATAGTCTTCCTTTGTTTCAAGCTTGTGTAAAAATGAAACCACTCACAATAATAGTTTTTCTCATGTTTCAAGCTTGTGTAAAAATGAAACTGATCTCAAGCATAGCTTTTATCTATTTCAAGCTTGTGTAAAAATGAAACCACTCATACTTTATCCCTCGTGATTGTCATTTTTATCAGCTTGTTTTTTCTAGATTATACTTGATTTTCTCATTCCATCATTACCATCTTCTTGGTCAATCCTACGCTTTCACTTGGTTATTTTACCCTTTCTTGAGGAACAACTACGATGAGTGGTCTTCTTAGCCAACCCTTTGACCTTTGCATGTTTTGAGCAGTGTAGTAGTGTTTTTGTAACAATAGTGTACCAAAAGACACCTCCTTACTAGTTGGTTATTCTCTACAAAGGAATACATATAAAATGTGTGTTATTAGTATACAGACTGAGATAAAAAAAGCATTGCAAATGGTGAAAACAATGCATATACAAAAATAAACTAAAACAAAGAGATAAAGACACAAATAATTCTTGATGAAGAAGACAAGTCAACAACATAATGGAAGAAGGCTCACTTTATCAATTGTTGGTGGTAGAAGATGAATATTAAACACTTGAAGGGAATTATTTGAGCTATGTTGCTCAAAAATCCTCAGAAAGGAGGTTCCTTTCCTTAATCTCTTTGCAAGCTTCTCCTCTCCCTTAAAGAAGTATGAAGACTCTCTCAATGGTGGAATCTTCTTCTTTCACTAGGATGATAGATTCCTTAAAACCAATCTAACCAACATACTAATGCTCTTACTTCTTCTGCTTTAATAATGAAATGTGGTTTTACTCTGGCAAAAATTTGGCCAGCATGAAATTGTCTCTTTTTTTGGTTCTCCCGTGTCCTATTTATAATGTTTGTTTGGATCCATATTCCCTCGATTGGTTCATGAATGATAATTAATTATTATTAGGACAATATGATTCCATTAAGGGCTACATATTTTCATGGAAACTCAAATTCGGTTGTCCTTGACTGAAACATGTAAGGGAATAATTTTCCAACTATGTGAGGATGTCTTGAAATAGTTGAGTCAATATTTTCTTGAACCGCGCGAATTTGAACAAAAAAACCATGCAGTTGTATTTTATTCCTTAAAATATGTCACGCGGTCTAATTTTTATATATAATACCTTAGGAAGAATTAACTTTTTGAGCTTTCATATTGTCTAAAACTAGAAAATATTCACCTATATGTTTTTTCTAGATGACTTTGGGTGTCTTTTAGGTTGCACAACATGTGTGCGATTTTCTGGTGTTAATAATTTCCTCCTGACGTATAATGTTAGGAGAAAATGTATAGCTAAAATACATCATGTTTTATTTTTCTAACTAAGAGTCTGATTAACTTCTTGAGAGAGAGAATAACTTATTATGGAGATGATTATGGAAATATGTTTCCTAAGGGTAAAGGATAACCATGGTTTGAATAAAACATGAAAAAATAAAAATTGTTTATACGAGGTGGGCATGTCCCATGCTTGTTATGAAGTCTAGTGATAAATTATTACAATCAGATATGAAATAGTTATGTCTAGGAAATGATGTGGTGGTTGACATGATGATGCATGATGATGATAATTGTTGATGCCCATAGGGGCGCTTCATAACAAATATACTGAATCCACTTCCCCCATGCATAAAAAAGGTGATGCATTGCTTGGGTGAGGTTCTTATGAATGGATGGGTCTTCGAATCTGGGTACCTTCCTCATATCACAAAGTAAGAACTGTTGAATGAGGTTCTTACTGATACGTGGGTCTTCGACTAAATGAAATAACTGCAACAATCATTAAGTAGGATACCACTCTGACATGAAAATTTTCATTAGTGTCTAATGTCAGGGTGATCAATGACATCACTCGGCAGTAGTGATTCCCATTATGCCACCCGACGATATCACTTACGAGGGGGAGTATCTAAGGTATTGTCTCGATCATTGAATATGGGTGTTGAAGTCGACTGGAAAGAAGCATCCACCACCCGAAAATATTGATTCGAGGAATCAATATATTATATTAAATTAGGCTGTTATATGGTAGGTCATCAAGGCATGATAATGAAATTTGATAATATCAATGGGTATGGACAACTAGCCCGAGGTCGGAGCTGTAATGCAAGTGGCGGTAGTAAACAAAAAATATGACATGGATGGCCCTAAAGTAGATAGGACTTCAAGGGTAGGTGTTTCGGGGAAATATCACCCTAGAGGTTGGTTGGGATACAACCTCCACAGAGCAGGGGCATGCTACTTAACAGAGACTCACACAACCATACACGTTCAGAAAAACTAAATAGAGCAGAATGAGAAGGTTACCCGTAGGTCCTACGGTTGAAGCAGATCCCGCAGGGTTCAAACCCCCAGCAACCGTCCTTCCTTCTTAACCTGAAATACAAGAACAAACGAGCACAAAGGATAAGTTGTACAGCATATATCTACTCTAAATGTCAGTGAGATTCATATAAAACATTAAATAAATCATAATGAATGCTTGTATAACAAATATTCTCATACATATAAGCATACACTAACACGTTTATTTCGGGAACGACATGGTACTTCTGTATTATAAATAGCATGTACAAAAGTAACGGGTGGAGAGATCACCTGATCCTTCCAAGGCCTTCGCAGACCGTCGTCCGGATCCGTCCAGCCCTTGCCTCGCTAAGACTCCTTCCAAACTGGTGCATACGAGATAACATATAAAGGGATGTGTATCTCAAGGAAACAAGGGTTTCCTATAATGAATTGGGAAAGTGCAGGAGGCACAGGGAATCAGACTTGGATAGGGAATACCAACAGAGTATAATATCAATAACTCTCTCTCTCCCTTAGGCCATACACATGAGGGGTTTTTATACTCCCTCCAAGTAGTTTCAACAGTTGGAAACAGTTGGCCACGTGCTGGGGTGGTTGAACTACCCGAGTAACCATCAACCCAGCCCGAAAATAGGGAATTTTTATATATTTTTTCATAATTTTAATGGCATACGCGGAAAAGTGCAGCTGGACTCGCGTATACACGCGGAAAAGTACGGGCATAGTCGCGTATGGGGATTTTTACACTGTTTTTAAGTGAATTTGTCCAAGTTTGTAGGAATGGGTGCCCAAAACCATCAAAGCAATCATGAATCATGTGAAGGTGAGAAATGATGCTATAAAAGATGCCCCCTAATATATGAGGTCAGAAGTGGTACATGATGGCCGAAATGTATTATGCACATAGAAAGAACTTCGCAAGGACAAGAGAGGACTTCACCAGATTTCAGCCTGCCAAAAACCAATGAAAGAAAACAGAGAGTCAACTCATGCTGAGGCGGGCATACCCATGCTCAGTCAAAAATACATCATATGAAAAGTACTGAATAGATCCAACATGTATACAAGTATAGCTGAACTGAAAGTACACAATGAATCATCTAAGCATGGCCCGGAAATACAAGTCTGAATCAATGTCCAAGTATCACATATAGAAAGTTGATCAAAGATGGTGCAACTGGATGTCTGATCAAATAAGTAACTGAATCTCCAAGTACCGGATCATAAGAGGTGGATCAAACGGTACAATCACGCAACTTGGGAGCCAACATATAGGATGCTGCTGTACTGAACTGCAACATATAAGGGTGGACGACATCACTGGCAGAAACTGAAAGGACTGTCAAAAGTGAACCGAAGAATGCTGATGCAACCCGAGGTCTTCACCGATCACTATGGCACAATTCTACACAATGGGAATAAATGAGTTGAAGTCGACCATGTGAGAAATCGTTGGATTACCGGGCAATGATGTATCCCGTTAACCAATGCGAGACAACCCACCGATAATGATAATGAGTGTCAAGGTGCCCCAGTACAATCTAGCAAGTGTGAATGAATGAGTTGAAGTCGAACACTTGAAAGAATCTACCAATCAGGAGGCAATGATGAATCCCCACTGTCGATAGCGAAGAGTCTGCCACTGATGACTGCAAACCCTAAGGTACCGACAAAAAGACTCTAGACCTTATTCCCAGAGCAATGAGTCAGAGTCGATGGGAAAAGATCTGCTGGAAGGAAGGCATTAAGGCATCCCACATCAGTCCAGCGCGAGTGTAACCCACAGGCCAAGATTTGGAAGGAATCGGACGAAGTAGAGTGATGGAACCAAAACCGAAGTACGTTTCCGACATGCACAAGATGAAGCTAGTGCACGGAAGAAACCCTCTGAACCAACCAATAATGAAAGCTGACACAGAGGCGAGAAATCCACCGATAGGGTCAAATGGAAATCAAGGTACCGCACGAATCCCAAGTGTGATAATGTGTGCTGATGTCGAACACAAGGGAAATCACTCAGTCAAAGACCCACGATGATGATCAAATGCTGAGCATGAGGTCACCTATCAATGATGGAAATAGGCCCAAGGTGCGGCTCTAGGTTTGCTCTCAGAGCAATGTGTCGTAGTCGATAAGAGACAAACCCGCCGGCAAGAAGTCAATGGGGACCCTCTCAAACCAGCACGAGCAGAAGACCAAAACATCTGATGTGATAGAACAAGATACTGACAAGACCGGGAAGGCCGACTAAATAATGAGTCAAGAGACACCGCAGAATGGCCGACTCTGGTTAGACTTCCCTTGAACAAAAACACGACTCGTGATGACCATGGCAGTAAAAAGTGACACTGTATAAGTCTGTTATGCAGGAGGCAGAACAAACTCTCCATATGATTGGAAGAGATAACCAACCTGGGGAGAACTGACAAGTGAAACATGGTAAAGGCTGAACCTAGGTCAAAACTAAAACCATCCCAAATGAAGGAAATATATATAAGTATATGTGCTTTGTTCAAGGGCGACAAACTGACTTTGTACTGCCATCAAAATAACGAAGATACATCCCGTTCCCACTCTTTTTGTTATATTTGATTTTTTTGTCTTTTTCATATAATAAGCCTGAAAAAGAATAAAAGAATGCTATGGTACAATGGATAGAACGAGTATCAAGAAAGAAGATGCACTAGTTCCGAGGATTGGAACAATCCTATGCTCAATGCAAGGTGGCGAAAACTGGTCAGTGATACTCAGAGGAATGTTCCATCCATGGATACAAAAGGTGTCAAGTCGTGATAGCTAAGTGCATGCAATGGTTAACTTGCACAGAAATTCAAGGTCAAAAGTTGGCTTAAACATCGAGTCCAAATGAAGCTGGCTAAAGGCCAGGATAAACAAGTAGCCAATATGCAATGCAGTAATACAACTTAAACGACACCAGGGAGCCTCTAGGGTATAAGCCAGAAAAATGATAAGTGATGAAGAAGAAGAATGAAGCTTCAGCGCATAAGACATGGCGGGACTAAAGAGGACTCCCGAGCCTACATAAAAAGAAGCATGGGCAACAAGTGATAGCGAGGAACTAACTAGGAAGCCCATGTAAAGGAAGGCTCTACCATCAAGTCATGATTAAATAATCGGCGAGTGAAATGGGTGTAATACTCATGACCTGATGGGATCGACCCTAAGGCAAGTGACCAGTATGGAGGCTAGAATGCAAGATGCAACAGAAAGTGATTCCCTAACCTATATGCCAGTGAAGATCATATACCTGCCGTGAAGAGTCAGAAATCATGGATCAAAACCGGGAAAAATCTCAAAACCGTCAAAATGTACCTGAAAACATACCAAACTGGGCACTTCCAAGCAATCGAGTTATACAGCATAAGATAGATCGAAAAAAAAATAGGCATAAGGAAATTTTGCGAAAATTTTCAATTTTTTAGCCATAAATACACAAATTACCTCTCAATTGGTTCATTATTGCATAGCTGATTTGGAAAAAGTGCTCTGGAGCTAAAAACTTGTTTCAGCAAATCAGGAACAACCGACCGTCGGAACTCAGCGAAACTTCAGGTAGGCTCCTTAATCATCCTGTTTATTCATTTTATCCGTTTGAAAATTAAAATTAAGTGATTTTTTGCCTTAAAACCCTTGCTAAAATATGCGTACCTGCGCATACGCGGGTTCAATGAAGGAAACCCGCGTATACACGCGACTGTGTACAGGGAAAACCGCGTATGCGCAGGGCCGAAACTTAAAAAGCGTATCTAATGAAAATTTTGATGAAATTTCTCAGGATGACCATTTCATGGAGGGAACGTGAGCATAGCGCAATAGACCAAGAGGTCATGCAGGATCGCGCAGCACAAAATATCCTCCGAAACTGCGGATTGTTCAAATTCTTTAAAATGCCCAATATGAAAAGCAACGTGCGATTGCTAGAAATGCTCATAAATTACTGGGAACCAGGTCAGGATTGCTTCATAATTGATCAGATGCCACTATGCATAAAAGTGGAGGATATATATTTCATCACTGGACTCTCCAGGAGGGGAGAACCAGTAGACTTGCACGGAAAGCCCTTGGGAGGGTTGACCGTGGAAGATTATGTCCACCTATATTGCGTAGATAATTCCAAAAAGGTTGGAACACAGATTGCAATTAGAGATATCAGGGATTTGCACATGAAAATCCTCCTGTTCACCATCGGCAGAGTGGCAGGATCTGTCTCACTACATCAGGCGTCCAGGACGCAAATGAGCATCGCAGTAGAGTGTTTAGTTCATGTGTACGATTGGTGCACAGCCCTGCTACTGAACATGAAACAACAGCTGACCTCCATTCGCCAAGCAAAAACAAAACACTTTGGCTATGGGACCATTTTGACAACATTCTTCTTTGAGAGGATTCCAGCTTTGAGACCCAGAGTCATCTCGACTATCAGCAGCCCGCAGGACCCAAGAATTGCCCGTTGGGCAGACATGATGAAGAGACTGGGGGGCAGCGAAGTACCCCGAACCACATGGGACGATGAGTTCTTCCTGTGGTGGGGAGAACAGATCATCGCAGTGGATGACTATCCCTATGCCGGGATGGACTTCCGAGGAGATCCGAATCTAGTACTTCCACCAGGCGCGGCATGGGGAGCAGTCGGTAAGTTTTTAAAATTTTTGACTTATATAATTTTTTTGAATTTTTTCAAATATGTATGAAAAAATGAAAAACACACATGTTTTTGATTGGATTCATAATGACTGACAATAAAAAATGATCATGTTTCAGATGTTGGACCAGTACGACCTGAGGGTCTCCCACGCCATAAGCGTCGCAGGGGCGAGGCAGAGACAGTGGACTCAGACAGGACACTCCAGGCCGTGCAGAGAAACTTGGAGGGATTAACCCGCCAAATCCCTATGGCTGCCGTGGAGGACTTGTCTGAAGCCATCCAGAGACAGGTAGTTGGAGTACCCCGAGACTGGGTTAGATTATTCCGCCGTGTGGCCACTGCAGTTATGTTCTATAAGAACACGACTGCTGGACAGGGACCTCAGGAGTAGACAGATTTTATATATTAGATGACTGTATATTCTTTTTGAGACTGAACATGATGGGGCATAAGCCCAAGTTTTGTATGAGATTATGGATCCAAATTTTGTAAAGTTTTTGGCACTCCGATGATATATATACAGCGATATTTGATGTGATGCGATAAATGTATCAAATGTATGATGTTTTTGATGATTAAAAATTTATTGTATTGAATGATTAATATGCCAATCCAATGCTTGATTAGCTAATGAGTCAGCAAACCAATTGTCAGCTCGAGGAATATGAATGAATGTTAAAAATTGAAATGACCTTTGTAACAAACGTACCCTCAAGAATAATCGTAATAAAAATGGATCTCGTACCCGATAAGTGTTGTTCAACTGCGACACCACCATCTGAGAGTCCAAGAAAACTACCAACGAATCAACACCCAAAGATATTGCCTCCGAGAGTAGATGAACGACTGCAGTGTATTCTGCTACATTATTGGAAGCAGGACCAATGCAGACCCCTCTTGATACCAACAGCTGACCGGAAGGATAATGAAGCACCCAAGCCGCGGAAGCTAAGTTCCGGGTGTGTCTACTAGCACCATCGGCGAAACCGAAATGACTCATGACATCCAACACAACCTGCCAAAGCAGATCAAAAAACATCACCAACTCATCAAAAATCGAAAATCAATCAGAAATGTACAAAGCAACAACTACTATATACAAAAAGCAACATGCCAGGCCGAAGCCTAGGCATAATACTTCTTCAAATAGAGCCCATTTCGGGGCTCCGGCAACTCGTTCCCATCGAAATCAACCAAGGTATAAGCTCCTTTCTTAAGGACTTTTTTAATGATATAGGGGCCATACCACATCGATTTAAACTTTCCTGCCCCAAAGGCATCTTTTTCTTGGGCATAGACCAAAACAAGGTCACCTTCCGAAAAGACCCTAGGCTTAACCGCCTTATCGTACTGAACCTTTACTCGGTTTTTATGCGCTTCATTCATCGTGGCGGCATCTCGACGCTGCTCATCGAGATGTTCCAGATGAAGAAGACGTTCTGCCAGACTAGAAGTGTCAGGAAGAAGTTCAACAGCTAATTTAAGAGAAGGAATCTCGCATTCAATAGGAAATACGGATTCAACCCCGTGCACTAGCTGAAACGGAGTAAAGCCAGTTGCAGTTTTCACTGATGTCCTGTATGCCCAAAGTGCAAGATATAGCATAATATGCCAGTTGGATCTAGCTTTATCAATTGTCCTTTGAAGAATTGTCTTCAAGGACTTATTCACGGCTTCCACTTGCCCATTGGCTTGAGGATAATATGGAGATGAATGCTCCCGCCGTAAAACCCACCCTCTAAGAGCCAACCTGGCCCATCATACTATCGAAAATGACCGGCCATGGTCGTTGACAACTTCAGTAGCACCAATGAGAGTGTAATAATCTGCTGAAAAGGAACAAAGTCGTAGTCTCACCATCGTTCCCAAAGGGTAGCATAGCTCGACCTACTTCGTAAAGTAGTCTACTGCTATGATAATGTACTTGTGACTTTTTGCCGAAGGCGGGTTACAAGTAGTATAATCCATACCCCACTTTGTAAAGGGTCCGACAGTAACGACTGGAAAAAGCGGAGCTGGATGAGCGCGCATTTTTCGAGTATACACTTGACAAGGATGACACCTCTTGACCGATTCAATACAGTCTTTGAAAATCGAGGGCCAGAAGTAGCCAGCACGCAAAATCTTTTGGGCTGTAGCAAGCCCTGATAAATGACCCCCACAAGCTCCACCGTGAGAATCATTGAGCACAGCCTCAGCTTCTTCGAAATTTAAGCAGCGTCTTAGGATTGAATCAACCCCTCGACGGTACAAAGCATCACCAATAATCAGATAATTCTTGGCTAAGTGACGCAGCTTACGACGCTCATCTTTCGAAGCAGAAGAGGGAAACCTCGCAGTCTGGAGATACACAATGATATCCCCATACCAAGGATCCTGTGAAGAGATCAGAAACAAGTGTTCTTCGGGAAAGGACTCATCATAGATCATCTCCTCTCCACAAGGCAACTCGGAGATCAATTCCGCAAATACTAATGACTTCTTGGATTTGGCAGACATGAACTCGAGATCAAATTCCTGTAATATTACAATCCATCTATTATATTTGCCCCCAATCACTCGCCTGCTGAGGACAAACTGAAATGTATTGGCAGCTGCCAAGAAATAAGTTTTGCGAAGAATAATGTAATGTCGGAGTCGCTGCACAGCATGAACTTCTGCTAAGGCTAATTTTTCTATCGGGGTGTATCACAGTTCAGGTCCTACCAGTCCTCGACTGAGGTAGTAAATAACATGCTCTGCCAGAGCATAATCCTCCTGAACCAAAACCATACCGATGGTAGATTCTGTTGCTGCCAGATACAAAAGAAAATCCCTGCTATAATTAGGTGGACTCAGTAAAGGAGCAGAGGTCAATGCCTTTTTCAAAGCATCGAACGAGCGTTGAGCGTAGTCGTCCCAAAGAAAAGGAACTCCTTTCTTCAACAATCTCATATATCCTTTTGTAATCTCAGCATAATTGACGATAAACCTCCGAAGAAAATTAGACTTTCCTTGGAGACTTTGAAGCTGACGGATTGAAGACGGGGGAGGCAACCGAAGTATTGCCTCAACCTTGAAGGGATCTACCCTTATCCCTTCCCTAGACACAATAAATCCCAACAGCCGACCGGATGTAACTGCGAAAACGCACTTGTTCGGATTCAATCGAATTTTATAAAAACGACATCTTTCAAATATTTTCCGGAGGTGACCAGGATGATCCATTCTCTTTCGAGAATGAGCAGCTAGATCATCTAAGTATGCCTCGATTATCTTCTTGATGTCGTGGAAGGCGTAAGACATGGCCCGCTGAAAGGTAGCTCCAGCATTTTTAAGACCAAAAGGCATTTTCTTATATGCAAACGTACCCCAGGGACAAATAAAAGCAGTCTTATGTTGATCTTCAGGACGGATAGTAATTTGATTATATCCAGAAAAAATGTCCATGAAGGAGAAAATCTCGTTACCGGCACACTCGTCAATGATCTGATCGATAAACGGTGTGGGTTAATTGTCTTTAGGACATGCCTTATTCAGGTCTCTGAAATCGATGCACACTCGAATCGTTCCTTGCTTTTTATCAACTGGAACGGGGTTTGAAACCCATTCAGTCAGAGGAACTGGGAAAATGAATCCCGCCTTAAGCAGCTTTTCAACTTCAGCTTTGATAGCTGCTACCTTCCTAGGATTAACCGAACGAAGTTTTTGCCTGACCGGCTTAGCGTTTTCATACGTCTTGATCTCATGCTGGACGATAGATGGGTCTATGCCAGGCATTTCCTCATAAGACCAAGCAAAAACATCCCTATACTCTTTGAAGAGCTCGGTATAGATTTGAATCTCTTCACGGGAACATTCAGCTCCAATGAAGACATTCTCGATAATGTTGGGATCCCTGGAGATGTTCACCGGGATAGTAGGAGAGATCACAGCCATGTTCCCTTCAGCATATACCTGTGCTGGTGCTAAAGGGCTCAAGACTGGGTGAACAGGTCCAGGAGACTGAGGACTTGGAAAACTTGTTTCAACTTTGCTTAAGTCAGGTAGGAAGTAAGACCGATGATGCAAATCATCCCACGGTCTATCTATACCAGTCATGGCTTCCAGGATTGCCTCTTTAGATGGAAGAGTGGTATCAAGGCAATCCTGGGCCGAAGAAGAACTAAGCGTCCAAGCCGGGGCCACATCACCATCCAACTCTTCCGGTGAAAGAGGAGCTGGAGTAGATTCTAAAGTGTCAACAATAGACTGATATGCAATCTCAGCTGCAGAAATCAGAAATGCCATTCCACCCACTTGACCTTCTGCTAATGTGGCAGTAGGGGAAGGTAAGGTCCAAGGGTCTGAAAAATAATGAGTTCGAAAGAACTCTCTTCGAAGGGGAGCCTTGGAGGATGAAATAGCATTAATATGCACCGTAGGAGGAGGAAGATCGAAAGAACCCATCAGGGAAGAATACATTCCAACTCCTAGATTCTCGACAGGCGCCTTAGTATTATCCAACTTAGGCACAGATGAGTCAGAAGGCGCATCCAGGTCTACAGGAGGACAGTCCAGTTGATCCACCGTGACTATCCTCCCTTCGTGGGGGAAACATACAATTCGAAATAATGAGGATGCAATAGCATCCATCTCATATATCCAGTTCCTCCCCAACAGAAGGTTGTAGTCCAAGGCCGCATCCACTACCTCAACCTCTATGTTAACGGTTTTGCCCCCAACACAGATGGGCAAAGCCGGGACAATACCATGGGGTCTGTGAGAATGACCATCGAATGCAGTAAGAACAGTGCTAGATGGAACAACTTTGGGAGATCCAAGTGTCTTCCAACATGCGAGAGACATCACGCAAGTAGAAGCACCCTCATCGACCACCGTTCGAAAGATATTGGTCTTTCGATATGATGATTTAATATGAAATGCCATGTGATGAGGAAGTCTCTTCTTAAAATTATTCATATCAAAAGTAATCAGAAGAGAATTTTTCGGATCAATAGCCCCAATGGCAGTGAGAAAAGCACTGCGCTGAGCCGGACAAGACTGGAGTACCTCTAAAGCTGACATAGCACAAGGACTTTGCACCAGATCTTCTACAATCGAGTAGTTCTGGGCAGCCCTCATGTTCGGATTAATCGTTGACCGCTTAGAAGATGCTTTCGGCATCCGAGGCATAGACTCAACAGTTGGCTTCGTGATGTGAAGCGGCTCAGTAGCATCAAGAACTTCCTTAGCTTTCGAAGATTCCTCTCTGCCATAATCACGGGATCTCGTAGCGACATCCACGTGAGCACTCATCATAAAGATGTTCGATGGAATTTCCCCTTCCTGGGCACCTCCAGAGGAAGCCCTAGGATTTTGGTTCGCGCCAACAACTAATTGCTGCCCTTGGGGAAAAGGGTTAGTTAGCACAGCCTGGGAACTAGAAAAACCCTGCTGGGATAACAAGCGCTGAGCATCCTGAATTTTAGGGCAAAGGTGTGTGAGATGGTCTCCAGTACAAAGCTTGCACGGAAACTTCACTTTCTTTTTCTCCTTTTGACCCTCACCAACACGCTCGTTGGTTTTATTTGCATTGCCCTTCCCATTCTTGCCCTTCTTCTTGTTATTTCATCCTTTCTTCTTCCCATCGGATTGTTGATTTCCTTTGGGATCAGAAGCTTGGACAACATTTATGGAAAAAGACTGGGAAGGTGATGAATCAGCAGGCACAGCCTGACTAGAAGGAGCAGATTGTAAAGACAACTGCTGCAGTTGATTAAGCAAGCTGGCTGCACTACTACTGACCGATCCAACAAGTCCGTCACCATGCGGACCAGGTTTAGTTTTCGATAAATCCAATTTGGAGCGAGGAGCATTGGGCAAATACTTATAAAGCATCCCAGACTGAGAATAGATCAATTCTAACTGTTGGGCCCTAAAAATGGCCTGCTCCTCAGAAAATACCCCAGATAGGGATACATCTTTTGAAATATCTGACTGCAGTGATTTCAAAAACCACTCGAGAAGGAACTCACCTGGAATATGAGCTTTGATAAGCCTCTTCCTTCTCCTCCATTCCTGAATGTGATCAGAAATGTGAGTTGCCTCATCCTGCTTAAAATTAGCCAGGAGTTCGGTCCCAGCCTCGTATCTAACAAGCAACTGAAAATGGTTTAGAAATGTGACAGCCAGTTCTCCAAATGTGGAAAAACTACCCCCAGTGAGCTCTATATACCATTTGGCAAAATTTCCAGTTAGGGTGCGTTGAAATAATCTCAACCTAATCGAATCATCGATCAAGGAGTTCAAAGAGCACCATAAGTGGAAAGTGGTGATGTGGTCCGCCAGATCCTCTCCATTCTTACCTTCAAACTTTGGAATGTCTGAAGGAATTTTGGTCGGGACCGGAGGCCACCCCGGACTATAACGAATCGGGTCATTAGTCAACTTCGACAAATCTGGCAAGTTTAACGTTGCCAGAAATGGTAAGCGAGGCGGAGCCTGAGAATTCCATCCTTGAGGGGATGGATTCCCAACATTCTGAAAAGAATAGCCTGGATTTGATGAGGCACCAGGCTGCCAGAAAGGACTCATAGAAAATGGAGAAGAACCTCCTCCCCACGCCGAGTTACCAAAGCCCAGACCAGTTCCCCCCGCTGAAGTGTTAAATGAAGAGGAGAGCCCCTGATAGGGGTTCCAAGCATTAGACAGAGGAGAAAAGGTCTGATATGCACTCGACGAAGGGAAAGAAGCATTCCCTTGATGACCTGCGTAAAACTGGTTCCCTGCCCCAGCCGTAGTAAAGACAGGATTCCATCCCGTAAAAGTAGTCGAACTTTGCCCCTCAGACCAAGGGTTGAAACTCTGGGTCTGGGACGTAAACGGAAACGACCCCAAAGAAGGATTGGAACTGGGAATGTGTCCAGTCCCAAAGGGGAAACCCTGAAAAGAAGCTGATCCACTAGCCATGTTAGACATGGGCGTAGATCCAGCTGAAGCAGCAGAAAAGGAAAAAGAGGGATTTCCACTAATGGACATCCCTGAACAGAAGGGACCAGAATGAGAAGCATGTGCTTGGGTGAACCCAGAGCCAAACACAGCAGCACTAGAAGCAATCGAAGATGAAGTAATAGTGCCCCCTGCTTCAACAGAAGCAGGAGTCTGAATGCCTGCAGCACTCATGGTAGAAGCCGCGTTCCCAGTCGTGGCCATCGAAAGATAAGAATGATACGGAAGATCCGACAGTCTCTCCGACTCCGGTACGATGTACTGAATAACGAACGGATAATCAGGAGGAAGAGGAGATGGACCTGTAGCAGGAGGCTCAGGTACGTCTTCAATTTGAAAATCTTCTTCCTGAGGAAATAAAACTCGCGAGGTGAGCGGAACGCTCCTCTCGGGACCGACACCAGAATCAGCTATGAAACCTTCAGACCTTGGTGGAGGATCTCTCTCCACAGCGTCAGAATCCACAGGGTGGTAACCACCTGCTAAATCGCTCCTACGCCTTCTCGAAGAAGGCTCTGCACTCTCGAGAGATAACCCCCGGATTCTCCTCGAACGTCGAGGCGCTTGATCAGCCACTTTTACAGATTTATTATATTAGACTCAAAAAAAGTGAAAAGCTAGGCAAGCTAGGAGCAAAGAGCACTCACTAAAATCAAAATCCCTGAGAAACAGCAAGCAAACAGCCTCCAAGTATTTCCGCTCCGGGTGATGAGGACTGGACACCAAAATACAAGAAAGCGAAGTATAGGGCCTTCCGAAAGCAGTCTGGGATGATTAGGGCCCAGAACAACTAGCGAAGGTATCAGAAACAGTTACGCCGACCTCCTAACGACAGCCTTTACCGGCTCAAGCACCCAAGCTTCGCAAGGGCACCCCCCAGAAGTACTGCTGAAAGTGATGTGACGTCTGCCTCAGGTACCACGGGTATTCCCCCCCGCAGTCACCTGTGTGGAACCTAGGAGTGGCAACTATGGACACCAATCAGTATCAGAAGCTGGGCGTAACGGTCTTGAGGTCAGATTCAGCTAATCGGAGGGGGGGTATCCCTCTTCTCAACCTTCACTTCCCCTCGCGCTTGACTCTCGGATGAGAGCTTTCCCAGTCCACCTCACGGAGTTGGATTTCACTCAATTAATCAACTTCTATGTTTGTTTTAGCGGCCTTGGAGAGTTAACTCTCCACTCACCTATTCCAAGGCCCTACAACCTAGCTAGTTGGTGATTGACACTTAGAAAAACTTGCTAGCTGATTTTAGATTAAATCACTTATTTTAAGGGTTGTTATGTTAAGTCACAAGGATATGGAGATGAAACGTATGGTGTTTTTGACGCAAAAGAAATTAATAAAAACTTAACTACATGCAAATGCAGTTCTTTGTCTTTCGATGAAGAGTAATCTCTATACAGGTTCTACGAGACTAAAAATTGTATTTTTTTTCTTTTCAAAAAGCAAACCTACACTCACAAAAACTAAGAAGCTAACTAAATGATTATATGCACCTAATGCAAATCACTACAAGCATGTAAATCCTAAGATGCAAATTTCTCTTAAAACAGAGTGAAATTTCCCAAAAAGTCCTTCAGTTTTAAATCATCTTTTGTTGTCCAGAAAGCCAATTCTCGAAATCAAGAACTCTTAAAATAAGGACACCAAAAACACTTAACAACAAGAAGAAGAAATCAAGTGACAACTCCTTCTCAAAATCAAGCCTAAAACTAAAGCAAGAAACTTCACAAAAGCTTCAAAAGTTATGGCAAACGAAAAATGAAAATGCAACAACAAAAGCAAATAACAAGTGAAAATGTTTTTTAAGCCTTTGAAATGCAAAAAAAAAAAGCAAAGCAAATGTTTTTTGAGCTTTTTTTTGTTTTATAGAGAAAGAGTTCGAAAAGACCAAGCACAACTATCAAAATCCAAACCAAAACGGGACCGAATTTCAAGCACAAACTTCAAGAAAGCTCCCAAACCTTATAAGGCTAACTTGTAGCAAGATCAATAAGAGCAATAGAAGACCAAAAACTCAGCCACCCAGCCTAGACAAATAGTGCAAAACTCGTTGCAAACAAAAACTCAAAGAAGCAAGAAAAGCCCTTCAAAAGTTGCAACAAAACCCTAGCCTATGGAACTCAAGAAAACCAATCGAAAACGAAGCAAAAATCGCAATGCGAAGCACAACACAAAGATAGGAGCGAGTCAGTGAGCAGAAGCTCTCTGTTCTGATAAAGCAGAACAGCCAAGAATGCTCAGAAAGCGATCTTGGAACTCAATCCGGAGGTGCCAGCACCAGCAACAACACTTAGCCCAAAAGACTAGTTTTCACTCAAACGAAAGAGAGAAAAGACATGAAACCACTTCCTTCACACTCCATTAAATACAGAGACACTGTAGAAACAGGTCTCCACATCCAGAAAGGACCAAAAAGTCAATAAACCCAAAAATTCAAAATCTGCCTAGGTATACGCTACTTCACAGCTATGCAACCAGTGTGCATACGCGTCTGTGCTAAGGGAAACTCGCGTATACGCGGGTTCCTTTAGACAAACTTGCGTGTATACGCGACTGTGTGCAGAAAAAAGCGCGTATACAAAGGAAAATAATGAAAAACAAAAAGGACAAGCCTGGAAAAGACACCAGGACTTCAGACTGACTGCAAGAAAGTAAACTGGACTGCAAATGAAAGATAAAACTGTCGGCAACCTACCAAACAGCTGAAACAACCCAACAGGAGAATCACAAGAATGTGATCCCCAGTGGAGTCGCCAGTTCTGTTTCGGGGAAATATCACCCTAGAGGTTGGTTGGGATACAACCTCCACAGAGCAGGGGCATGCTACTTAACAGAGACTCACACAACCATGCACGTTTAGAAAAACTAAATAGAGCAGAATGAGAGAGTTACCCGTAGGTCCTACGGTTGAAGAAGATCCCGCAGGGTTCAAACCCCCAGCAACCGTCCTTCCTTCTTAACCTGAAATACAAGAAGAAACGAGCACAAAGGACAGGTTGTACAGCATATATCTACTCTAAATGTTAGTGAGATTCATATAAAACATTAAATAAATCATAATGAATGCTTGTATAACAAATATTCTCATACATAAAAGCATACACTAACACGTTTATTTTAGGAACAGCATGATACTTCTGTATTATAAATAGTACGTACAAAAGTAATCAAGTGGAGAGATCACCTGATCCTTCCAAGGCCTTCGCAGACCGTCGTCCGGATCCGTCCAGCCCTTGCCTCGCTAAGACTCCTTCCAAACTGGTGCATGCGAGATAACATATAAAGGGATGTATATCTCAAGGAAACAGTTCCACACACAGCAAGCTGGGAAAGTCACGGGAGGCAGAATAAGACTTGGACAAGGTCTCAGCAGTACTGTATCAATAAATTCTCTCTCTCCCTTAGGCCATACACATGAGGGCTTTTTATAGTCCCCCCAAGTAGTTTCAGCAGTTGAAAACAGTTGGCCACGTGCTGGGGTGGTTGAACTACCTGAGTAACCATCGACCCAGCCCGAAAATAGGGAATAATTATATATTTTTTAATCATTTTAATGGCATACGCGGAAAATTCTAGCTGGACTCACGTATACACGCGGAAAAGCACGGGCATAGTCGCGTATGGGGGATTTTACACTATTTTTAAGTGAATTTGTCCAAGTCTGTAGGAATGGGTGCCCAAAACCATCAAAGCAATCATGAATCATGTCAAGGTGAGAAATGATGCTATAACAGTAGGTGTAAGTATTTTCTTACTTTCATGAAGAGGGTAAATGAATTTGGATGGTGTGCGAGCTCTAACAAAGGGTGACCAGAAACTGACGTCGGGTATAAGACATAAAAATATGGGTGGGAACCTTTTCCCTAAATATATTTATACACTTTCCAAAATATTGTAAAGGATTTTTGGATGTACAAACATGGATATGAGTGCCCCACAAAAAAATGACCTTCATGAGGATAGAGGTAAGGTGTTTTGAATTGCAAGGGCCCCATTAGCTGGTATAGATGTGGGGTTTCTAAGGAAGATGAGGTAATGAAAATGGTTTATGAAAATGGAGGGATGATAGGCCAAATTCATAACATGGTAGTGCATCCATATTGATCCCTCGTAAAACACATGGGGTGGATTTGGAGTGGGGTTCGTAAGAAATAAGTGAAGAAGAGAATAATAAGGCTAATATTCAAGGAGTTCAAGTGAAATGGCTATCTGTCCTGAGTAGATGGTCATGTATCCCAATAATATGTGTGGTTCTATAACATGTAGTGATCCATGAGTTGGAAGGTTCTATTGACTGACATCAACACTTACCACGTGCGATTGGATGTGATGATATGCGTGGTCGAGATCATGGACACTATGGTGTATTTCATAACAATGATTTCAAGATATGCAAATATTTTATAATAATCCTATCATGTTGAGTGGTGAATGATACATACTCTATCATTGGCCACTGGGTTTTTTATCTTGGCATGAAGTTGTTGATGTACCTGAAACTTTAACGACGAGTACAAACATATTGTTAAACACACGAATAATATAGAATCGGTTGAATAATATGAATTGAAAAACAATACAAAGTGCACCTAAAGTGGTATCTAAATGTGCGATGGGCCCAAAAATTAGTTTGAGGTGAAAATGAGATGGATGGTACCATGATGAAGATGATGTGGTTTTCATCCTTGTTTTTGTGACGATTTTTAAAACCTGAGGTCTTGTATTGTGCTCTAGAAGATGTCAAAAAGGGTGATAAATAAGGAAAATTGGTCCCTATGCCACCCCATTTTCACCTACTATTCCTGGAGGTCAGAGTTATTCCAGGAGTTATTTCTTTTCGTTGTGGTTATCTTGTGCACCCAGGTAGCATGCAAGGAGAGACAGGTTAGAGCACATAACCCTAACTTTATCATTTTGGTAGATTAGTGTAGGTCGTACCAGGGTGGCTTGAACGACCTTTTTTAAGGTATAAAATTTTGACCACGTGGGTGACTAAGTTTCAATCACTCAATCAATATAGGTATCTCAGTGATACATGCGGTGACCCCGTATGTAATAGGTAGGAAACCACCCTGAACATGTGGATTAGGGGCTAGAAGTCGCAGCGTTGTTGGTTTGTCGATGCCACGTAGCCAACACACCTATAACAATAACAAGTGTGCGGATAAAATGTTTGATCAATGAGAAGACGCATAACCCCATATCCAACGTTGTCACGGCTTGTGGTCGGGCAGGCACGTGCACCGCGTGTATGTTATATTATCGACATTTCTGAAAATAAAGTGGAGATCCTCCATATGGTTAGCATGCTTCTTGGACCGTAATGTAATTTCATCCAAATAGGCAAGGATAATATGAGCCAAGTCATGAAAGATGTAATTCATGTCCTGTTGGAAGGTGGCGCTAGTGTTTTTAAGACCAAAAGGCATGAATTGGTAAAGGAATCTGCTCCACAGGGTTTTTAAGGTGGTTTTGTATTGATCTGTATGGTGAATATGGATTTGGTTTTACCCCAAGAACTCATCCATGAAGGATAGGGCCTCATGACCAATGCAAACATCGATGACTTGGTCGATAAATTGTTTAAGGTAATTTTCTTTGGGACATTCTTTGTTTATATATAGGAAATCAGTACAAACGTGAACGATGCCCTATTTTTTCATGAGATGTACATGTTTAGAAACCCAAGAATTTTAAGTGATAAGAGAGATGAATCTAGCTTTGTGTAGTTTTCCAATTTCATTTTTGACCACTTCTGCTTTAGAGGGATGTAACTGACGTTGTTTCTGCCTAACGAGATGGGCATCAAGCCAGGTGTCAATATGGTGTTCCACAACAATGGGACTGATTCCTGGCATCTCATAGTAATCCCATGAAAAAATATCCCTGTCTTCTAGGAACAATGTTGTATATGAGGTCACCTCTTCTAGAGAGGATGTTGACACCAACGAGATCTCTTCGACTTTTCCAAGTTTGTTCAAAATATTCACCTTGATGGTAGGTGAAATATTTCACATGTTCCCTTCCTCAAATGCATTAGATATTGGAATGGTATTTTTTAACCAATCTATCCTTCTTGATGGTAGGAATTATTTTGATTATTTGGCGCATATATCATGGGTTAGTGTGTGAGTAGGAACGTATTATTTTTTAGGTAGAAAAAAAGAACGATGGTGCATGGGATCCCATAGACCTTTAGGTTCTATCACGGCCTCAATAATAGCTTCATCTGAGTGAAATATTATCTAAAGTTGAATTAGATGGTGTGAGGTCATGAGGATGGAGTTTGGGCCTAGAAGTGTTGGTTGAAAAGCAAGAATATGATTTAGTGGTTGATGTTATAGAACCAAGCGAATTTGACAATGTGTATATGGTATTATGGTATGGCTCTACACCATTGGTGGCGTTATCACTAGTGATCCATATTGTATCATTATATGTTTTTTCATCCATATTGATGCATTCAGAGTGGAAAAAGTGGAGGAATCAACTCAGGGGACCATTTTTACCCGCGGGGGCCAGTTTAGCAAAACAGGGTAAGAAAATGTTCGAGGAATTTTGAGGCATCAAACGACATTTTTTGAGGTAAAACTTTTTCACTTTATCTCAAAACCTTTACATGTTATCCTACACATAAAGATATTCCCAACGGCATAATAAGTGTTTCAATCGGATTCAGTATCCAAAAGTTATGCCACTCAGAAGTTGATATTTGTCTTTTCACATCTATAGTTCAAGAATATGCCACCTCAACAAAATTATTCATGGCAAAAGAGCTAGCCACAGGTTTTTTTTTATAAAAGCCTTTAGAAGATTCTATATTGTAACTCTATTTAATATTTGATGTAGTCAAAATAAACCACTAGTAGGCTATTGTGTCATGTTATAACCGAGCCACTAGGAGGAAGAGGCATTCCATTATTTTCAGAGAAAATTTTTCCATAGTTTAAAAAATATAGATAGGAGAGATCGGTGGTTGAGAACACAGAGTGGATATGTGCACTATAGAAGCCCATGGGCCATATGTATTACTTATTTATACCTGCAGTTGTTAGAAAATTAAATATTACAAAGCAATGAAACACATAAAATATGTGGAAAACACAAGCACAGAAAAAACATAAACATAACTTCTACCGTCGGATCACCCACCTAATGAACGACCCAGATTGACTAGAAATTACAATACTTTTACAAGGCAATTTTACATCTGTTTTTAGCTTAAGGGGTGCAGCCGCCCCCCCTGGACCCCCCAGGTAGCGTTTAATTACGAGCGGCATTGATGCCCCATTAAGGTATAGGGATCCAACGCTGCAATACAAAATAAACAAGATAATCAGGCTTCACACCCAACAATCTCCCACTTGGAGACTGATTGTAGCAACTCCATCATTACTTCATTTGCTGGAAAATGACTCCACTTTGGACCTAGCTATTTCTCATCTTCATCGTCATCCTTGAAAACCAATTGAAACTGAGCATAATCTTATTTTCTCCCTGGTTACAACTTTTTTTAGCATATCTGTAGGATTCTGGCT
The DNA here is from genome assembly GCA_034641835.2 of Pinus albicaulis. NCBI lineage: Eukaryota > Viridiplantae > Streptophyta > Pinopsida > Pinales > Pinaceae > Pinus > Pinus albicaulis. Next base: position 1,212,654,584 of record CM076577.1, read on the forward strand.
AGTGTGTATCTTTTCCAGCTTCAACTGTCCATCTTCCAATACTGACTGTATGAAATGGTACTTGAGCTGTATGTGTTTAGTCCTGGAATTAAAAGTTGAGTTCTTTGCAAGATGAATGGCACTTTGGCTATTACTGTATAACGTGCCCATATCATGCTTCTTACCCAATTCATCCATAAACCTTTGTAACCAAATCATTTCTTTACTATCCTCTGTAGTAGCAACATACTCTGCTTCTGTTGTTGAAAGTGCAACAACACTTTGGATTTTTGAAACCCAACTGACAGTTGTTCCACCTACTGTAAATACATACCCTATAGTGCTCCTCCTGTTATCTCTGTCACCTGCCACATCTGCATCAACATATCCCTGTAGATTAATGTTTGAACCACCAAAGCATAATGCTTGATTTTTGGTACCTCTCAAATATCTAATAATCCATTTCACTGCCATCTAATGTTCTTTTCCTAGATTGTTCATGTACCTTCTTACAACTCCCACTGCATGTGCAATATCAGGCCTTGTGTAGACCATTTCATACATTAACCTTCCAACTGCTAAAACATATGGAACTTTAGACATATAGTCCATTTCTTCTTGGGTCTTGGGGCACATCTCCTTACTAAGTTTGAAATGGCTAGCAAAAGGTGTACTACCTAGTTTTGCATTCTTCATATTAAATCTTTTCAACACATTTTGTATGTACTCATTCTGAGACAGTGTTAATTTGTGATTTTTCCTGTCTCTATTTATTTTCATACCAAGGATTTGTTTTGCAGCTCCCAAATCCTTCATTGCAAATGAATTTGTCAATTTTCTTTTGAGCACATTTATTTCCTGCGTGTTAGACCCTGCAACAAGCATGTCATCTACATACAATAACAATATAATATAGTTGCCATCATTTTGCTTTTTCGGATAAACACAATGATCAGAGTGACATCTAGTATAACCTTGTTCAGATATAAACCTGTTAAATTTTAGATACCACTGCCTTAGAGCCTGTTTTAATCCATACAAGCTCTTATTTAGCTTGCACACTAATGTTTCCTTCCATTTGACCTCATATCCTTCTGGTTGTTGCATATAGATCTCTTCCTCCAAATCTCCATGGAGAAATGTTGTCTTTACATCTAACTGTTCAAGATGAAAGTCTTCCGCTGCTATAAGTCTTAAAATAGTTCTGATTGAAGTCATATTAACAACGGGAGAAAATATTTCATCAAAATCAATACCTTTCTTCTGTGCAAACCCCTTCACCACAAGTCTCGCCTTGTACCTTTGTTTTCCTCCATCTTCTTCCTTCAGCCTGTAAACCCATTTATTCTGTAATGTAGTTTTACCTGCAGGAAACCTGACTAAGTCCCAAGTCTAGTTATGCATTAAGGAATCCATCTCTTCTTCCATGACTAGCTCCATCAGTCAACAATAAATAATATAATGAAGGAGAGTATCGTTCAGGAGGTCTACTTATCCTGGTAGATCTTCGAACACCACTTTCAGATGTTTGAGGTGCCTGTTGTTGTTGTGGTGGTTGCTATTGTTGTGGATATTGATTATTATTATTTTCAGGCACCTTTACTTTTTTTGTGATCTCATCAAGAACTGTGTATTCTTTGTTTTCTTTTTCCAGTTTCTTTTCCTGCAACTGATTCTTATACAAGACCTTTTTATTGAATATTACATCTTTTCTCCTAATGATTTTATGATTTTCATAATCATATAAGCGATAACCAAAATCATTAACACCATATCCAATAAAGGTACATTTCTTTGATTTTTCCTCAAGCTTTGTTATGTTTTCTTTATTAATATGGACAAAGGCCTCACAGCCAAAAGGCTTTAAAAAAGTGTAGTTTACCTTTTTAGCTTTCCATGCTTCCTCTGGAATACCACCATCCAAGGAACTTGAAGGCCATCCGTTTACGAGATAAACAATAGTATCTACAACATCTGCCCAAAATTGTAAAGGCAATCCTGCATGAAATCTCATGCACCTTGCACACTCCATGATTGTTCTGTTCATCCTTTCTGACACACCATTTTCTTTTGGTGTTCTTGGAACTGTCTTCTGTCTGTGAATTCCATGCTCTGAACAGTACCTATCAAAATATTTGCTGCAATATTCACCTCCATTGTCTGATTTGATACACTTCAACTTCTTTCCTGTCTTAATCTCAACCAAATATTTCCATTTCTTGAAAGTATCAAATGCATCAAATTTTTTTTTAATACAATAAATCCTTTTTTTTCTAGTTGCATCATCAATAAAAGTAACATAATAACGAGAGCCACCGAGAGATGATACCTGAGCATGTCCCCATACATCTCTATGCACGAGCTCTAATTTTTCGCTCTTCTTTTCTTTCCAAACTCTGAGAAATCTGACTCTCTTTTGTTTTCCATAAATGCAATTATCACATAAATCCAAATAAACATTCTTCAAACCCAGCAACAAATTTCTTGAGTGAAGGATCTTCATCCCCTTCTCACTCATGTGTCTGATCCTATGATGCCATAATGTTGCATCTGCTCGTTTGGAAGTTAAAGCATTAACAAAGTTATAAATACCATTTCATAAATACAATGTACCAACCTTTTCGCCTTTTTCTATTACCAGGGATCCTTTGGTGACCTTCCAAGTTTTATCTGTGAAAGTTGTCACACAACCTTCGCCGCCTAACTACCCTATTGAAATTAGATTTTTCTTTAGATCTGGAACATGCCTTACCTCCTTTAATAGCCATTGGTTTCCAAACTGTTGTTTTACAAGAACCTTACCCATTCCAACAATTTTACAAGGTTTATCATCACCCAAATGGACTTGTCCAAAATCTCCTTGAACATAGTCATGAAAATATTTCTTATCAGGTGTGGCATGGAACGAGGCCCCTGAATCTACCACCTAGGAATCAAAAACATTTTTGAAAGAAAGAATCAAAGAATCTTGTAACACATCACCTGTCACATTTGTGTCATGATTATTTTCCTGCTATGCGTCTCCTTCTTTTCCCTTCCGAGATCTACAGTCTTTCTTTAGGTGTCCTTTCTTTCCGCATTTCTAGCACACTATCCCCGATATGGACTTGGATCTGTCTTTCCTTGATTTACTGAAATATCCCAAGCTCTTTCCTCTTTCCATTCTTCTTCCCCTAGACTCTACACTCAAAGCATTACCCAATGTCTCACCGAAGATTTATCGTCGTATTTCCTCGCTAAGGATAGCACCGACAACATCATCAAACTTTAAAGTACTAGATCTAGAGAGAGTTACTAATGGCCGTAACTAAAACATTCCAGCTTTCTGGAAACGAGCATAGGAATAAAATAGCCCTAACTTCGTCATCAAATTTTACCCCTACAAAACTTAACTGACTGGTAACTATATTAAAATCATTTAAATGGTCTGCAACAGATCCACCTTCCGACATCTTCATATTAAATAAACGTTTCATAAGAAATATCTTGTTTGAATCTGAGGGTTTTTCATATAATTTCGCCAATGCCTTAATCAAACCCTTTGTTGTAGTTTCCTTCGAAATATTGAAGGCTACCGACGCCGTGAGGCACAACTGTACTGTTATGAGTGCCTTTCTATCGAGAATCTCCCATTCTGCGTCTGTCATAGCTGTCGACTTCTTTGTTTTTCCGCTCAATGTTAGGTACAGATCTTTCTAATACAGATAATATCCCATCTGCATCTTCCACAGCGGGAAGTTTTGGCCATTAAATTTCTCGACCCTAAACTTACCATCTTCCGCCATTGCTCCCACTCAAACCAAGAACCCTTCTTTCTTGCCATTTTATCAGCCAAATAGACCTTCAGCTCTGATACCAGTTTTTAGAAAATTATATATTATAGAGAAATTAAACACATAAAATATGCAAAAAACACAAAAATAGAGAGACACAGATATACGTGGTTCACCCAGTTTGGGCTACGTCCACCCCAAACATCCAGTCCTTCCTTTATATTATCCAGCAAAATGAAGAGACACAACCTACAGCAGATCCGTTGTAATATCTTATGGTCTCTCTCACAGTCTCCCTATCTATTTCTCACTCTGAGAATACACATACAATACACAGCCGCAATACAATACCCTCATACAAGCGAGGGGTTGCCTTCTAGGGAAGAAAACCATAAACTAAACATAACTTCTACCGTCAGATCATCCGCCTAATGAACGGCCATGATTGACTAGAAATTAAAATACTTTTACAAGGCAATTTTGCATCTGTTTTTAGCTTCGGGGGCACCGCCCCCCCTGGACCCCCTAGGCAGCGTTTAATTACGGGCGGCATTGCCGCCCCATTAAGGTACAGGGGTCTAACACTGTGATACAAAATAAACAAGATAATCAAGCTCCACACCCAACATCAGTCATATTTCCAGACAGAGAAATAGAGTGAAGCAACCACACCTTCCAGCTCGGTTTTCTCCTGAAATGGTTTCCCAGAGAGCATATATTGTGTCTTATGTGTGTGTGTGTGTGAGATTATCTTTTCATTCTCCAATTTTCTGCATAATTTATATTCTCATGCATGCACTAATCACAATTAATTTTGTAGGTTTCAACCATGTACAGAAATTATCTACAAACGAATCTTAAAAACATAAAATAAACAATAGCAAGAGCATAAAACATGAAACAGATATACACAGAGATTTTACCCTGGATCCCAAATCAGGATGACCACCTTGATTTTTCATTATATTCCTTTCAGTGTTACAACACATATATATACATGCCGAAGCATACATAAACCCCAATCCATTAACCTTGGATTATAACATAATCGTAGTTCCCTTGACTGGATCTACAAATTACCAGGGGCCGAAAACCGTCATCCCCCAAAAACCATGTGCAAACTATTATCACTCTAGTAATTCTTAAGTTGTGTTCTTTTGGTTTTTAGTCAAATAATTCTAGAAGTAACCACAAACCTACTTCAAACTCTAGGATATAGCCTTCCTAGGGTTCAGAGAGGGCTCTCTCTTTAAAGCTTAACTTTGTTTTAATTTGTGAATATTATGCTAGCTATGAAAGTGCATTTTTGGTTTGGTTTTGTTGGATTTGGTGGGAAAAATCACTTGAAAGGATGGATAGTGGGAAATATATTTTTCCATTGGACTATGGAGTCAAAATCAAGCTAACAGGACTAGGATCTAGGGAAAAAAGGTCAAATGTCTTCAAGGCAATATAGACAACCCTTGGAGATCTTGGAAAGTTGTTTTTGTGAAATTATATGATCGGGATAAAGGCCACTTAAGAATACTTAAATCTGGAAAAGGGAAGTAGTAGGAGAGGTCAAACGAGAGAGGGAGTAATTAAGAATTCCCTACACTGGAAATTAGAGGAAAACATATAAATGATAACTAGTTAAAAACAGGGTGCTATTAACATATATTATATTAATACTCCTAGTTATATATTCAAATTTAGCATAAACATAAATGGATGCATGTAACAGAGAAAAGAAACAATGACAAGTGAAGAAAATACTTCACTCCAAATAGATCATCATAGGGATCCTGAAGTATGATGCCAATTTGCTTTGATCCAGCCTGTTACTCAAAGTTTTGACACACAAAAGCTTTAAAGTCCAAGAAGAAATGACTATAACAATCCCAACAATTTCTTTCCACACAAAATACTTCTAAAGATGAAGTATTTATACATAATGTTTTACAAAATATCCTAGTTGACTTCTAGGAATAATCTTAGGAAAATAAATATCAATACAATAAAAATAGAGACAGTTGCTTAACAAATCAACAAGATGTCCTATTTTATCCATAAGAAATTGAAATAGTTTTGAGGATAAAGCAAGTGGCTGCCTTGGTGTCCTCCTTGCTGGCCTTTAGATATTTTCTGAAATCTGACTTGCCTTGACTGATACTCTTTCTCGGATACTCTTTATTCACTTATATTCTTTAACTAATATTCTTTAACCTTTAGTCAAAAATTTTTACTGTTGTAAATAAAATCTGTTTTGACTGTCATTTAGAAAATAGTTTTCTTTCTTCCTTTCACCTGCTTGTCTTTAACCTTCACAGTAAATCTATAAGAGATTGCCAATCCTCATTTTTAGGAATCTGAATATGATTTAATTTCCTAAAATTCTCATCAACTTCTGTATATCTAGCAAAGGTGGGCTTGATGACAAACAAGTCATTAGGGGAATTTTGAAGTCTAAAATGGGCCTCTTAAGGAAATTATAAAATAATAGTGGAAAAAATCAAATAAGATTTCATGACATCATCAAATTTTAGAGGGAAAAAAGAAAAAACTACTTTTTCAACTTGTATTTTCAACTTATCTCCCAAAGTTTTTACTCAAATTTCGAGCAAGAGTACTCGTTGGATGCAAAATTTCATTCCTCATCTAAAAAGTACCCATGTTGGATACTTTCGAAGTACCCTGCTACATGAAAAATGAGAAATACATGAAAAACGTGATTGCAATCACGTTTTTTCATGTATTTCACAGTTTTCATGTAGTAGGGTCCATCAAAAGTATGCAACATAGGTACTCCTTGGATGAGGAATTAAATTTTTCATCCAACGAGTACTCCCACTCGAAATTTGAGTAACAACTTTGGGAGATAAGTTCAAAATACAAGTTGAAAAAGTAGTTTTATTATTTTATTATTTTTTAATCTTTTTACCCTTTTACTTAAAAATGGTGAATCATCCCCCATGGTTGACATCATCATCTTGAATTCTATTGGTTCTTATGAAGTTTATTTTGGTTGTACATCTTTCTTAGGAGGCCCATTTTAGACCTCAAAATTCCCCTAATGGTTTGATCTCATACTGCAAATAAAATAAATCTTCAAAACTTTTCAGTAACACTTTTCCTATGGGGATGCCTTGACCTGTTGGTTTATTCACCTGTTCCTTGGAATATTATCTTATCTTCTTGCCATAATCATTTTGAGGCATCAATTTATCATTAATAACCAGGATATCATGAAGTCCTTTTTGCCTCAAATTGGTGAACTTAACCATGAATCTGGTTATGGAAGTATTCATACCTTCACATTTTTCTTCAAGTTGCCTCATCAAATTTCTCTTTATGGTGATTTTCCTGATTTCTAGGATAGTGGAAGTTCTATCTATTATTTTGAGCTCTTCCAATTCCTTTCTATTTTTTCTGTTGAGGAAATTGATTAATCTTACAGCTTATTCTGGTTTTTCAGCCAAATAAGTCTAAGTCTTTTGAATTTCTGCTTGAGTAGCCAATAATAAATCTCTTTGCTAAAAAATTACCTGAATTGAAGGCCATACATCATGGATGTCTTCAGTGATATTATTCCAAAGGTTATTTTTTATGTATGATATATGATCTTTGAGAGTTAATTCTTTTTGCAACTTTTTTAACTCTTCAATCAATCTGTTGGCATTTTGTTCATGTATTTTAGCATTTATCTGAGTTGATTTATTTGTCTTCTCAAGATTTTCAATCATCTTTTTCAACCTGTTAATTTCATTTGTCTTCAAAGACATCCCTTCCATTGCTTTTACTATCTTATTGGCATCATCTGTAGGTTGTACTACTGTGGTGGATGATTCAATGGTTGATGTAATGGAAGAAGTCACTGGAATGTAGGTTTTAACCCTGAACAGAAATGATCTACACACGAATCTTATAACAGAAAATAAACAATAGCGAGAGCATAAAACATAAAACAGATAAACAGAGAGATTTTCCCCTGGATCCCAAATCGGGACGACCAGCTTGATTTTTCATTATATTCCTTTTAGTGTTACAACACACATATATATACATGTCGAAGCATACATAAACCCCAATCCATAAACCCTGGATTAGAACATAACCATATTTCCCTTGACCAGATCTACAAAAATACCAGGGGCCGAAAACCATCGTACCCCAATACCATGTGCAAAACCATGCACAAAACCATGGACGTGGACTACCCGCCGGAAATTAAGGACCAAAAATTTTCGCCGGGGCGCTGCCCCGGACCCCAACAGGGGGGGCTATCGCCCCCCCTCTTACCCCCCCACGTGTGCTTAGTCGTGGAAATAATATAACACATACCCAACATTCTCCCACTTGTTGTTTTCTTTCCACGGGGGGCCACAGGAGGGCTTAGTCATTTACCCAATTCTTCAACACCCATTGTTTCTCTACACCAAGAGAACTTCTGAGTGCTCACAGACTTTGTCAATGCATCTACAACATTCTTCAAAGTGTCCACCTTTACCAGCAGCACCCTTTTAGCCTTAACCATATCTCTAACAAAGTGATATTGAACATCAATGTGCTTTGTCTTTGAATGATAAGCAGGGTTCTTAGCCAAGAAAATTTCACTTTGGCTATCACAGTCTATCCTTATAGCTTGTTTTACCAACCCCATACTTGAACACAATCTCTGCAACCAAACTGCTTCCTTGCTTGCATGAGTGGCTGCTATGTATTCTGCCTCTGTAGTTGAAAGCGCCACTACAGACTGTCTTTTACTCATCCAACTGACTGCACCTCCAAATAGGCTAAACACATACCCTCTTGTAGATCTTCTGGTCCAGATCTCCAAATTCCCGCTCGCATCAACAAACCACGAACTAACATTCTCAATCCTCGTCTCACCTCGCTAAGACAAGCCATAATCACTAAGGCCACGTAACACCCGAAAACCCGCTTCACTAATGTCCAATGCTCCTTCCCCTGGTGACATAAACTCAAGTCAATACTCCCACCGCATGTGCAATGTCTGATCTAGTACAGACCATTGCATACATCAGGCTACCCACTGCACTTGCATATGAAACACGGAACATATCCTCCTCTTCTTCTTGTATCTTGGAACACTGTTCAGCAGATAGCTTTACACCTACATGAATAGGAACATTCACCGGTTTACTATCCTGCATATTGAACCTCTGCAATATAGTCTCGGCATACTTCCTATGGTTTAAGCAGAGCTTCCTCTTTTCCTGGTCTCTCTTAATTTCCATGCCCAAAATATAGTTTGCAGCACCAAGATCCTTCATGTCGAATTTGGAGAACATCTGGGTCTTCAAATCTTGGATAATTTCTTTGTCATTTCCTAATCAACAACATATCATCCACATAAAGACCCGATATATAACACGATCACCAATTAATTTAAAATAAACATAATGATCCTCTTTGCTTCTGGTGAAGCCAAGTCCCCATATATAGGTATCAAATTTCTAATACCACATCCTTGGTAACTGTTTTAAGCCATACAGATACTTCTTTAGCCTGCATACTAGTTCTTTCTTACCCTTCACCATAAAGCCTTCAGGTTGCTTCATGTAGATATCCTCTTCTAGGTCCCCGTGAAGAAAAGTTGTCTTCACATCCATCTGTTCTATCTCAAAATAAAATGCAGCAGCAACAGATAAAAGTAATCTAATAGAAGTAACTTTGGTGATAGGAGAAAAAATATCACCAAAAATCAGTTCCCGGCACCTGGGAATAACCTTTTGCTACCAACTGAGATTTGTATTTCTCCACCTTGCCTTCTACATTCATCTTCTTCTTAAACACCCATTTGCTCCCGATGGGCTTCCTTCTAGCCAGCAACTCCACCAGATCCCATGCCTCATTTTTGTGCAAGGATGCCATTTCATCAACCATGGCCTCCTTCCAGAGATTTCCATCCTCTGAATCTACTGCCTCCCTGGCAGTTCTGGGATCATCATTAGTTATATTTAAGGCAAAACCTGAACAAAAAATAGATGGACTATACCTTTCTGGTTGCCTTCTTTCCCGAGTTGATCTTCTCACAGCTGGAGTTTGTGGCTCTTCCTCTTCTGAGTCTTCTTCTGTTGTAGAGTCTGATTCATCCTCCTTTAGCTCAAACTCTATCTTCTCAGGTTCCTTTGGTAGGACTTCATGTTTAACATCTTTCACCTCTCTAAACACCACATCTCGGTTGTACAAAACCTTCCTTGTTTCTGGGTTCCAAAGCTTGTAACCCTTTAAACCATCCTTATACCCAATAAAGATGCATCTTTTAGATTTATTATCCAACTTGGTCCTTTTCTCCTTTGGAACATGTACATATGCATCACATCCAAATAAATTTAGATGTGAAATAGAGGGTTTCTTACCATTCCATACCTCATGTGGAGTCTAATCCTCCAACATTGATGAAGGTGATCTGTTAACTAAGTAACATGCAGTCTCCACTGCCTCTGCCCAGAATTCTTGTCCTAACCCGGCACCACTGAGCATGCTTCTTGCCTTTTCCATCAGTGTTCTATTCATTCTTTCTGTAACTCCATTTTGCTAAGGTGTGTATGGAGTAGTCTTCTGTCGTGCTATACCACACTCCTTACTGAACTCTTCAAATTCCTTCTTGCAGAACTCCCCACCATTATCTGTCCTCGGCGCCTTTATCTTGTTCTCTCGTCTAGTTTCCACCGTAGCCTTAAATTCTTTTTTTAAATTTGTCAAAGACTTCAAATTTCTTCCTCAAGAAATATATCCATGTATTCCTTTCGAGAAGTCATCTATGAATGAAACATAGTACATAGACTTTCCTGACGGAAACCGACACAGCCCAAACACATCACTTATCAGAGTTCTAATATTCGTTCTCGTTTTCAAGCCTCTTAGCACCAAAAGGAAAACTCACCCGATTCTGCTTCCTATATACACAATGTTCACAGAAATCAAAATCCAGAGAGATATTAGACATACCTTCTACCATACCATTTCCATGCAGTATCTGAAGGCCCTTCTCTCCAATATGTCCAAGCCTTTGATGCCATAGCATGGTCTTTCTCCAGAGACCGCTAGGCTTTCCGCTCCACTTTCGAGAACCACAGAACTGTTGTTGCACCTATCAATAACCGTGCTACCTTGTAGCTTGTACAGAGTTCCTACCAAAATCCCTCGCATTAATACCAAGCTCCCCGAACCATCTTGCGTGTGTATATTTCTCGAACACGTTTTTACACCCGTATCCATCTTCGCTACGTAAACGATTGCCAATATGAAAAACACTACGAAGTGTTCTAATCCTTCCACATTGCAACTTCAGCTTGAATTTTCTACATCAGATGATTTTGGCGTTCCTATCATCCCCTAAGAAGACATCACCACCATCATACTTCTCATAATCACATAACCACTCCCTATGGGGAGAAAAGTGAAAGGATTCCCCTGATTCAATCATCCATGCCTCATGATCTACATGTTTATTTGAAGAATAAGAAAAATAAACATCCCCACCTTCATCCGGGTGTTTTTGCCTCTGCAGAAGGAGCTTCATCAGATCCCTTTCCTTTCTCAGGAGCTTTAGATCTGCATTCCTTTTTGTAGTGTCCTTCCTTTCCGCATTTCCAGCACACCTTTACAAACTTTCCAGGAGATTTAGATCTCCATCTATATTTAGATCTCCCACTCGAAACCTTATTCTCATTTCTATTCTGGGACCTTCCTTGTACAGATAAGGCATCTCCATTCTGACCCTCCATATTTCTCCGTCTCATTTCCTCTGACAGCAAGGCTGAGACATTATCATCAAAGTTCAAGGTATTTGTATTGCTACCTATTGCAATAACCAGACTGTCCCACGAGTCTGGTAGAGAGCACAACAAACTGATGCACTTATCTTCATCTGAGATTTTAATATCAACAGACGACAACTGACTTACCACAGTATTGAAGGCGTTCAGATGCTCTGTCACCGAGTCTCCATCCTTCATCCTCAGGTTATACAGATTTTTCCGTAGGAACAACTTATTCACCAGAGACTTAGATTGGTACAAAGTCCCAAGTTTTTCCCACAAATTCTTCGCCGTAGCTTCCCCAGATACATTCAACAATACTGAATCTGAGACACACAACCGTATTGTGCTCTTAGCCTTCCGATCCAATTTCTTCCAGTCTTCATCTGACATTGCTGTTGGTTTAGTACCCGGATCTACCGTGATCCACTGATCTTTATCCACCAGCAGATCCTCCATCTTGAGCTTCCACAACTCAAAACTCTGACCATTAAATTTCTCGATCTCTATCTTCCCGCCGCTCGCCATCTTCTTTCACAGCAAGAATCGATCCTGCAGATCTCCCACTGAACAGGGTCTACCTCAAGCCCAAGCAAAAAACCCTCAGCAGCAAAGGCGTCCCCTTGAAGCCGAAATAGCTCTGAAACCAAATGTAGGTTTTAACCTTGAACATAAATTATCTACACACGAATCTTATAACAGAAAATAAACAATAGCGAGAGCATAAAACATAAAACAGATAAACACAGAGATTTTCCCCTGGATCCCAAATTGGGACGACCAGCTTGATTTTTCATTATATTCCTTTTAGTGTTACAACACACATATATACATGCCGAAGCATACATAAACCCCAATCCATAAACCCTGGATTAGAACATAACCGTAGTTCCCTTGACCGGATCTACAAAAATACCAGGGGCCAAAAACCATCGTACCCGAATACCATGTGAAAAACCATGCACAAAACCATGGACGCGGACTACCCATCGGAACTTAAGGACCAAAAATTTTCGACGGGGCACTGCCCCGGACCCCGACAGGGGGGGCTACTGCCCCCCCTGTGACCCCCCCGTTGCGCCCAGCGCAAAGGGGGGGCTATCGCCCCCCCTCTTACCCCCCCGTGCGTGCTTAGTCGTGGAAAGAATATAACACATACCCAACATGGAACTGCAGTATCCAGTGGTTCTTTGGGTGCCAACTTTTTAGTAAAGTTGAAGGCACTACTGCAGTGATGACTAGGATGACTGTAGGAATCACTAGTTCTTTTACTGTCTCCTTTTCTTGGATAAGTTGGTCCATCTGTACTTCCATTTCCTTAATCTGAGTTGTCAGCTCAAGAATTAAACTCATCATTTCATCTTTTTCCTTTTGTTCCTGTAAGTCTTCCTTTGTCTGAGGATGCTCACTTTGAGGAAGTTTGAGTTGTTTCCTCATTTTTATTTTTTCCTCATTTTTCTTTTTTACCAATGCTTATGTTGCTTTAATGTTTGTAGGATCATATCCTATCTGCAATACTAATTCTTCTAAGGCTTTAATCCTTAGATCTTTGGCATATAATGAAGCTTTATCCATCTTCGTTTGATATTGCATGTTAGAGATGGTGTTTTGAAGCTTATGAGCACTCATAGATTTTGTTGTAACTGTGGAATATAACATCTCTGAGGTTTACCTGTGAAAATATATTTGATCTAATTCATGGATTTTGTCTATAGCTATTTCTAGATCAACTTTCTTATAGTCAGAAACTGTCTTTGGCACTGATACTGTGGGCTGTAATACTGACATAATCAATTTTTTACTTGAGTAATCAAATGATGATAGGAATATGTTTTG